>JAUIMM010000453.1:8910000-9455000 GCA_031769625.1 Taudactylus pleione
CAGTGCCTGGCTACACTTGCTGTCATCTCCAGGGTGTCCCCCAACCCTGGAGGAAAAAGACTGCGACTCGGCACACACCACCATGGTGTGTCGCTTACCTGCACCCCGTATAGTCTGGCCACAGTCTGGGGATCCTCCGGGATCCCTGCTAGCCAAGACCCCTGAGGCCTGCCGAGAGGCACGGATCAGTACTGGCATCTCAGCACCAGCGGGGTGATGATACAGCAGTGCGAACTTCCACTGGACTGTTCGTGCTGACTGCACTTATAAAACATAAAACAACTTCACATTTTCAAGGGCTTTTAGCACCAGCCCCACTGCGATACAGTGACCCGACTGAGGCCAGGCACCAAACAAAACTGAGGAGCCTCTGGCCTGGGGGCAGGGTATAGGGGGAGGGCCCATAGCATCCTGGGAGAAAAATGTTACTGTGTGGTCTTCGCTATCACCTATAATCCAAGGTTCCCTGCGGACCTTCTATGGACCCTGAAGTAGAAACTAGTATTACCTGTGATGACTCCTACAGTCCATGTTATCGATTCCTACCTATCTATACACCCTAAATGTCGCTATTTAGTGTTATAAGTCGCAAAAGGAATAATTGCTTTCAAGACTTTGATTGTTTCCAAAGCACAAAAAGATATTATTCACCAAAAAGCAGATAGTTACACGCTGTGATCTAAATACAATTAGCGCAAACAGATTATACAATCACTAGGTACAGTCAGATACATACGCATGCGCTCTGAATCCAGATTCCCGGCATCAACTATGAAACCTCCGTCAACAGCAAAGAAAAGATGACTGACTAGCAGATTCAGGGTGCTTGCATATAAACCCTTGCAGAGATAGGCAATACAATAGAACAAGTTGGCATAATCCCATTGGTTCTTCCTGGTTTTCCTGTTACGATGCAGTTCATAGGTCAGTTTGTATTGTAATAGTTCAGCCTCCAACAGCTTCTTTGTGGCCGTTTTCCAGCTGAAGAACAAGTCTAAACTGGCTAATTACATTACATGAACAGGGTACATTTCAATGCCTATCTCTCTATGATCCATAATTCCCAGACACATGTTGCGATTTCCTTGCCAATGGAACTGGAAATCTGCAAATAAACAGTGGTTCAGAATGGCACCAAACACGGTCTGCTTATCATGTACTAAACATGAGATCTTAAACACAGTCGCTTTATTACATAATTAATAATGAATAAAATCTCGGATATTAACCTTAATGCTAGGGAACCTTCCTATGTAAGTGTGCAAAGTGTAAGGATATTAAGAAAAGACGCTAGTTAGCGTTGTGCGACTACGTGTTTGCGGAGTACACCGCGGTACGTGTTTTGCAGGGTTGTTCATATTGTATGTTTTAGTAAATGTATGTATTTATATAATGAGGACTTTTAACATTGTTCTATTGCGTGGGAATCGCACAACGCTAGAAAATAGCATCACCGTATGTACTTATAATGTGTGAGATTCGCTAAAATGGCACTGGGCAGCCATTCGCAAAATGGCATCGTGCAGATTTTAATTTTAACAGATTCTGTCTCAGCCAATCATCCGGCTTCGATAGTCCACCCTTTGGTAGCCAACAACATGCTATTGCACTCTGCAGGTAGTGGTGAATTTAAGGTAGGCTTACATTATGATATTATTTAATGTTATATTATGGGATGGCACAAGGTAGTTCTTAAACCATCAATATTGTATCTCTGGGGGACATAAAACTACCCTCATACGCACACCGCGGATCTTGGGAGATCATAGGAAAGATGTGGGGATGCATTTAACCTATAAAGGAAGTCTTGAAGGGGATAGGGACTTAAATTATTTAAGATGTTTAAAATAACATTTCAGAATACATTTCATGCATGTCTAAATCTATATATCATCTGATGGTACATTCTAGTTCAGGGTTTTAATGCAGTCCTTCATTTACCTCAGTATTCATATTGTTACTACTAACCACCATCATAATTTCATTCCTTCGATTTACCTTCTCTTTACATTTTCCACATTTCAACACAGTAGGAACACATTTGACACATGAGCCAATTACTATGATGACAACCAAAATAAGGATCAGGAGTCTACCTATGCTAGCAACCATTTCCTGGACCCACTCTCCTAGACCGGAGAACCATTTCACTAGGTTCAACCAAGAGACCCATCCTCTACCTTCTCCTCTACTTCAGCCACTGAAGCATTATGGTTCTTTCGAAATTCCCATTTTAACAGCAGAATTTCATCCATCTTCCGGTCTATCACCTCCTTGGGGTCACTAGTATTATTTGTAATATATGTGCAACACTTTACACCAAATTGGGTGGCCAAAGTTACACAATACCCTCCAGTGACAGCTGTTAAATAATTTAACACTATTATTCCCAGTTGCACAAGTTCTTTCTTATAAGCTTGTAACTCCCTACCTGTATACCTAAACGTGCCATCATACATCTCAGTGATATTATCTATTAATTTAGCAAGATCTTGGACATATCTAAAATTTAGTGTACCCCGAGAGATCCTGGTGGGATCCAATGTGACTAAAACTTGAAAGCCAGTTGTTTCACTAATCAATTGTGTGGCTTTATGTACATCACCATGTATCATGTTTCTTTTGTCTCTATGTTCATACTGTGTGTGAAGATATGG
The DNA here is from genome assembly GCA_031769625.1 of Taudactylus pleione. Classification (NCBI taxonomy): domain Eukaryota; kingdom Metazoa; phylum Chordata; class Amphibia; order Anura; family Myobatrachidae; genus Taudactylus; species Taudactylus pleione. Next base: position 8,912,658 of record JAUIMM010000453.1, read on the forward strand.
TGATGGTGTGTTTGTATGAATACCAAGCATTTCACCATGTGTAAGGGTCATAACCTCTGGGAGTACTCTTCCCAGATAACACAAACCTTGGGAACTCGGAGAGAGCCACTTATACGCTTTCCTTCCACATATAAAATATACATCATTGGGGAGAACATAAGGAATAGAATGCACCATGATCATCCAACACATTTCCCTAACAAATGATCCTATCTCAGGTTCTCCCATCTGGCTAATACACGTTTCTGGTTGTATAACCCTGGCACAGAACCCTTCTGGTACTCTGCCAACCATTTCTTTGATGTTACTTAATGTATACTGATACCGGAAGTGTCCACCTAATTGTGCGTAACAGGTCAAAATTTATAGGCTCATAATCAGCTCTTAGTGAGAAAGTCATCGTCTGGTTATTCCCAGTCACCGCCCAACTTCCTGGTTTATTTGAGTTGGTGATTTTCAAATATAAAAGTGATTTATCTACTTGGTACTGGTGGAGTTTAAAATGAGGTGGTGTGGTGTTGAGAAATTTTCCATCCAGTGTTTTCCCTTGTTGTAATTCTAAGACCTCAGAGACATTTAATGGGAGTGGCACTAATCCTACATTATGCTGTCACTGAGGCACATGAGAACACACCCAACAGTCAGTCTGGTTTAAAACTTTGCCCACCATAGTAACATAATCCTCTAAAGGATACCCACCCCAATACTGGTTATACTTAGGTTGGCACTGCCGGATGCAATTCTCATCAATTAAGGACCCACAAAACTCACAAATACAATAATCCTCAGATGATAGACCTTCACACTGTCTCCAATTTTCCAACATAGCAGATCTCTTAACAATTACTGTACTGGGTTTGGTCAGATACTCCCCCGGTTGGTTTAGCACTCCTTCTCCCAACTCCACTTCATTGATATCACCATCAGCTCCCCTCTCCGTCCTCTGTCCTCTGTCACAGAAACCAGAGATCCCGAAACAACCCAAGATAATGAGAACTCTGGGAGAAAACACAAAGATAACCACAGCAGACCAATCCATTGCTGAAAACAATGATCTACAAATTTCTTTAGCTCAGGTGTCTCACTGTAACCTTTAACCTTCCCGGTACAGACTCGCAATTGACAGGTCTACGTTATCTGCCTCGATTCTGCCTTGTCTCTCCACTGGTTAGTTGACCTTCTTACCGTGAGTGGAATTGACCTAAGTATCTCTCTCCGCCACTTTCAATGAAGTTGTACTCGTCAACAACACCTGATACGGACCTTCCCACCGATCTGGCAAACAACCTGAATGCAAGAAATTTCTGATCATATCAAATTCTCCAGGTTCAACATCATGACAGATTGTTTCAGGCATATCATGTGACAACAATTTCAGTTTTTGCTGTTTTAACTGTTTACTCATTGTTATAGGATACCTTACAGTTACCTCGTTGTTACTTTTCAAATCTTCCTGCGGACTTATAATCAAATGAGGTTGTCTACCAAACAGTATTTCAAAGGGGGACAGATTGAGAGGGGGTCTAGGAGTTGTCCTGATACTATGAAGGACAAGTGGTAGACTGTTCGCGCTGACTGCACTTATAAAACATAAAACAACTTCACATTTTCAAGGGCTTTTAGCACCAGCCCCACTGCGATACAGTGACCTGACTGAGGCCAGGCACCAAACAAAACTGAGGAGCCTCTGGCCTGGGGGCAGGGTATAGGGGGAGGGCCCATAGCATCCTGGGAGAAAAATGTTACTGTGTGGTGCCCGGATGTCTTCGCTATCACCTATACTCCAAGGTTCCCTGCGGACCTTCTATGGACCCTGAAGTAGAAACTAGTATTACCTGTGATGACTCCTACAGTCCATGTTATCGATTCCTACCTATCTATACACCCTAAATGTCGCTATTTAGTGTTATAAGTCGCACAAGGAATAATTGCTTTCCAGACTTTGATTGTTTCCAAAGCACAAAAAGATATTATTCACCAAAAAGCAGATAGTTACACGCTGTGATCTAAATACAATTAGCGCAAACAGATTATACAATCACTAGGTACAGTCAGATACATACGCATGCGCTCTGAATCCAGATTCCCGGCATCAACTATGAAACCTCCGTCAACAGCAAAGAAAAGATGACTGACTAGCAGATTCAGGGTGCTTGCATATAAACCCTTGCAGAGATAGGCAATACAATAGAACAAGTTGGCATAATCCCATTGGTTCTTCCTGGTTCTCCTGTTACGATGCAGTTCATAGGTCAGTTTGTATTGTAATAGTTCAGCCTCCAACAGCTTCTTTGTGGCCGTTTTCCAGCTGAAGAACAAGTCTAAACTGGCTAATTACATTACATGAACAGGGTACATTTCAATGCCTATCTCTCTATGATCCATAATTCCCAGACACATGTTGTGATTTCCTTGCCAATGGAACTGGAAATCTGCAAATAAACAGTGGTTCAGAATGGCACCAAACACGGTCTGCTTATCATGTACTAAACATGAGATCTTAAACACAGTCGCTTTATTACATAATTAATAATGAATAAAATCTCGGATATTAACCTTAATGCTAGGGAACCTTCCTATGTAAGTGTGCAAAGTGTAAGGATATTAAGAAAAGACGCTAGTTAGCGTTGTGCGACTACGTGTTTGCGGAGTACACCGCGGTACGTGTTTTGCAGGGTTGTTCATATTGTATGTTTTAGTAAATGTATGTATTTATATAATGAGGACTTTTAACATTGTTCTATTGCGTGGGAATCGCACAACGCTAGAAAATAGCATCACCGTATGTACTTATAATGTGTGAGATTCGCTAAAATGGCACTGGGCAGCCATTCGCAAAATGGCATCGTGCAGATTTTAATTTTAACAGATTCTGTCTCAGCCAATCATCCGGCTTCGATAGTCCACCCTTTGGTAGCCAACAACATGCTATTGCACTCTGCAGGTAGTGGTGAATTTAAGGTAGGCTTACATTATGATATTATTTAATGTTATATTATGGGATGGCACAAGGTAGTTCTTAAACCATCAATATTGTATCTCTGGGGGACATAAAACTACCCTCATACGCACACCGCGGATCTTGGGAGATCATAGGAAAGATGTGGGGATGCATTTAACCTATAAAGGAAGTCTTGAAGGGGATAGGGACTTAAATTATTTAAGATGTTTAAAATAACATTTCAGAATACATTTCATGCATGTCTAAATCTATATATCATCTGATGGTACATTCTAGTTCAGGGTTTTAATGCAGTCCTTCATTTACCTCAGTATTCATATTGTTACTACTAACCACCATCATAATTTCATTCCTTCGATTTACCTTCTCTTTACATTTTCCACATTTCAACACAGTAGGAACACATTTGACACATGAGCCAATTACTATGATGACAACCAAAATAAGGATCAGGAGTCTACCTATGCTAGCAACCATTTCCTGGACCCACTCTCCTAGACCGGAGAACCATTTCACTAGGTTCAACCAAGAGACCCATCCTCTACCTTCTCCTCTACTTCAGCCACTGAAGCATTATGGTTCTTTCGAAATTCCCATTTTAACAGCAGAATTTCATCCATCTTCCGGTCTATCACCTCCTTGGGGTCACTAGTATTATTTGTAATATATGTGCAACACTTTACACCAAATTGGGTGGCCAAAGTTACACAATACCCTCCAGTGACAGCTGTTAAATAATTTAACACTATTATTCCCAGTTGCACAAGTTCTTTCTTATAAGCTTGTAACTCCCTACCTGTATACCTAAACGTGCCATCATACATCTCAGTGATATTATCTATTAATTTAGCAAGATCTTGGACATATCTAAAATTTAGTGTACCCCGAGAGATCCTGGTGGGATCCAATGTGACTAAAACTTGAAAGCCAGTTGTTTCACTAATCAATTGTGTGGCTTTATGTACATCACCATGTATCATGTTTCTTTTGTCTCTATGTTCATACTGTGTGTGAAGATATGGTGATGGTGTGTTTGTATGAATACCAAGCATTTCACCATGTGTAAGGGTCATAACCTCTGGGAGTACTCTTCCCAGATAACACAAACCTTGGGAACTCGGAGAGAGCCACTTATACGCTTTCCTTCCACATATAAAATATACATCATTGGGGAGAACATAAGGAATAGAATGCACCATGATCATCCAACACATTTCCCTAACAAATGATCCTATCTCAGGTTCTCCCATCTGGCTAATACACGTTTCTGGTTGTATAACCCTGGCACAGAACCCTTCTGGTACTCTGCCAACCATTTCTTTGATGTTACTTAATGTATACTGATACCGGAAGTGTCCACCTAATTGTGCGTAACAGGTCAAAATTTATAGGCTCATAATCAGCTCTTAGTGAGAAAGTCATCGTCTGGTTATTCCCAGTCACCTCCCAACTTCCTGGTTTATTTGAGTTGGTGATTTTCAAATATAAAAGTGATTTATCTACTTGGTACTGGTGGAGTTTAAAATGAGGTGGTGTGGTGTTGAGAAATTTTCCATCCAGTGTTTTCCCTTGTTGTAATTCTAAGACCTCAGAGACATTTAATGGGAGTGGCACTAATCCTACATTATGCTGTCACTGAGGCACATGAGAACACACCCAACAGTCAGTCTGGTTTAAAACTTTGCCCACCATAGTAACATAATCCTCTAAAGGATACCCACCCCAATACTGGTTATACTTAGGTTGGCACTGCCGGATGCAATTCTCATCAATTAAGGACCCACAAAACTCACAAATACAATAATCCTCAGATGATAGACCTTCACACTGTCTCCAATTTTCCAACATAGCAGATCTCTTAACAATTACTGTACTGGGTTTGGTCAGATACTCCCCCGGTTGGTTTAGCACTCCTTCTCCCAACTCCACTTCATTGATATCACCATCAGCTCCCCTCTCCGTCCTCTGTCCTCTGTCACAGAAACCAGAGATCCCGAAACAACCCAAGATAATGAGAACTCTGGGAGAAAACACAAAGATAACCACAGCAGACCAATCCATTGCTGAAAACAATGATCTACAAATTTCTTTAGCTCAGGTGTCTCACTGTAACCTTTAACCTTCCCGGTACAGACTCGCAATTGACAGGTCTACGTTATCTGCCTCGATTCTGCCTTGTCTCTCCACTGGTTAGTTGACCTTCTTACCGTGAGTGGAATTGACCTAAGTATCTCTCTCCGCCACTTTCAATGAAGTTGTACTCGTCAACAACACCTGATACGGACCTTCCCACCGATCTGGCAAACAACCTGAACGCAAGAAATTTCTGATCATATCAAATTCTCCAGGTTCAACATCATGACAGATTGTTTCAGGCATATCATGTGACAACAATTTCAGTTTTTGCTGTTTTAACTGTTTACTCATTGTTATAGGATACCTTACAGTTACCTCGTTGTTACTTTTCAAATCTTCCTGCGGACTTATAATCAAATGAGGTTGTCTACCAAACAGTATTTCAAAGGGGGACAGATTGAGAGGGGGTCTAGGAGTTGTCCTGATACTATGAAGGACAAGTGGTAGTGCTTCTGGCCAACCCAGTCCAGTTTCTGCCATGATTTTACTTAATTTATTTTTAATAGTCCCGTTCATCCTTTCCGCCTTGGCACTGGCTTGCGGTCGGTAGGGGGTGTGAAGTCTACTATTAATATCCATCAACTTACACATGTTTTGGAAGACATCACCTGTGAAATGAGTACCCCTATCACTTTCAATAATTCTAGGGTTACCGTATCTCTGCATACAAACTCCTGAACAATCTTCTTAGCAGTAAATGCAGCAGTATTAGTGGCAGCTGGGTATGCCTCAACCCAACTAGAAAACACATCAGTGCACATTAATACATACAGTGGGGCAATAAAGTATTTGGACAGTCACCAATTGTGCAAGTTGTTGCACTTTAAAAGATGAGAGAGGTCTGTAATTTCCATTATAGGTACACTTCAACTGTGAGAGACAGAATCTGGACAAAAAATTCCGGAAATCACATTGTATGATTTTTAAACAATGTATTTGTATATTCTTGCGGAAAAAAAATATTTGGACAATCAAAAAGTTTAACTCAATACTTTGTAAAGTAACCTCGGTTGGCAATTACAGAGGTCAAACGTTTCCTGTAGTTCTTAACCAGGTTTGCACACACTGCAGCAGGTATTGTGGCCCACTCTTCAATGCAGATCATCTCTAGATGTGTCATGTTTTGGGGCTTTTGCCAGGCAACATGGACTTTCAACTACCTCCACAGATTTTCTATTGGGTTGAGGTCTGGAGTCTGGCTAGGCCAATCCAGGACCTTGAAATGCTTCTTACGGAGCCACTCCTTAGTTGCCCGGGCGGTGTGTTTGGGGTCATTGTCATGCTGGAAGACCCAGCCACGTTGCATCTTCAATGCTCTTACTGAGGGAAGGAGTTTTTTCCCCAAAATGTCACGATACATGTCCCCATTCATCCTCTCCATAATACGGATCAGACGTCCTGTCCCCTTTGCAGAAAAGCATCCCCAAAGCATGATGTTTCCACCCCCATGCTTCACAGTGGGGATGGTGTTTTTGGGATGCCACTCATCATTCTTCTCCCTCCAAACATGGCGTGTGGAGTTTATACCAAAAAAGTTCTATTTTGGTCTCATCTGACCACATGATATTCTCCCAATCCTCCTCTGGATCATCCAGTTGGTTATGGGCAAACTTTAGACAGGCCTGGACATGTACTGGCTTACGTGGGGGGACCTTTCGGGTGCTGCAGGATTTGAATCCATGACGACCTAGTGTGTTACTAATGGTAACCTTTGTGACTGTGGTCCCAGCTCTCTTGAGGTCATTGACCAGGTCCTCCCGTGTAGTTCTGGGCTGATCCCTCACCGTCAAGATCATTGATACCACACGAGGTGAGATCTTGCATGGAGCCCCTGGTCAAGGGAGATTGTCAGTGATCTTGTATTTCTTCCATTTTTTAATAATTGCACCAACAGTTGATCTCTTCTCACCAAGCTGCTTGCCTATTGTTGAGTAGCTCATCCCAGCCTTGTGCAGGTCTACAATTTTGTCCCTGGTGTCCTTAGACATCTTGGCTATGGTGCAGAGGTTGCAGTCTGTCTGTTTGAGGGTGTGGACAGGTGTATTTTATACAGTTAACCAGTTCATACAGGTGCCATTAATACGAGTGGAGGATAGATGAGCTTCCTAAAGAAGAAGTAACAGGTCTGTGAAAGCCAGAAATCTTGTTGGTTGGTAGGTGTCCAAATATTTATTTTCCGCAAGAATATACAAATAAATTGTTTAGAAATCATACAATGTGAATTCTGGAATTTTTTGTCCAGATTCTGTCTCTCACAGTTAAAGTGTACCTATGATCGAAATTACAGACCTCTCTCATCTTTTAAAGTGCAACAACCTGCACAATCGTTGGCTATCCAAATACTTTTTTGCCCCACTGTACTTGAGATTCCTGCAGGGTGGTAATTGGATTAAATCAATTCGTATTACCTGAAAAGGTCCGTTGGTCGGAGGAATATGGGATGGTTCAGTAGGGATGATTTTCCCAATGTTTCTCCTCAAGCAGGTCAAACAGGACATTGCTTTCTTTTCTGCTTGGGAAGAAAAACCTGGTGCACACCAGTATGCTCTCACCAATTTGCACATACCTTGCTTTCCCAAGTGAGTCAGACCGTGCGCTGCCTCAGCCAGGCTTGGGTAGTACGCCTTGGGGGCCACTGGCTTACCTTGTCCGTCTCTCCAGAGTCCAGAAGACTCTTGCCCGCATCCCTTGGACCTCCAGACTGCCTTTTCCTGCATGGAACACAAATTTTGCATCTCAATTTCTGCATGTCAATCGTTTGAAACATCATTTGGTTAATTGGCACGTTCACTTTTAACCCTGCTGCCAATTTGGCAGCTTTGTCTGCCCTGTTGTTGCCCAGTGACACCAGATCATCTTCACATGTATGGGCTTTACACTTAATTACCAACACTGCCTTTGGCAAGTGGATCACTGTCAGTAGTCCTTTTATATGTCTGGAATGTGTGACTGGTGTGCCTGCTGCTGTCATAAAATTTCTCAGATGCCATAGGGCACCGAAGTCATGTACCACCCTGAAGGCGTACCTAGACTCAGTGTAGATATTAGCAGATTTGCCTTCTGCTAATTCACAAGCTCTTCTTAGTGCCACCAACTCCGCCTCTTGGGCTGAGTGGGGTGGACCAAGAGGTTCGGCTTCTATGATGTCTTCGTCATCTACCACAGCATAACCTATACATAACTGTTCAGTGTCAATCTGTCTATGACAACTCCCATCCATGTAAAATGTCACATCTACATTTTCTAAAGGTGTATCCCGTATGTGAAGTCTTGCAGTAAAGATTTGATTCAGATATTCCATACAATCATGTGCATCAAATACCTGCAGAACTGACCTTCCGCCAGTGACTCACCTCTCTCCACCCTTTGTGCATCCTGTTGCACATATGCTAAATACGTTGCTGGATTTAATGTACTGCACCGTTTGATGGTGATGTTTGCAGGTGCTATTAGGGCTAGTTCCCATTTTGTGAACCTAGCTGAGACATGTCTGGTTTGGGCAGAATTCAGCAAAGTAGATACAGCATGGGGTGTATAAACAATCACATTATGGCCTAATACTACATCCTCACTCTTACTGACCAATAGAGCAGTTGCTGCTACACTTCTTACACACGTTGGGAGTGATCTTGCCACAGTGTCCAATTGTGCACTGTAGTATGCTATGGGCCTACTGGCATCACCATGTTTTTGTGTGAGGACACCTGCTGCACAACCATTAGCTTCCGTACAGTACAAATCAAAAGGTTTTTCATAATCAGATATTCCCAATGCAGGTGCTCTTGTCAGACTATCCTTAAGATTAAGGAAAGCCTGCTCTGTTTTCTCTGTGTGTATGACACGATCGGGCTTTGAGGAAGAGACTAAGTCCTGTAATGGCAAGGCCAAAATAGAAAAACCTGGGATCCACATTCTGCAGTATCCACACATTCCCAAGAAGGTACGGATTTGCTGTTGGTTCTGCGGCAGTGTCATGGTCTGTATGGCTTGGATTCTGTCAGTGGTCAGATGTCGTAACCCCTGGGTTAGGCAATGTCCCAAGTATTTAACCCTGGACTGGCATGGCTGTAGTTTGTCCTTAGCAACCTTCTGCCCTGTTTGCGAGAGATGAAGCAGTAAAAGTTTAGTATCATTTAAACATGACGTATACGAATCAGAACACAACAACAAATCATCCACATATTGTATTGGAACAGATCCATTGGCAGGTTGAAAAGATTGTAAACTGTCGTGTAAGGCCTGGGAGAAGATACTGGGGCTGTCTATGAAACCTTGGGGCAATCATATCCATGTGTATTGTACCCCCCTGTATGTAAATGCAAATAGGTACTGACAGTCAGATGAAGAGGGACAGAGAAGAAAGCAGAACAGAGGTCAATGACAGTAAAATGGGTTGCAATTGGTGGGATCTGCATGAGAATGACAGCTGGATTCGGCACTACGGGGAATTGGCTTTCTACTACCTTATTAACCCCTCTAAGGTCCTGTAACAGCCTATAACCCCTCCCACCACTCTTCTTCACAGGAAAGATGGGGCTGTTGGCTACACTTGCTGTACGGACTAAAATTCCCTGTTGTAATAACCGCTCAATTATGGGATAAACCCCTATCTCTACCTCCTGTATTAGCGGGCACTGGGGAATTTTTGGAGCTTGCCTACCGCTTTTTAAATTTACCATTACAGGAGCTACGTTTGCCATCAATCCAGTGTCCTGTCCATCTTTGGTCCAGAGGGACCCCGGTATCTGAGATAACAGTTGTTCTACTTGAAATGGATTTTTATCTGAAACAATATATCCCTCACCTCGTGCACCACTCTCTCTGGAATATCTAAGAATATACCATAAGGGGTGCAATATATGACACATCCCATCTTACATAACAAATCCCTTCCCAGTAGGTTAGTAGGGGCCGCTGCTGCCAGGAGAAAGGAATGCCTGGTATGCAATGGACCGATAGTAACCTCTGCAGATTTGGTTAAAGGATAATGTTGCACTTTTACCCGTTACACCCATTGCTGCTACTGTTTCACTGGTCAAATATAAATTAGATGGAGATTTTATCATGGATCTGGTCGCCCCTGTGTCTACAAGAAAATAATGTTTAGTACCAGCTACGTCAATTATCATTACAGGTTCTTCTCTAACATCCCCAGTTAACCTGACTGGCTGTAGACTACAGGTATGACCTGCCCCCTAGTGTTGACTCTCACTCTCCAATACAGCATTTAAGGCCACCACTGGAGCAGGTGACTGTGGAACATTCCCTGCATTCTGCATATATCCCTTGTGTGGATATTTAGGTACTACCTGGTTAGGGGGTCCTACCCTCTTCACCTTACAGTTCCTAATTACACGTTCCACTTGGTTGCAGTTAAAACACCTTTGTGAGTTGGGTGGGGGAAAAGGTTGTGTGGGTTAGGCAGTAGAGAAAGATTGTGAGAGTGTGGGGAAGAATTTTGAGGGTAATATGGTGGCTGCCGGTAGTATGGGTTTTATGTAGAAAGGGAAAGGGGAAAAAGGGAAAATCGACGCACTGACCAATAGTAATGAGGTGTAAAGGTGCTGACATATAACCACTATTCCCTATTCATATCAAAATTCTAAATTTCGGGCAGTGGAGGTGCTCACTAGAGTAGAAACCTGATTGCAGACAAAAAAAGAAGAAAAGAAACTCTATTTTGTGAGCACTCATTAATAATGAAAAATAGATTAAAACATAACTTTTAATATCAACAAAGATAATATATCTATGATAAAGGACAAAAGACAACACAAATAACATATAACATGAATCCACCCACAATACAATCTGTAGGAAGGTCTATGGTCTCTGGATATATACCTATCTAGTGGTATGTCCTGTCGCATAGATCAATCCCTATTTGTCAATGCAGCGGAGGTTGGTGGTTAATAGAGATGAATACCTCTAGTAGTAATCACCATAAAATAAAGGTGATTATAATATCATTAAACAAGCGGCGAAAATATAAAGCAGCATAGTTGTCATGTAGTGTCCCAATAGCACTGTTTAAATCACACTAGTCTATATGACATGCCTCCTAATGAAAATGAAATAACAGAACAGTCAGGGTGAAGATTGATCCACCTATAATTCTACTGCCCCCCACTTAGCACAAGGCAATCAGTGAGGAGTGAGAGATCATCCAGTGGCGGTTAAACCCCTAGAAAGTACAGTGTAACCGCAACGTTACTCGCTATTTCACTTCTGCTGTTAAGGGTCTTACGTGACTGTTTGGACCTTATATGTGATGTATGACAATCAGATACCTTACATCTTATTTGAAGATAATTTCAATTAGTGTTATGTTTATTTTATTCTATCTTCTCTTGTAGAACATCCCCATTAATATGGTTGTATAGCTACAAACTGTCTGTAATCACTATTCTTATTTTCATGTCTTTATAAGTGAATATATATTGCACAGGAAAATATTCAAAAATGTCTTGATGGGGGATTCAGGTTAAATACGGGAGAAAAATGGTCAGAATTTGCGCATTAGAATCCTACTGTGTATTTGTCATATATGTAAATGACCATGAAATCCTGTGTTACCTTGCCACTACAGACAGTTCATACTTATTTCTCCTGCCTTATCATCAATATATACAGTGACGGGCTTTCTTTTGTTCTTTTTATATGCACCTGTCGACCTACGCTCTGTAGTTAAAACAATGAATAAGGAATAATACAACTGTACATGTGTCCATTAGAAAATGTTCTTCCAGGATTGGAAAAAGCTAAATAAAAAAATAAAAAATAAGTGTGTGTGTGCGTGTATATTAGATACATATATATATATATATATATATATATATATATATATATATGTTAGGTATGGGATCCCGGCTGTCAGAATACCGACACTAAAAGGCAAGATCCCTACCGCTACCCCTTCCCCATAGCCTAAACCCCCAGTGTTCTCTCCAGAATTTTTTTCCAGCCGGGTGGCATCCAAAAGTAGCCGGGTGGGGGGCCTTCGCAATTATGCGGGCTGGGAAAAGGGGTATCTCCCTTACCAATCCAGCTTGACAGGTCTCAGGCTGCTCCCTCACTGGCTCTCAGTCAATAGTGCCCATTATGCAGTGCCCCCTGTAGCTTTCCCCTATGCATTGGCCCTTGTAGTTTAACTTTGCCCTTATGCATTGCCCTCTGGCTGAAGTAGAGCCCCCAGACTGGTCCCTTATGTAGTGCCCTCAGGCTTAAATAGTGCCCCCAGACTGGCCCCTTATGCGGTGCCCACAGGTTTAATAGTGTCCCTTATACAGTGCCCCCAGACTGGTCCTGGCCCCAGCCCAGCACTTACTTTCATTTGCTGGCTGCTGCCTCGCACTGACTGGATTTAACGTCACCCGCGCAGTGCATCACTGGGAACGCTTGCCTCTGAAGCGATCGGAAGCTTCTTTAGTCTCCGGTCACTTCAGAGGCCAGCGTTCCACAACAGAGGTTGGCGGGGAAAAGTGCCGGGCGGCAGGCTGTTTCTGCCGGGCGATGCACCCGCAGAAAACAGCCTGGGGAGAACACTGAAGCAGCAAAGCTGGTTATACAAACATGACATTGGGGTGATTCATTTGTTTATAGCTCATGTCTAAAGTGACTGGGAGCTATTATGAATTTCTGTTTGTATCCTCCTGAGGTGTAAGCAGAAATCCATGTAAAGTAGGGCTTTGAGGCTGGTCGCAAGTGCCGGGCGCACCTTAACTGCAGTCTGCCTGGAACATAGCACAGGAGAAGCCGCATAACGCATCTAATCCCATGCATTAGAGTGGGAGAATGCATTTGTCATTACCATGACGGTGGTTGCTCAAACTTTGTAGATGCCACTGTAAAGATGATATACCTCAGGCTATTTATTTGTAACAGCAAATTTTGTCCCAGTTGGTCATGAACTGGAGTCATTATTATGGTTTTTTGTATGATGTCTTCCAGTGGACAAAGTGGGGTGTTTTGCCTTACTGGCACTTTCCTCATAGAATAGATAATCTAACTTACCTCTTGGTAATCAGTTACCACAAACAAATAAGACTGCAATGCAGAAGCCACAGTAGGTGAGGTTTCTGTCTTTCTACAGAAAATGGCTGCAACAAATCTCAGTAATAGACACTGCTTAGGATAGAATCTAATTCCGCTAAAAGTGATATTCTGATAAAACCTTTATTTAGCAGAATGAACAAAGCAGGAATTGTTTTGTTCTAGTTTACTCAGCCTCACTCTCTGCATCAATCTCGGGACACGTGCAGGTTTTAGTGATGAATACAGATTCTCATATGTGGAAAGTTGCCTGGATAATCGCATAATCCACAAATTGTTCTGAATTGCAGAGAACTACTGCAGTGATACTGGATCTAATTGTCTATCTTTTACATGCAGTGTATTCTCCATTTCTGTTTAGTGTGTGACATGAGAGAGGTGGGGGACACAGACTAGAGAACACTCCTTAAATTTATTTTAGCATTATTTATTAAAATAAGACATAAGCCTATCAAACTTCCTGAAGCTTCCGGCCATTCAGGTAGCTTCCGGCCATTCAGTTTTCCATACCTTCACTTCTAAATTCCAGTTTAGACCACTGTCTATATCTCCGCATTTTCAGCAATGAGCGTCACTTATCTTAATCAGAATCTTCCCTTCACTTATATGCGTTGTGTGACTATTAATATGAGCTGAGGGGAGGAGCTGATAGACAGGGAAGGCTGCTTCCCCTGGCTAGCAATTAACCCCAGGGTTGCCATTCCCGCTGCCAGCCTGTCACCCTGGTGGTCTAGTGGTCACGCGGGGTATGCCTCTGTGAGGGGGAGCCCGCTGCTAGCGCCTCCGGTCTGTCCCCAGAGACCGGAGGCAGCCGACGCGCGGCGGCCCGCTGCTTACTTGTTCACCGGCACTTCCAGGAGCAGTCATAGGGAGTCCCCAGAGCCCGGCTAGTACAGACTCTGGGGTCCCACCGTGATCCCCAGATCTGTACTGGGTGTAGGAGTGGCAGCGTGGACGTCCTAAAGGACAGTCTGATGCTGTCGCTCTGAAGAGTGAAGAAAAAAAAAAAATAAAACTCTTCTTCTTTAAAGAATCAGCTTAGGGGCTGCTCCTGCAGCCCCACTGCGCAAGGGTGACCCGACTTTGGCCGGGCACCAACTAAAACTGAGGTGCCTGTGGCTCGGGGGCAAGATATAGAGGAGGATGGACCCAAGTGCATCCTGTTAGCAGCAAAAGCTTTAACTGCGTGATGCCCGTGGATCCAGATCCAGCTATACCCCCAAGGTCAACCCTGTGGACTTTGTAGCAACCGAGATGACAAAGGTAAGTTCTTACCATATCTCTTGTTTTTCCAATATTCCTCTGTCCAATGTCTGTGTTCTTTTGCCCATATTAATATTTTCCTTTTATTGGCCAGTCTCAGATAATGACTTTTTCTTTGCCAATCTGCCTAGAAGGCCAGCATCCCGGAGTTGCCTCGTCACTGTAGACGTTGACACTGGCGTTTTGCGGCTACCATTTAATGAAGCTGCCAGTTGAGGACTTGTAAGGCATCTTTTTCCTCAAACTAGAGACTCTAATGTACTCGTCTTCTTGCACAGTTGTCCCACTTCTTTTTCTACTCTGGTTAGAGCCTGTTTGTGCTGTTCTCTGAAGGGAGTAGTACACACAGTTGTAGGAAATGTTCAGTTGCTTGGCAATTTCTCGCATGGAATAGCCTTCTAGATCAAGAATAGACTGTCAAGTTTCACATGAAAGTTCTCTTTTTCTGGCCATTTGGAGAGTATAATCGAACCCACAAAGGTGATGCTCCAGATACTCAACTAGCTCAAAGGAAGGCCAGTTTTATAACGTCTCTAACAAGCAACCCTGTTCTCAGTTGTCCTAACATATTTGCACAAGGGTTTTCTAATTATCCATTAGTATTCTAACGCGCTTGGCAAACACAATGCATCATTAGAACACTGGAGTGATGGTTGCTGGAAATGGGCCTATATATACCTATGTAGATATTCCTTTAAAAACCAGACGTTTGTAGCTGGTATAGTCATTTACCACGTTAACAATGTATAGAGTGTATTTCTGATTAATGTTATCTTCATTGAAAAAAAATGGTGCTTTTCTTTAAAAAAATAAGGAATATTTCTAAGCTACCCCAAACTTTTGAACGGTAGTGTATATATGATATATTCGTATAAGGTCTTTAGGGTGTGGGTTATAAGCCAGCCATTCTGTATGCCAGCCTCCAAGAATGAGGGGAATGTAATTAATTTAAACTGCATTTCATTACAGTGGTACAAATTATGTTGGTGTACAACTTGCATAAACCAGAAGACCCATGATGTGGTTTGCAAGCTTAAAGGCTCTATTTAGTACACATAACAACCTTCTCTTAGTGATATAGCCCCAAAAGGTATGCTATGATAGAAACGTTAAAATATATAAAGGATTTTAACAAGATAAGGAAGGAGACATTCTTCAAAGAAAGAGAAGTATTAGAACAAGAGGACATGTTCTGAAACTGGAGGGTGGTAAGTTCAGGGGAAATTTGAGGAAAAATTACTTCACAGAAAGGGTAGTGGACAAGTGGGATAGCCTCCCATCAGAGGTGGTAGAGGCTAAGACAATAGAGCAATTTAAACTAAGGGTGTGCACCGGCCACTTTTCGTGTTTTGTGTTTTGGTTTTGGATCTGGATCTTTCTTCGTGCCAAAACCACCCTTCCGTGTTTTGGTTTCTGGGTTTTGTGTTTTGGATCTGTATTTTTTTTAAAAAAAGCATAAAAACAGCTTAAATCACATAATTTGTGGGTTTTTCTGCTCCTATGCAATTATTAACCTCAATAACCTTCATTTCCACTCATTTCCAGTCTATTCTGAACACCTCACACCTCACAATATTGTTTTTATAGCCAAAAGATTGCACCGAGGTAGCTGGATGACTATGCTAAGCGACACGAGTGGGCGGCACAAACACGTGGCCTATCTAGGAGTGACACTGCAGTGGCAGACAGGATGGCAGTTTGAAAAAAAAACTAGGCCCCAAACAGTACATACTGCAAAGTATAAATAGGACATGCACACTTTAACAAACCAATCATTTCAGCGCCAGGGTCTGCCACATGACTGTGGCTGAAATGATTGGTTCGTTTGGGCCCCCACAAAACAAGCTGGCAATTAATGTGTCCCTGCACAAACTGGCTCTACGGAGGCAAGATGTCTTCCTCATCCTCCTCATCCACCAATTCCTTGGATAAAACAGGAAAAAGGGATTTAGGTGTCCCTGGACTGCTTACGGTCTTAGCCAAAGTTTCTGAACTTGACAGTAACTTTTTATGAACGCGCTGCAGGTGCCGTATAAGGGAGGATGTTCCTAGGTGGTTAACGTCCCTACCCCTACTTATTTCACCTTTACATATGGTACATATGGCAAGACAGTTGTTGTACGGATTTGGATAGAAATATTGCCAGACCAAAGAGGTGGAATGTTTGGTCTTCTGCCCAGGCATGACCGTGATGGGCTTTTTCATCCCACGGACAACAACTGTCTCCCCTGGAGCCTGATTTAAACAAACCACATCACCATCAGAATCCTCCTCGTCAACTTCCTCCTCAATGCCAGCTACACCAGTATCCTCATCCTGTTGTACTTCAACAGTGACATCTTCAATTTGCATATCAGCAAGTGGACTGTGGGTGCTCCTTTCAGCACTTGCAGGGGGCGTGCAAATGGTGGAAAGAGCCACCTCTTCCCGTCCAGTGCTGGGAAGGTCAGGCATCGCAACCGCCACCACACTTGGACTCTCCTTGGGGATTTGTGATATCTTCTTAGAACGCACAGTTCTTCGCTGTGCTTTTGCCAGCTTAACTCGTTTGATTTTTTTAGCGGGAGGAGGGCTTCCATCGTCATGTGAAGCTGAACCACTAGTCATGAACATAGGGAAAGACCTTAGCCGTTCCTTGCCACTCCGTGTCGTAAATGGCATATTGGCAAGTTTACGTTTCTCTTCAGATGATTTAAATGTTTTTTCAATGTCATTTTCCTGAACTTTGTCATTTGGGATTGTATGTGCCCTCTACTATGACATTGGGCATCGGCCTTGGCAGACGACGTTGATGGCATGTTATCGTCTATGTCATGACTAGTGGCATCAGCTTCAGCACTAGGAGGAAGTGGTTCTTGATCTTTCCCTATTTTATTTTTATCAGAGAAAGTTTGGTCCTCCATTTATGTTATATTGATATATACGTGCGGCTAAGGCGCACACAAACACAGAAAATAATTTTTTATTTTTGTTGGAGACTAGTGCACTTTGTGGGTTACACCACCCTTTAAGAAATGAGCCAGCCGGCGCTTTACTTATGGGACACAGGCGCACGCTTGGCGCTGCTCCTTTGATGATGCACGTGCAGCCACAGTGCACACAATTCACAAACACAGAAAATATTTTTTTATTTGGTTTGGAGTGTACTTTGGGGGTTACAGCACCCTTTAACGGTCAAGCCAGCCGGCCCTTTACTTATGACACAGGCGCACTCTTGGCACTACTTTGTTGATGCACGTGCGGCTACTGCGCACACAATTCACAAACACAGAAAATTTTTTTTATTTGGTTTGGAGTGTACTTTGGGGGTTACAGCACCCTTTAACGGTCAAGCCAGCCGGCCCTTTACTTATGACACAGGCGCACGCTTGGCACTACTTTGTTGATGCACGTGCGGCTACTGAGCACACAATTCACAAACACAGAAAATATTTTTTTATTTGGTTTGGAGTGTACTTTGGGGGTTACAGCACCCTTTAACGGTCAAGCCAGCCGGCCCTTTACTTATGACACAGGCGCACGCTTGGCACTACTTTGTTGATGCATGTGCGGTTACTGCGCACACATTCACAAACAGAGAAAATATTTTTTTATTTGGTTTGGAGTGTACTTTGGGGGTTACAGCACCCTTTAACGGTCAAGCAAGCCGGCCCTTTACTTATGACACAGGCGCACGCTTGGCACTACTTTGTTGATGCACGTGCGGCTACTGCGCACACAATTCACAAACACAGAAAATATTTTTTTATTTGGTTTGGAGTGTACTTTGGGGGTTACAGCACCCTTTAACGGTCAAGCCGGCCGACCCTTTACTTATGCCACAGGCGCACGCTTGGCACTACTTTGTTGATGCACGTGCGGCTACTGCGCACACAATTCACAAACACAGAAAAAATATTTTTTTGTAGCACTTGGGAGGAGCACCCCTGACGGACAGAGCACCCCCTGTACAACACTACAGCACCCCTTTAGGACTGGGACACTGCACAGGACTTTGGAGTGGACACAGCCCCTATGGACAACTGATTGAACAACACAGTCCAGCCAGCCCCTATGGACTTTGAAGTAGTGGACACAGCCCCTATTAACAACAGCAGCACAGCACAACACAGCCAGCCCCTATGGACTTTGAAGTAGTGGACACAGCCCCTATGGACAACAGCAGCACAGCGCAGCACAGCACAGCACAACACTACTCTGCACTACACTACACTACACTACACAGCCCAGCCAGCCCTAACTCCCACCCTCCCTCTTCACTGTCCACAGCCGAGTGAGAAAATGGCGCTGACGCGGGTACCTTATATAGGATCCAAAACCTGCGAGACCCGGAAGGCGGGATGATGACCTTTTGCCTCAATTTCAGATCCGAGTCAGGCGGGAAAAGTCGAGCCTGACTCGGATCGGCCTCGGATCGGGGGGGCTCGGGGAGGTTCGGATTTCAGAAATCCGAACCCGCTCACCCCTAATTTAAACCTGCATGGGATAAACATAAGGATATCCTTCAGAAGAAGTAGGGATCAATAAGCGTTGAGGTAACAATGTTTAAAAATGGGGCAGACTAGATGGGATAAGTGGCTCTTATCTGTCGTCAAATTCTATGTTTCTATGCTACTTATGGAGAAGAGAAACTCTCTTCTCCAAACTGTTCTCCAAAAGCTGACACCATTTTTACATGGTGTTAAGGTTAGATAAAACAGGAAAAACACACAAACAATGCAGGTACATAATTTTTTTAAAATATTTTTATAATTCCCTGCTCAAAATGCGATCACGGCCTTAGCAAGGAGACTAAAAGGACTAGAAATGGGGGGTGGGTGGGGTGCTTGGGGGCATGCCTGGTACTTACAGACATGCAGGGCTGCCCCAAAGCTCTCCTGTCTCTGAATAGATCCCGTGCGCATCTATCCACCAGCGGTGATCGCTACACCACTATTCTTCACACACGGGTTGGGATGGTACACGCCAGGTTTCAGCGTGGTGCCGCCAAAAGGGCAGTGCGCATTCAGTCCTTTTGAAATCGGACAGGATGCTATATATATATATATATATATATATATATAAATATATATATATATAGACACTCAATACAACACCAGCGTTCTGGGTGCCCAAACACTTCAGGCAGACTGCACTCACGCTGAAATTTCAATAATGGGTCCACAAGAACCTCAAGTTCAATGTTTCAGTTTATGAAACAAACTTCTGTCAGGAACAATTATAACCACATTAAGCTTACCTTTATAGATGCTCCACATAAATATGGATACCTAGCATCTACCATGATCCAGGCATGGCCCATGTGTACAGCAGCTGTCGGGTGGGTACTCCTCCCCCAGGATGGCAGCAGATCGGAGCAGGGATATTAGGCTCACTCGAAAGCCCTGGGCACAGACTTGCTGACCGAGGAGGAGTAGGCCTGTATTTGTACTTAATTCAACAATAACGCAGGGGGTTTCACCAGCGGTCACTGTAAATGGTGGCTGCAGATCTAGATGAGGAGGTCCCATGTGCTCCCTTTGGTAAAAACAATAATAAAAAACCTGATGACCTGCGCCTGTCAATTTAGTTGTAAATGCTGCAATTAATATGTGCCCCTTAATATTCAATTCCAAGGTACTGTGTGAATATTTGACTATTTGACCAATAAATATATGCTATTAAAGACAATGTAACAAAATAAACAATAACAGAAAATGGTATAAAGAAAATCCCTTTTATTAGATCACAGTGCTTCAAGGATGATGTGGAGTAGCCTGGAAAGGGGTACCATACGGAGGATATACCAGGCTTAGAGGTGGGCATCCCTCACCTCCAGTAAATGTGGATTATAAAGTCCTGGTGAGGCCCCACCTGTGATAAATCTTCAATCTTCTTGCTCCCTTGTTGATTCCTTCTTCAGGCTGCAGTCGATGGTGCTGACTATACAGCCACTTACTTAACTTCCGCAGTGCTCTCCAGGGTGAATACTGCCTCCAGTGCAGAATGAGGGAGAGTGTCTCTTGCGGGCTCGACTCTGCCAATTGCAGAGGAGACTAGATGGGCAGCCCATGCTATATGAGCCACTAGTAGAGAATGTGGCACCTTGCCAGGTGGTCGCAGTGTCTTCCGGGATTGATGGAATTTCTGGTGGTGCAGTCTAGCGAGATAACGTGGCCTGAACTGAGTCAGGTCCCGGGGATCTTTTAGTGAGAGTCTATGCCAGGATGTTAAAAGCAAACAGTCTTTGTGGGATAAACCTTGTAATAACAGGTGTTGATGACTGAACTTGAGTGTGTCGGTCAAACAAAGTCTTCGCCAGGTTCTTTTTCAACATTCGTTGCATAGCGAAATACAAATATTACCATTATAGTCAGCAAAAAGGAGATCAGTGCGATCACTGCAGTGATGGCGATGCAGGTTGGGATACTCGTTGATATTTTATTTTTAATCAGATCTACTATACTGATGTGTTCCCGTGTTGGCTTCTCTGGCTCAACAGTGATGTCTGAGTGCAGGACGTCATCGAAGATATTCTCTAGCTCTGCAATTTCCTTTCCTAGTCTCCGGGTCACTTTCAGGTAATAAAAGGACTCTGCTATTACATCGTTATCCTCATCCTTTATTTCACAAGCATATGTCCCCTGGTGGAATGATCGCGTAGGCTCAATTAGAATATGCAGGTCTGGTCCTGTATAAATACTGGTGAAGTAGCTCATATCAGTCACCCTGATGTTTCTCGCAAACTTCCATGTTACGGTTATGAACTCAGGAAGGGGAAAGGGCACGCTGCAATAAATGTTTGCCTCTGTCAGCTCTAATACGTCGATGTCTTCAAGTGGACACTCCACAGGTACCTGACAGTCCTCCACTGTGCATTCATCACACTTAAAGACACGTGCCGCTTTTTGAAGACCGCAGGTGGATATACAGTTTTCAGCTGGATTCTGCGAGACAATTTGTTTCACACCGTCTATCAAAGATCTTATCTTGTGTTCAAAAGCCGCTGTCCAATCTTTTGAAGAAAGTGATGGCTGGATCTCCTGGACAGTTTTATTAAAGCTTAACAGATACTCTCTAACTCTGATCATCTGTAAATACGGTAGAAGAAGCTCATCCATAGGTTGAAATCCTTTTCTTACTGTATTCAGGCATTCAACTGCATCCATCTTATCCAAGTTATGGGCATATTGGCAAATTCTTGCCTTATCCTCAGGTGTCACAAGACAGTTATAGCAACAATCATATACATCTGCTCCACAGAAAAGATATAAGACACAAAGAAGCAGGCAACGCTTCTGTACTCGCATGGTTTCCAGCAGCAGCGTTGTGTCTTCCTGTCCGCCAACAATCGTAGAAATTGTCACGCTTTAAAATGAAGAATAGCCTTAAGTATGCATCTCCTTCGGTTATAAATACCTTTAGGTTCAGCCTACCATTAGGTTATGAGTCTCTGTAGACTATGTATCATCTTAAGTAGGAGAGCATGTGTGCAACAATAGGCCATTGTGAGGTCACAGTACTGGTTTGTCACATGTCATGTGGTTACCAGCAGACTTTTATATGTGATGTTTGACAATCAGATACCTTACATCTTATTTGAAGATAATTTCAATTAGTGTTATGTTTATTTTATTCTATCTGTCTTGTAGAACATCCCCATTAATATGGTTGTATAGCTACAAACTGTCTGTAATCACTATTCTTATTTTCATGTCTTTATAAGTGAATATATATTGCACAGGAAAATATTCAAAGGCAGCAAAAATGTCTTGATGGGGGATTCAGGTTAAATAAGGGAGAAAAATGGTCAGAATTTGCGTATTAGAATCCTACTACTGTGTATTTGTCCTATATTTAAATGACCATGAAATCCTGTGTTACCTTGCCACTGCAGACAGTCCATACTTATTTCTCCTGCTTTATCATCAATATATACAGTGACGGGCTTTCTTTTGTTCTTTTAATATGCACCTGTCGACCTATGCTATGTAGTTAAAACAATGAATAAGGAATAATACAACTGTACATGTGTCCATTAGAAAATGTTCTTCCAGGATTGGAAAAAGCTAAATAAAAAATAAATAAATAACAGTGTGTGTGTGCGTGTATAATATACATATATATATATATATATATATATATATATATATATATATATTATATATATATATATATATTATATATGTATGTTGGGTATGGGATCCCGGCTGTCAGAATACCGACACTAAAAGGCAAGTTCCCTACCGCTAACCCTTCCCCCTTCCCCCGTATCTATCCCTCCCGCCTTAGTGCCTAATCATAATCCCTAACCTAAACCCCCAGTGTTCTCCCCAGAAATTTTTTCCAGCCGGGTGGCATCCAAAAGTAGCCGGGTGGGGGCCTTCGCAATTATGCATGCCGGGAAAAGGGGTATCTCCCTTACCAATCCAGCTTGACAGGTCTCAGGCTGCTCCCTCACTGGCTCTCAGTCAATAGTGCCCATTATGCAGTGCCCCCTGTAGTTTTCCCCTATGCATTGGCCCTTGTAGTTTAACTTTGCACTTATGCATTGCCCCCTGGCTGAAGTAGAGCCCCCAGACTGGTCCCTTATGTAGTGCCCTCAGGCTTAAATAGTGCCCCCAGACTGGCCCCTTATGCAGTGCCCACAGGTTTAATAGTGTCCCTTATGCAGTGCCCCCAGACTGGTCCTGGCCCAAGCCCAGCGCTTACTTTCATTTGCTGGCTGCTGCCTCGCACTGACTGGATTTAATTAGATCCAGCAGCCACGCAGGGCAGTCCCCTCACATTGCAGGTGACGTCATAACGTCACCCGCACAGTGCATCACTGGGAACGCTTGCCTCTGAAGCGATCGGAGGCTTCTTTAGTCTCCGGTCACTTCAGAGGCCAGCGTTCTACAGCAGAGGTTGGCGGGGAAAAGTGCCGGGCGGCAGGCTGTTTCTGCCGAGCGATGCACCCGCAGAAAACAGCCTGGGGAGAACACTGAAGCAGCAAAGCTGGTTATACAAACATGACATTGGGGTGATTCATTTGTTTATAGGTCATGTCTAAAGTGACTGGGAGCTATTATGAATTTCTGTTTGTATCCTCCTGAGGTGTAAGCAGAAATCCATGTAAAGTAGGGCTTTGAGGCTGGTCGCAAGTGCCGGGCGCACCTTAACTGCAGTCTGCCTGGAACATAGCACAGGAGAAGCCGCATAACGCATCTAATCCCATGCATTAGAGTGGGAGAATGCATTTGTCATTACCATGACGGTGGTTGCTCAAACTTTGTAGATGCCACTGTAAAGATGATATACCTCAGGCTATTTATTTGTAACAGCAAATTTTGTCCCAGTTGGTCATGAACTGGAGTCATTATTATGGTTTTTTGTATGATGTCTTCCAGTGGACAAAGTGGGGTGTTTTGCCTTACTGGCACTTTCCTCATAGAATAGATAATCTAACTTACCTCTTGGTAATCAGTTACCACAAACAAATAAGACTGCAATGCAGAAGCCACAGTAGGTGAGGTTTCTGTCTTTCTACAGAAAATGGCTGCAACAAATCTCAGTAATAGACACTGCTTAGGATAGAATCTAATTCCGCTAAAAGTGATATTCTGATAAAACCTTTATTTAGCAGAATGAACAAAGCAGGAATTGTTTTGTTCTAGTTTACTCAGCCTCACTCTCTGCATCAATCTCGGGACACGTGCAGGTTTTAGTGATGAATACAGATTCTCATATGTGGAAAGTTGCCTGGATAATCGCATAATCCACAAATTGTTCTGAATTGCAGAGAACTACTGCAGTGATACTGGATCTAATTGTCTATCTTTTACATGCAGTGTATTCTCCATTTCTGTTTAGTGTGTGACATGAGAGAGGTGGGGGACACAGACTAGAGAACACTCCTTAAATTTATTTTAGCATTATTTATTAAAATAAGACATAAGCCTATCAAACTTCCTGAAGCTTCCGGCCATTCAGGTAGCTTCCGGCCATTCAGTTTTCCATACCTTCACTTCTAAATTCCAGTTTAGACCACTGTCTATATCTCCGCATTTTCAGCAATGAGCGTCACTTATCTTAATCAGAATCTTCCCTTCACTTATATGCGTTGTGTGACTATTAATATGGTAGTCGCAAACTGTAAATCATTAATAGTAGTTCAAAGAAAGTAAGTTTGCCACCATATATCTTGCAGGAAACGTGATGGATTTACGTTTTAATATAATAAACAATCTTTAATGGGATTGCTTCTTCAATGAATGATAAAAGCAAATGTAATGCACAGCACGGTTTAAATTAATGTTTGATGGATATTGATTTCCGTAATAGTTCAAATTATTCTTGTCCTTGTTCTAGGAGAGAATGGGGGGAATTCAGTTCAGTGCGATATAGAATAGCCGCGGGAGGGAGCTCCTGCAGCTATAAATACACCGTGCTGTTTTGGCAGCTAAAGGATTTCTTCTCGCACCCCCCTGGGGATGCGAGGAGAAATCCAACAAAGTGTCGGGAGCGCAGCTGTTTGCTGGCTTAGCGCGGCGCTAACATCCGCACGCCCGGCACTTTGAGAGTGCCGGTTACCGCGTCTTAACAACCTGGTTAAGTCGCGAGAGCCGGCATTCTCTTACTTGCCTGCTTCCCGACAAGGCACACAGCACATTGAATTGAGTAGCTGCGGGGGGAAGCAATCGGCAGCTGGCAGTCGGCTTCCCGACTGTCTTATCCCGGCATGGGTGAAATGCCGGGCGTCTAGATGTAGACTCCTGCATTTCCCTGACGCCGGGAGACCGGCGCCCGGCATCACGATCGTAGTGATGCTGGGCGCCGCGAACGGACAGCCGCCGGGGGGGAGCTTTAGGTTTAGGGCTCCCGGGGGGGACTTAGGGTTAGGCACCCCCCCGAGAGGGTTAGGGTTAGGCTAGGGGGAGGGAGGGTTAGGGTTAGGCACCCCCGGGGGGGACTTAGGGTTAGGCACCCCCCCAGGGGACTTAGGTTTAGGCAGCGGGGAAGGGGGTGGTTAGGGTTAGGCACTATTAGGGGGGATTAGGGTTAGGCACTTGGGGGGGAAGTTAGGGTTAGGCACCCCTAAGAAGGGTTAGGTTAGGTTGGTGTATACTTACCTATCCACGATCGGGATTTCCAGCGCTGTCGGGCTTCCGCTGCTTCTAACTCTGCTCCTGTCGGGCTGCCGCTGACGGGAATCGAACATGCGGCCGGTGGTATATCATACCCATTCCGCTGCGGGAGCTCCCTCCTGCAGCTATTCATCATCGCGCTGAATTGAATTTCCTCCCCATTGTATTTTTGTCCCAATTGCGTGCTCTCTGTGTTTCCTTCCCCCTGTCTTAACGCATTTGTTTCCCCAGCTACAAAAAGAAAGATGCTGATCTGCTTCATGCACAACAACGCAATAAGGACCTAGAGGCCTTGCATTTCCGGAGTGAGGCAGAACTGAGTGCAGCCCTTGATCAGAAGCGAAATCTGGAAGGTGAACTGGCTGATCTACGAGCTCAGCTTGCTAAGGTATGTTGTGATACTGCTGTTATATATAATCATTGCTGCCCGTATCATTGCCTGCCATAATAGTTTCTAATACAGGAGACCTTCCTAAGTTTATGTATGTTTTAATGTTTTACAGCAGTACAATCTGTAAGACTGCTCATGATACATAAGAAAAAAATAAGATTCCTAATGTGTACTTTTATTTTATTTTTTTTTCCTCATGAGACTAATTTTTTTTTTTTTTTAACGGTATGTTATTGTGTCTTAGCCTAACCAACATTGCTAAAAGAAACCCATATCCCTACTCTTTATTGCTATATATTTTTTTCTGTTAATCTCTAATAAGTGCAGGGGCGGCTCTTAAAGCGCTCGACCAGTGCGGTCGAATATAGAAGATGCAGTTCTCCCAACCATCCCGATTTCAGGGCACTATCCCGCTGTTCCACCCGCAGGCCGAAGTATTCAGCAAAAGGATTAAGCTTTGAATTGGTGTCTCCCTGCATCTTACTAAGGTTTTGCATGGGCGGCCTTCTGGGGTTGGAATACATATGTATGAGCTGCTTCTTGGTGATCTTGTGATTTTATGGTGGTTATTGGCTTAAAGTTAATAAATGTAATCCTATAATAAGTGTTTAGCTTTGTAATGAAGTAAGGGAGTAATGAAGTCACTTATTGGCAGTATGTTGGTGTACCATTACTATGCAGCAATGCTTGCATAGGCATACTACATTGTGGGGACAGTTAGCTTGTGCACCACTCTTGAATTTACCAAATGTATCTGGGTGTTTTCGTAGAGGACTGTTTTTGGAAGCTTCTTCCATGCTAGTCTGTATGGAGGAGATGCCCAGCATAGGGCATAAGTCTTTAAGAGAAACTGATAAATGAAAGCTGTTATTATAATTACTAAACTGCTAAGTGAAGGTGGCATCTGTGTTTTGCCCCATATGAGCAGACCAGATTGTGTATGTTGCAGTCACCAGGATTATTTTAATATTGCGTCCCATATCCAAGTGACTTACTATTTACATTCAGCCACCCGTTTTGCCATTTTTGATCTTATTTCTACAGCTACTGATCATTCACAAACCCAATGCTAAATTTTCGACCTCTGTTTAAACAGATACCTATGTGCCCTGTTGTCGGTACTCTTATGGAGATTATATTCGCCAATAACGGCCGTAATTGCTTGTACATGGGGTGTTTGCCATGTAAGCTGTGAGACCTTGCGTGACATTGTATGAATTTACTTCTTGATGCACCAATGGGTTAAATTATTTTACATGTTTTAAAATAATTTGAGAGATCTAAGTGACCTTGAAGATTGCTCACTGAATGGCTACTCAACTAATATGTTCACTAAGGATTCATGTGACTCTTCGATATAATATCTTTAGTGCTAGACGTGACCTATTCTAATCAAAATGGCCATTAGAATCTCCCCCTATATGTTTGTCTGCTGCCCTTAGTAGGGGAGTTTGGGAACCCCAAATACATCGATAAAATTGACAGACTGATATATCAAATATTTTAATAAATTCTCAGCCCAATTAGAAAATCAATAAACATTAATAACTATAAATTTACAAGGAAGCTATACTATGTTTTAATCATCCTGGAAATATCACAATAACTAGAGTGAATATATCAATGTGAACCCAAAGACCCAATACATTTCCAATAAGGCACTCATAAACAATATAGATCATGATTAGTCGCTCACACACTTGTTACGTGGGTTAAAGCAGGTAGTACAGTATTAATTCACTCACTGAAGAAATGCTTGTAACCATAGGACTCTTTTGGAATATTGCAAGCTTGCTTATCGGCAGGTTATTTAAAAGGTCAATCTAATTGAAATGTATACACATTGGCTAAATAAAAACATGCTCACAGTTTATACAGTCACTTGTACAGTGTTGGGTAAATGTTACATTACTACTGTAAAATGTATTGCACGTGAATGGACTAAGTATGGTGCTTTAACAGGCTGAAGATTCTCATGCTGTTGCTAAGAAGCAACTGGAAAAGGAGACTTTGATGCGTATTGACTCTGAGAATCGCTGCCAGAGTCTGAGGGAGGAGCTGGAGTTCAGGAAGAATGTACACGAGGAGGTGGGACCATTTCTACACCTTTCCTGTTACTACATGCAATGGTTATAGACCATCAGGGGCCATTCCTGTATCGTAATTTCATGTTACTATCTGCAGGAATTCCGAGAGACCAGGAAGCGTCATGAGCGCAGTTTAGTAGAAGTAGACAAAGGCCAAAAGTATGACTATGAGTCCAAACTGGCACAGGCTCTGGATGAGCTGAGGAAACAGCATGATGAACAAGTTAATATGTACAGAGAAGAGCTGGAGCTGACATACCAGGCAAAGGTATTATTTTTGTTTTTTTTACATTATACATATTGTTTGTTACATTACCTCTGCACCCACACAAATGTATCCATCTGGAAAACCACTGGTGAAAAGGAATCCTATGCAAAAGGCAAAATGTAGATTTCAAAGCATGTATGATGTTTATATACAACTCTTGTGTTTACAGCAGTAAGTAAGAGCTAAAACCTTTCTTCTTGTAGAGGTTTCCGTGTGGTTAGATATCTCTTTACTCCTTGCAGTTGGACAACATCAAGCGTTCTTCGGATTACAATGACCAGGCTGCAGACGTAGCTCGTGAGGAGCTGTCTGAGGCACGAATGAGGATGGAGACTCTCAGTTACCAGCTGACCGGCCTTCAGAAACAGGTACAGCCCAGGAAAGAACACGCTTTTGTTTTTTATGCTGTTCTTATTCTCATTTATTATTGTTAGTTTGTTTTATGGGGCTTATATATATATTATCTAATAGTAAATGAGGTTATATTTTAACATTGCTCAGTTTTTCTTTGGTATTTATAGGCAGTTCTGCTGCTGAATATACAGTTTCTGACTTTTATAATATGTTCATTTCAGCTGAATGCAGCAGAGGACCGCATACGTGAATTGGAGGATTTAGTATCAAGTGACCGTGACAAATACCGCCGACTGCTGGACCATAAGGAGAGTGAAATAGCAGCACTGAGGGACCATATACAGCAGCAGCTGACTGAATATCAGGAATTGCTAGATGTGAAATTTGCTCTAGACATGGAGATAAATGCTTACCTCAAGCTGCTGGAAGGAGAAGAGGAGAGGTAAAGAGTTTTCAGTCAGTGGTGACTTTAATGGTGTACCCATAAACCCAACAAGTCAATACACAAAGTACTGGTATGTGTGTGTTTTTAAAGCTGAAAGGGATTTAACTGCACGTAATTACCTTATTTGTATTTAATGTACTGATACTTTAGTTACTTTTCAAATATGTTTAGTTTGTAGACAACAGATTTTTTTTTCATGAGAAAATACACCATTAATCAAAAACTGAAGCCCGGACCACAGATTCATGTGGTGCCTTTGCTTTAATGAACAGAAATTGAGGATATTCTATAGTAAATAGCAATACTACAATACATTTTTCAGGTTATGATTTTAGGCTTTAATATAAAAATAACACTGAGCTGAATGAATTCTAGTTGCTTAGTGACTGGCGTAGGGACATTAAGCCGAACAACACAGAAATCTTCCTTTTATAAGAAAACCTAGATTACACTAGTTATAAATGCTGGTACTGTAGGGACTAGGAGTAGATGCTGGTTTCGATGCTGGTTTCCAGTGTGACCAGCCAGCTGTAGAGAGGACACAGTCAGGTGTGTAGGGTCATTTGATGTTGATATGTGGGGTCTCTGGTGCTGGTATAATGTGTTGGGTCACTGGTATATGACGGCTCTGTTTATGCTGCAGATAAATTCCAAAGTTATTTAATGGATTAAATTGTGTTTTTAGCGGTAATTCTCTACACCAGACTGCCTTCCAATTGTAACAGATGATAAGCACATCTTGCATTAAGCAGTGTGGCCTACTTTAAGAGAGGTCATATAACATGAGAAGAATAAAGAAACAATGGGTAGCGCTACTAAGAGTCCCTTTGAATCCAAAATTTTGTACTCAATATTCACTGTCTATAAACACTTCAGCTGCTGCACAAAGAAACCAGGTAGTGTCCTGGTGTAATATAGAATTATAAACCACAAAAGAATACAGCAGCGCTTGGAGTGTTCAGTCAATGAAAAGTACTTTAATTCTTAGGTACTATATACAGATGTTCGTAATAACCAGTGTAGAATTAACATTAAAATACAGGTTGAGTCTCCCATATCCAAAATGCTTGGGACCAAGGATATTTTGGATATCGGAATATTCCGTATTTTGGAATATTTGTATATCATAATGAAATGTCTTAGGAATAGGGCCCAAATCTAAACACAGAATGCATTTATGTGTTATATACACCTTATACACACAGCCTGAAGGTCATTTTATACAATACTTTCAATAATTTTGTGGCTCAAACAAAGTTTGTGTACATACATGAAATTCATTTATGTTTCATATACACCTTATACACACAGCCTATAGGTGATTTATACTTTATTTTTAATAATTTTGTGCCTTTAACAAAGTTTGTGAACATTGAACCATCAAAAATCAAAAATCTCAGTCATGCAAAAAATATTCCGTATTTTGGAATATTCCATATTTCGGAATATTTGGATATGGGATACTCAACCTGTAATACATTTCCTTATTGAGTAAAAAGAGGAAAAATACCCACATGAAAAAACATAAAAATCACAGGCTATGCATAGGCCGAGGAGGGGGTGTGTCCTTGGGACTCTCCTCCAATTTGTCACACTTGGGGCTTCCAGAGGTGCTGGGCTTACCCCAAGCACTCCCCTCTAGGTGTAGAGATGCCGTGCGTATGGTTACCTGGCGGTGATCTGTCACCGCAACTTTTCCCACCCTCAGGACACTGTCCTGTGTGTAGGGAAAGCAAGGTGCTGCAAAAAGGAGAGGGCGCATTTTGCCATTTTAAAATCGAGCAAGGTGCAGCGCCCCGCTAATACATGATAGCCGGAACACTATTAGAATTATGCAGTTTCTGCCAAGCTCATTACTGGAGAAATATTTGTCTATTTTCAGAGTGACAGTTTTACAAATGATTCACACACTTGCACATTGTACCCTAGAAATGTCTGGGCAAATCTTAAGATGTTCACGGGTTGTTTATTTTTTTTTTCATTAGAGAGACTTGAAATCTTTGTATAAATTATTTTTAAATGTTGTAATAGCATATAAACTATTTTGACCACCCATGTTTTATGGCTACTGTAGCGATGCATAAAGTAAGAATTACTTTGCTTTTCAAAATGCTAGAACTACTTTTAAATACTGACTTGTGTTTCAATTTAAAGGTTGAAATTGTCACCAAGTCCACAATCTCGTGTTACAGTGTCACGAGCTACATCCAGCAGCAGCTCCTCTACCACCCGCCAATCTCGTAGCAAGAGGAAACGTGTTGAAGCTGAAGAAAGTGAAGAAGGTGGCAACATTCAGACTTCTGGTAGCTGGAGTAGGATCTCCTCACGTGGTTCAAGCAGTGCTGGTGGAGTAGAGGGCTCTGGCATCACTAGTGGACGAAGTAGTACTAGTAAATTTCATATATCGCAGCAGTCAAGTGCTACTGGTAGCATCACTATAGAGGAGATTGATCTGGAGGGAAAGTATATTCACCTGAAAAATAATTATGACAAGGTGAGTGCCCAGACAGAACATATCAGCATTTTATTGCACATTATTTTCATATTTGTAGATTAAAATCTCAGCATAGTGTTTCTTCTAGGGTTGGTAATAGGCAGAGCGTCTCTCATTGAAGGACACTACTCTGCGCATGCCTGAAAAAGGGGCATGGTCACTAGAAAAGGGCATGACCGTGAGACGCAGTTGCCCCCCAAGCTTTCCCCGCAGTGTGAATTGATGCCATGCTCATTGCCAGTGATTGTTTCACCTGAACTCCCGCAGTGGATCATGTTATTGTGGCCCTTCCCCCTGCTTCACGAGGCGGGGCCACGATGTGGTTAAACCCCCAATGCCATGGCAAGTTCCTACCACACCCCCCCAAGTGTGCTACAACGTGTGTTAACCTGTAGCATGTAACACCATATGGCTGTTTTTCTTCTCATAGGGGTGTATCCGATTGGGCCCAATAACCCGTTTTTCTCAGAAGCTTTAACCAACTTTCTCCAAAAATGGTTATTGGGCTATCTTATTAGCCGTGGCTTTCTTATATGCGAAATCTTGGGACCAGGGGTATTTTGGATATTGGAATAATCTGTATTTTGGAATATTTGCATACCATAATGAAACATTTTGGGAATGGGACCCAAATCTAAACATGGAAAGCATTTGTTTCATATACACACAGCCTGCATATAATTTGATACCATATTTTCAATAATTTTGTGACTCAGTTTTTGTACATGCATGAAATTAATTTGTTCATATACACCTAATACACAAAGCCTGAAGGTAATTTTAGTTTTAATAATGTTGTGCCTTAAACACAGTTTGTGTACGTTGAACCAAAAAGCAACGGTGTCACTATTTCAGGCATGCTTAAAATATTCCGTATTTCTGAATATTTGGGTTTGGGAGACTCCAGCTGTATAGGAATTATTCCATATTTCTTTTTACTAACTCAGAGCAGGTGATCAGTTCTGAAAAACCCCTATTTTTGGCAATAAAATGTTGGGACTTGGTGCAGGACCACTGGGACACCCTCCTTAATTACTAAATAGGCAAAGCTAATTTTTAATTGGCTTAATTTGGCCAATACTGACATTTCATTTTTGGGGTGAAAAGTTAAGTGTTGGAAAATGGGTTTAAAGTAGTGGGACAGGTATGCTGGATGGATGGGACAGGTCATTTAAACATTGGAGGTGCAAGTGACAGGTGTATTTTTAACTTTGAAAAGATAATGTCCTTTAATGACACAAAATTACGTACACCTATTTTAATGTACCCCTAATTTTACTACAGCATTTATTTTAGCCAAAAATATTGCTTTCTATAATTTTTTTTGCTGTTAGAGAGAAATGCATATAACCTTGGATTATGGCCACTAACGCCCTTCTATACCATTACCCTACCTTAGTTTACCTTTTTTGAGGTACAGGCTGATTTAACCACCTGTACTTATCACCTGTCATCCATGCAAGAATTATAGCGAAAGTTGGTAATCTCCTGTTTTGCAATAGGATAGCCCGATAAACGGGACAGCGCAAACATGCGATAAGTGTCAAATTTGGGAGAATAATCCAATAGGTTTTCAGCGAGATAATTATTATCGGTGCTAATTGGATATCCCCCTGAGTGTAGTGTATGTGCTTCTGTAGTGTCTTACCTTTTTAAAGGATAAAAGAATTGAGGAGAAATTTAATTGCTACACTTTACATCTTTTACTTCCTAGGACCAATTTCTAGGGAGCTGGAAGCTAAAGTTTCAAATTGGAGAAAAAGAAATCGTTTACAAATTCACCCCCAAGTATGTGCTGAAAGCAGGCCATTCTGTTAAGGTGAGGTGGTTTTTTTTGTTTTGTTTAATCCTTTAAGGGGCATTTCACATCTTGTGAGTCCTCAAGTAGCTTTCTGTGAAGTATGCTAAACCATTGATTTTGATGTGTAATAGTTTAAGTTGTCTAGATTTTTAATGCAGCCATGTTTCACTAGATATACAGTGCAGATGCAGGCGTGGCCCATAGCCCTCCTTCTGTCTTGGTCTGGAAGAACCAAACTTCTTGGGGAATAGATGGTAACTTCAAAATCTCCTTGGTGAACAGTGATGAAGAGGTACGTCTAAAGTATTATATTTAGAAGGCATCAACATTACTTGGATTAACCGCAGGCTAACTGATATGACTTTTATTGTATTTTTGTTATGTTTGCTTTTGCAGCATTCCCTTAAGTCCAAGGCCTGTTTTTACGTTTAGGACAACTGGTTAGAGCATTGCACAAAGTGACAGTGTTTGGACATTTTGTGTCATTTGTGACCTGATCATTTCTTCACACCATTCTAACAGGAAGTGGCGGTGAGAACACTATTAAAGTCTGTTCTCTCCAGTGTAGAGGAGGATGAAGAGGACGAAGAAGCAGATTTTGGGGATTTTTGTGCAGGAAACATAGGCCCGTATTCAATTTGAAGCAAAAAGACGTTTTCACGTGTTTTTGGCGAAAACTTTTCGCCGATGACGTCATTTTCGCCTGTTTTGATTTTACTCCGTATTCAATTTGGAGGACTTTCCGCCTAGGCGGAAAGTCATTGAAATGTAATAGGCGAAAAAGTTTCACCTATGAATACCAGACGGAAAAAAGTGCAGAATTGGGGTTTTGGGGTGCAACATTGCGGGAACCCCCGTGCAGCCTTCAGACAGTTTTTAAAAAAAAAACTTAAGGACACCCCAAAAAATCACTTTGAATTTGGGGGCACAAAAAAAATGTTGGGGGACAAAGTTAAAAACTAGCGAACTTGACTCTGGGGACAATATGTCCCAGGTGATTTTTTTTTTTTCCATCGCAGGTGCTTGCGGCAGGTGGATTTTTCACAAATTTTTTTTTTCAACTTCACTTTAGCAACTTTAAAATATGCTGACCCCCATTTTCAAGTACCCCAAATTTGCTGGGATAAATTATTTTCTGCAAAAAAAAACCCAGAATACTATTCTGCATCACTTATACAAAAACGCTATTTAGCAGCTTTTGAGCCTGTTTAAAAACACCAAATACATTCAGCAAGCCAAATCGGGGGGTACCATAGTGAACCCCCATGTCAGAGCATTTTTTGGGGGGTGTCAGGCTGATTTTCCCAAATCTGACAGGACTTTCCACTTATTTAAGTTTCGCTGGGTACCGTTTTCGCGTCCTTTGAAATTGAATACGGCAAAAAGGGTGTGCGGAAAGTTTTCTCCAAAAACATGCGATGTAGGCGAAAAATCCGCGACTTCGCCTCAAATTGAATATGGGCCATAGTCTGATGCCAAGAGAAGCTCCTAACTACAATGTACGTATTATGGAGAGTAGTGCGTACAGGCCTTATTTAGAATTAGTCTTTGTTGGGTTTCCAATTCTATTGTCATTTGGTAAAAAGTAAGAGTACTCTTTTATACAGTATAAATCAGTTTATTTTGTTATACTATATTTTAATGAATAGAATTTGAATAAGGTGCAGGTCATTTCCCCTATTGCAGCCACCTATACTGTATGACTAAATATACACAGTACTATCTGGCTCTCGATCATTAATACGCCCCTATTCTCTGCACCCTCCACCCCTCCTTATTTTGGCTCACCCTTTCATTCCCACATTTTGTCTCGTGAATACTTTATTTTACACTTTCTAAAATGATAACTTTATTACATATGCAAAACAATGTGTATATTACTTTCAAAGTATATTTTGGTTTTGCATATTTATTCATTTATTTGTGTTTTAGTATTTTTGGAAATGAAAACAAATTATTGCACCCAAGAATATATAATTACAATGTCATTAAACAGGAAACTTGAATGTTTGTCCTTAATTAGGCTCCTCTTACCTCAAAATGAGCAAATGCCCCCTGGAGTGATGTATCCAATAAAGCCGTTCTGAAGCCGGGTACACACTTGTACGACCGGCAATCTTGCCGATGGTCGCAGCGATTTACCTGCGCCTCGGGCCATGCAAGATTGCCGGTACACATTACAAGCTTTTTTATTGGTTAACTTGTTTGTGACACTGATGGCCTACTTTTAAAGTTTGAAATGTTTTTAGGACTCTTGTTTCCGTTGCAACGTTAAGATGTTCTAGGAGTATATATGTAGCTTAGATGCTCAGAGGCCAGGCTAGAGCTATGTGTCTAGTCGGCTGGTCACTGGCAGGTCTCTAACGCTCAAATAGCCAAATCTTTTGTTAGATATCCAACCAAGTGATTTCAAGGCAGAAAATCCCAAACACAAGTTGTGTCTTCTTATCAGTAAACCATTGTATTTTACCCCATCATAGCTGACACATATACATAATTTTTTTTACTTTATCTGCAGATTCTTAGTATATCTGTCAGCACTGGAAAACTTAATAGATAAAGCAATGTTTAGTGGTCCCTCAAACTTCACACCATAGTTGTAAAGGCTGGTGCAGTTCTAAAAACAACTTTAACTGGTAAAAGCTATGCTGTGAATTGTTTTCCTGTGTTCATACATTATGGTATTGCAGGATGTTGGGAGAAAACTACCATATTAATTGCAAAAAGAGTCTTATGTAGGTTTAAGTTTGTTCTATTTAAAGTTACGTAAAGTGATATCTGACTTAAAAGGTAATTTCATTTGATCTCAGTATCCTTCATTTTCCCAGCTAAAAGCACCATGGGGTCCTTTGCCAGGTACCACCTTGGTTTGGGAAACCTGTCCCTGTCGTCGGCATGCTTAACCCAGCATTGGGCAGAGCTGCAGCACCTGTATTGGCATTGCAAATCTCCTGGTTGCCAAGCACTGGCAAACTTCTAAACTAACTCTGATTTAAACAGCTGCTTTTAGTCAAGTGGACAAGAAGTATTGTGCTGTGGTCCATATTTCTAAACAGTGGTGCCCGGCATGGAAAAATTGGTTGTATAAATTGAGGTGAGGGGAGATGTTGGTAGATTGCTGTTCTAAAATGTGTGACCTAATCTTTCAAAGCTGATGAATCGTAGCCATTTAAAGTAGATTTGTTTCCTTGTTTGTTGTATGACTGTATCACGAAGCTTTGGGTTAGTTGGGGAATTGTGCAGAGTGTAGCCATGTACTACACAAGTATACTGGCCAGGAGCTGCACTTTATGCAACAGAAGGAAAAAGGTTACATCCATTGTCAAATCATCCCAGCATGTTTCTTATAGATTAGCTACCACTAAAAGATTGATCCATCTCATCAGCTATCTGGAGGTGAGGCAGTGCTTTATGGGGGGTATCCACTTAGTGATATACAAACGAGAGCACAATTGTGACATTGCAATCGTGCTGTCGTTTGTATAGCTAGTGATGTGCCTAGACTGAACGCTCACTCGTTCAGTCCCGGCACATCCCTCATCCCCGCACATGCAGAACCTGATGAGATTGTCAGGTTGACCTGCATGTACGGGCGATGTCGGAAGCAACCCGCGGGCACACACATCGCAGGTCGCTTCCGTCCACAACATGCCCGATGCATGCATGATGCATGCGCAATTTGCAAGCGATTGCACGATAACGACATCGTTATCGTGCAATCGCTTGTTTAAATTGCAAGGTGGATACCCCCCATTAGACCATCTTCTGATTTGTGTATGTGTGTTGCATTTAAAACATTCATCCCGTTCCAATAGCTTTGTTACAGATGTGTCTATTTTCCAGGCAACCCTGGAATTAGAATCTACAAAGTGCTGACATTAGGGCGGTTCTATCTTCAGGCAGCAATAACCTGTTGAGAGGAGGAACTTTGCTGTTATATAACTCTAAGCTCTTTGAAAAGTGTTTTGTTCTACCTGGGAGGGGGGAGAGATGTGGTGGCTTATGATGACTTAATGTTCCAAAATATAATGTTCATATTTAAATTTTAAAGGTCACATTACTGTGTTAATCAGGAAAAATAATTTCATGGTTGTGTAATACTGTTGTTTTGCTACTAAATGTGAGACAGGATTGATCCATAATTACTGTCAAATCACGTTCACACATTGCAATAAATATTTCTATTCAAGCAAACTGCAATGTAATTGAAATTGCTATATATTGGAGTAAGTTTGTATGGTAAATAAGTTTTATGTTTTAGTCTATTAAGCAAAAGTGGTGGTTACCCATTTATTCCCACCAACCTTTTATTTACGTCCTATCGAGTTGTGCGCTCAGGACTCCAATATAGATAAACAGCAGGTTGTACCATCATTGCAGCTTGGTTGCTGGTAAGAGCCCATAGATCCAGTAAGGGGGATGGAACAAATTACTTTGACTCTTGGGGCCTGATTCAGACTTGGGAATAGAGAGAGAGATATCTCTCTCACCTGATCATCTTGGTGAAGCCATGCTGCACTGCAGGTGGGGCAGATTTAAATGTGCAGAGAGAGTGAGATTTGGGAGGAGTGTTTCCAAACTGACATCTAAATTGTAGAGTCATAATAAAGCTGTGCAGTATTTGTGGGCTACATGCAAAAGCAGCCAATATTTACCCCACATGCAAAAAAATGTATGTATTTACACCCCTTGCATTGCAACATGGTTTGTCCAGGTAGACAGTTAAGTGCTATCTCTCTCTCTCTATTCCCAACTCTGATCAGGCCCTTGATTGCTTACACTGTCTTCAGTTGTAGTGGTTCCATATTAAGTGATGGGGGGATACACAGACAGGGTCACCCCTGCATACTAGCTCTATTATATTATAATCAACTTATTTATCAGATTTTGAATCCAAATTACATATGAGATGCTATCACTTTTTGCTTTTTAATACAATTTTTAAACCCTCTTTCAAGGAAAACAGTGTCCTACATTGTTACAGTAAAACATTCTGAGAGCGATTAATGTCACTGAAAAGTAAGATTGTCCCCAAATATCAGTTCACTTTTGGAACTTAAATTGTGGAACTGTATCGGACCTTATTTAAAGTATAACTGTTTTATATCTTTATACTCAGAACTGCTCAGTTACATTTCGGTGTAAAGTTCTCGACAACACAACTGCATAAAGTAACCACAATCATGGTAAAGTATATTTAATTTTCCTGTTATAGAATGTCTGGGAACTATATCTAATATATTCTCTATCCAACACCACATTCTTAGACAATGGTAAATGTTTTAAGACCTCTTCTGACCACCCACCACGTTTGTATTTTGTTCAGTTTACCATTGGGATTCCATACATTGGTTTAATTAGTACATTAGTTTATTTTAGGATCTAATCAATATTTTTCTCAATACTAGTTTGTGTTTATTTTCCAAAACACATGTTTATGCACACCTTATTTTTTTTTGTGTAAAAACACAGACGTTTGTCTTGCAGGTGAGGGATCACATCATACGCCTTCTGGTTTTAGATGCTACATGTTAAATAGATTGTGTTACCGCTAATCTAAGCAAAAGGCATGATTTATAAATAGCCATGCTGTTTCCATTGTACAAGTGCCTGTTGGAGCTGACCCTCCTAAAGCCTGTGTTTTGGCACCTTTTGATCACTGGCCTTTACTAGTTATGGTGTATTTTCACAACACAAGTAATATATCGTTTTCTTTCAAACAAGTATCTAAATGTTTCCACGCACAGTTAATGTACTGTATTCATGAATTTTATGCATTAAATGGGTATTTTGCTGCACAGACACCACTGAGACTTTCAGCTGTCTTATTAGCATTGTGAAATTAGGCCTATGTATCAAGCTGTTTTTTACTTAAAATTATGCAGAAACTGCAGTTTCTGCATAATTTCATGTAGTGTACCTATGTACTAAAAACACAATGCAGGAGATTTCCCAGAAATCTCCGGCAAGTGTTATTTAGCGCTGCAGATCGCAGTCCTCATTATCGATGAGGACTACGATCTGACCCCTATGTACTAAACTCCAAAAAGCAAAGCTTTTTGGAGTTTAGCCACGGTAGTTTACACCATCTTCAGATGGTTTAAACTGCTGTAAGCCTATGGAGGCTCCAGGGGCAGTGTCTCTTTCCCCCGGGAAAGTTTTCAGTTCTATGAATGATTTCCACAGGGACAGTGGAACCCGCAACCGGTGTCCCTGTGAACCCCCATTGGTACATAGCGGGGATATTTTCTTTTAAAAAAGAAAAATATCCCCTGCGAGTTGGACTAATAATTGTGGCAGTAGCAGGATTATTAGTACATAGAACCCCAAAAGCAGCAAGCTTTATATGACATGCAAGCCTCTGCTTGCAGTGTATAGGTCGGCAGGATATTTTTACTAGCACTACTGTACAGTTTGTGACTCTAAGCCATATATAATTTATATGCAGTTCTATTGTGAAAGTTGCTTATAAACTTGCTTATGCAAGTCCTCACATTAATGGGAAAACATCATTGCGTTTGAAAACTAAACTGAAACATGATTTTTCTTCATCCACTTGTACTTTCTAGCAAGCGAAAGGTTGCAAAGCGTTGTTACATATGCTTCATAAATTGTATGCTCCAACGATTAGTGGCATATGAAACGCTATTCCCTTAATTCCAAGGGGTCATACACACTAGCTTCATAGTGATGTGTTCACCTGATGTCTTAAACTGCATTGTGCAGGGAGACTGACCTACTTTGTCCATATACAATGCAATTTAATGACATTGTGACTAGTGAAGTGAATAACACTCCTGTGTATGTGTCGGGCAGATGCTATCTGTTCCCTGAAGTATGTGGACAATGGGCTGTTAAATACTCATCCCAAAGCCTAATTTAGGTGAGGTAATATTGCCTCATAACTAGCCTTCTATTTTCTATTATTCTGTCAACTAATTTTGTATTGCTTGCTTTATTTTGTAGTGCTTTGATAGTTTATACCTTGCATGTAACACAGCTAATGCTGAATACTTTTTCGCAGACTCTAATATTCCATTTGGTTTCCATTGTGCAATCTATGCAGCTGGTATACAGATGTGCCCAAATACGCCTAACTTCTATACGCCATAAGGAGCGTGATGCCCAGCACAACTGAGCCTGGGCTGCAACTTTAACGGTACAGGAATTAGTATTAATCACATACAAAGTCGCAGATGAAGCACAAGGGTACACAATGCTCTGCTCCTGGAATTCCCAATGAATTTAGGATTGCTGTCACCTGTGTTGAAACACCTTTCTCCTCAATTAACTAGTTTGACACAGGTGACTGTAATCATAAAGAGAAGTCCAGGAGCAGAGAATTTTGTACCTGATGCAAGGGGTCATGTTGGGGGGGGGGTCTGTTATGTGACAGATACAAAGATACATAAGCTTTAAAAACATTTAATTTTTGCCACAATGCCTGTGAATTCAGTCTGCATGGAGGCCTGTATTGCAGTCTGCCTGCGTAGTATTAATTTGAAAAGCCATAAACAAAGTTTAGACCAGGAGCTTCAGAAGTTGCCCTCAGTCCCACTAGGAAGCAGCTCTCTATTTGCAGATAAGCATCAGGTGAGATCTGAGCACCAGCCTGTATTTTTTTTTTTTTTTACTCGAGTTGATCTGAAGATGGTACCATTTCATATTACAATGATTTACTAATCACTGAGTTTGCCACCTCATCATTAGTGAGGACCACAAGGGCCTGTGTGAGGGCTCTCTGTGCACTGCTGGTTTATACACTTATACAGCCTCAGCTAACAAAGTATGCTGCAACTATTATTACAGTGCAAGAGAGATTCTCATTGCAGCAACCTGTAATAAGCAACAGGAGCTATAGACCATTTCTCCAGAAAATGGCTGTATGATATGGTGGCTTACTGAATTATGTTCCCAAACACTGGATTTTCTAAGTATATATGTTATCAGATAATGTTTCTAGACTGATTTCTGACTGTGAATGAAACCTACTGTGACCCTTTTCTTCATACATATCCATTACTCTTTTATAGCCGTGTACTCTTCATATTTAATTTTGTATTTATGGCTGAAAAGCATACTTTCACTTGAGCCTGGTAACATGACTGTGCATCCGGAATCTAAATACAAATTGGAAGAAAACTTGTATTAATTTTAAAGAGAAAAAATAATTTGGAAACAACAATTGCATGAAATACTTGGCTTTTATTTATTTATTCATTCTATATCATGTATAATTTTTAACATGTAAACAAGAAATGTTAGGCTATAGATGAGGAAATGGAAAATCGTACATAATTATCCCAAAATAACGATGTAGTACTTAAAATGACTAGCTGCAAAGCAGAATACATTTCTTTATTTAGTAAAGCTCTTTTTGGTAAATATGAACTAAAGTCTCTTATCTAGCACCCACCACATATAAATCCTAATACTTATGTCCCTTCCCCACTTTCTAATTTTTTATTTATTTTTTTTAAGTCTTACATGTATATTGCAGGCCTGTTTCTCATTGTGGTAGCTGTCTTTTTTTTCCTGTACATATTAAAAAATAAATAAATAATAATTTTAACTCGTGGTAGAAAAAGTTTCAACGAAGCAGGCGTCTGGTGCAAGCAAAGTTTTTGGTATCTTCTGTCATATTGTTAAAAAAAAAAAGTTATGTTTATAAATATCAGTGTAAAACACCACTAAATATGAGGAACACTTTACACAATCATCTGCTGACCTGTATAAAGAAAAATCTTTCAGCCCTGTCCTTATAATCGTAGTACTCCGAGGTGGATAACATGACCCCTTCCATCAGGTACAGAATGCTCTGCTCCTGGAATTCCCTCTTAATTTATGATTGCAGCCACCTGTGTTGCAACTCGATTACTAGTTCAACACAGGTGACTGCACTCATAAATTAAGTCGTCTAGGAGTAGAGCATTTCTACCTGATGGAAGGGGTCATGTTGGGAGGGTATAGAATATTTTTTATTATAGGAGACATAAAGAAGTTTTAGAAATGCTAACTTTTTCTTCCAAAATTGAATTAGGAAAAACAGTATTAAATATAAAAGTGGTATAATTGATGAAAAGGCCTAGATAGGGCCATATTCAATTAGGGAGCGAAAATTCCATGCTGGACTTTTCACTCCACATCGGAACTTTTCTGGGGATAAAGTATCGGGCGCGTGCCCACTTTATCCCTGTATTCAATTTAAAAAGAGCGAAAACGGGACCCGGCGAATATGGATCTACGAAAAAATAAAACTGGGAATTTTTGGAAAATGTGCCTGGAACCCCCCTAAAGGTTTCCAGACATGGGAGATCACTATGGGTACCCCCATTTTTGCCTGCTGAAGGAAGTCGGGATTTGTAATAGCCGCAGCAGGTGCATATGGCGGCTATGAAGAAGTGAAGAAGAATATCACTTAGATTTTTTTTCGGGGAAAAATAACTATTAACTATAACTATTGCTATCAAATTTGGGGTACATGAAAATGGGGGTAAGCATTTTTTTTAAGTCCCGAAAGTGATTTTTTAAAAATTCTGCAAATATGCACCAGCCGCTACTCCTGCAATGTAGAGAACACCTGCTGTATACTTAGGAACCCCTCTGAATTTAATTTGAGTATTTTAGAAGTGTGTTCCCTATTTTTTTTTTTTTTTTCTTTTTAACCCCCAAAATTAGTTATTTTTTTGGGGTGTCCCGATTTTCTTTTTTTTTGGACAGTTTATTTTTAAATAACATTCCCAGGGGTGCAGGCTATTTGTTTTAAGCCTGCACCCGTAACCCCAATGCACTTTTTTTCACCACCTATTTCAGTGGTGAAAAGTTATCCCTGTTTCTTTTTTCAAACCTACGAAAAGTCTTTGAAATTGAACACGGGGGTAATTGAAATTACGTCATCAGCAATAAATTATCGCAGATTGCGACATTTCGCTCCAAATTGAATATGGCCCATAGTCTTAAAACCTGCAATACCAATCTATAAACTGAGTACAGCAGTGTTTTTCAACCACTGTGCCGCGGGATACTAGTGATGGACAGATCAGCACAGTTGTACTGTAGTGTGTTTCATTCCTGAGGAGGCCAATGCGTGTGTATTTTTTTATGTGGGAGCCAATGTGTATGTTTTATCATTGATTACTCATGCCACATCGCCAGGATAGTGTGCCTTTGCAATGTTAAAATCTTGCGTAATGTGCCTCGAGTAGAAAAAGGTTTAAAATCACTGCAGTACAGTATTCTATTTACTCCTGGCCCCCACCAGCATGCTGTCACTGTTTAAAACAGTGCTTCTTAAACTCTGTCCTCAAGACACGCTAACAACCCAGGTTTTAAGGTTATTCATTCTTGAGCACAGATGGTTAATCAGAATGACTGCAATAATAATTAAGTCACCTGTGCTCAAGTATGGGAAGCTTTAAACTTAGACTGTTGGTATCTTGAGGACTGTTTGCAAAGCACTGTTTAAATAACCAGATGCCAGAGTGGTGGGAATTAGGTGTAGATGGAAGACTTTGTTGTCCTATCCAGACAAAAGAAAAATGGAGAGCCTGTATTAGAGATCAGAACACTATATATCTTTTATTTTACTGTTGTATTTATATAATATGAATATTACAGAATAAATAAAATATATAACAGAGCATGGGTAACTATTACATGCTTGCTGCGCTTACCATTTTAGTACAGTTCTGTTACTTGCTTTCTCTTCCACGTAAAATCTTAACTACTTGCAGAATACTCTTAATTCTTTTTGAGGCCACTTTTTAAAACTCCATATATTGAAATAAGACCAAAATGAATTGCCTTTTGTGGAATGGGTCATTATTTTGGTAAGTGCTGGTAGAAATTTACCAGTATATGAGCTACATACTTAAAATGACAATATGTAATATGGTATATGCTTGCTTCAAGTAGTCTTATTTGCATCTTCGTAATCATTACGGTATTGTTTATAAAACACACTATGGGGTAATTCCTACTAGCCGTGAGATCCTTCGTGGCATGAGTAAGTTCGGCTGTATTCCGCACTTGCGTAACCTCCGGACAGATTTTTGGTCAGTCGTGTACAAAAATCTGCGAGAGCAGTCTGTTAGGGGGGCTAGTTGCTGTGCCATTGATTACATTTTGACTCTGTTGCAATGGCAGCTCGCCCCCTTTGCACCAAATAGGAAAGACGCCCTAAGTCTTAAGATGTGATATTTTTATTTTGAGCAATTTTTGAAATTTATACTTGGAGGTAGAATCAGT
Organism: Taudactylus pleione; assembly: GCA_031769625.1. Classification (NCBI taxonomy): domain Eukaryota; kingdom Metazoa; phylum Chordata; class Amphibia; order Anura; family Myobatrachidae; genus Taudactylus; species Taudactylus pleione. The sequence goes on from JAUIMM010000453.1 coordinate 8,957,263, forward strand.
TACAAGCTGCTCCTGGGACCTCGCGCTGTACACAAGCACAATGGTAGCAGTTTTCTACTCGCACCTCTGCAGGTTATGAGTTGAAATGTGGCGAGACACAATGCAAAGCCACTGGTAGCTATTCCAGTGGTAGATCACAGATAATTGAATTGGCCTTTAAGTTTTCAGGAATGTGATTGTTTGAATTTAGGCAAAAAATGTTGCATATCTAGACTTAATCATTATCCTTATTGTATATGCATGTCAAATGTTTTTTTATTCATCTTTATTTGTTTTGCAAATTTGTTGCTTACACTGTTAGACTAGAATGTTTTTTGTTTGTAAAAAAAAACAAAAACTTGGCAATAAACTTTTTTTGAGTTCAAATAAATTGTTTTGATGTAGATGCATAGCACTGATGCAATTCAGTGATGTCTGTTGACGGTTTGGGTATGCGATCCAGGCTGTCAGGATGTCTGCTGTAAGAATACAGACAGCAGCATCCCAACAGTCACAATCCCGACACTGGAAGGTAAGTTCCCTACACCTAACCCTCCTCGGTGCCTTAACCTAAACTCCCTTCCCCCCCTCCACTTTAGTGCCTAACCCTCACCCTAGTACCTAACCCCTGATACTTACCTTCGGGATGCCGGCGGTCGGAATTCTGGAGCCGGGGTCCCGGCGCTGGTATTTAGACCATCTGCATCCCGTCTGCCCAGATGCTCACTACATCCCCTGTTGACAGTGATACTTTCCTCAATGAGGTATATCTGACACATGAATATTTTATGACAGTGGAGTACAGAAAAACTAATGAACAAAGGGATTTCACACTTCTGTATTGAATTCTCAAATTATACCACTACTTTAGCTCTTTTACTGTTTTCATTAGTGCTACACACTGTTTGTGTACTGTGCAATCTCCTGTATGTAATAAAACAAAAACTGCACAAAAGAAAACTATGGCTTTATTGCAGGACCTGAACATGGCATCTAATACTGATATATTGTGAATGTTCAGCATTCCAATAACAATACTTAAATTAGACATGACATTGGGGACAAATGTTTTGTAGTACATGTCTGTTGTATCTGAAAATTTGCAAATCATGGGCTGAAATATTTTCCTAAATGTAAAATGTAAGTAGCTAGCAGGTCTGTTGCAGAATGAATTGCACTTCTGATGTAATGTCCTCCTTTGGATGTATTCAATATGCCATACTTGTAATAGCCCCTATTTCTTTGAAACTGATGCCTGGTCCCTGCTGTAGTAAATTACATTATATAACTTTAGTCTGTAAGAATATCAAGGGAGAAACTGAATAAGTATCAAATATTGAATTCCTTTATCATCCTTCTGGGAGATGCCTTACATATGGGTTATGTGTGTAGTGATGGGTGGAGTTGGACACTAATTGAAAACCGCCTTTCACCCCCTATATAACCTTCCTAACCACCGTAAGCTCAGGCACTAGCTAAATAGGTCCTAGCTTTTAGTTAGGTTTTATTTCTTTTAATTTGTTTGAATTTGGGTGTTTAGTCCCTGGAGACAGGCGACAAACACTAAGAGTGGGAGTTATATAGATTAGAGTGGGATACAGGTTCAGCCAAAACCTTCTAAAAACCCCTGAGAGAGTCACCACACTAGCATGTTCCTGGGTCTCTCTCCAATCCAGCACACAGCTGAGGGGAAAGGTAGGATTTACAACTAAAGTGTTAAATATTGTTGCCATATTACTGCTGCCTGGCACACTGCTTTTGAGCAGATTGGCCAGGGCTTGGAAGTACTCACGGTCTAATGGAGCAGGCTGGTCTCACACCTCCAGGGGTGGTTAGCACAACACTGCTTCAATCCTCACAAGAGAGGGTAACAGAAGTAACAACATGCTGCTGCTTTATGTATAGAGAGGGGATTTGCTGGTTCCAGGATGCCACTGACACGTTAAGTGCCACCACAAACTGAGGTTGCAGGCTGAATAGTAGCGCTGAGGTGCCGGCGGCGCGTGACATCAAGGACAGCGGGTGCTCGGGGGAGTTGTGCGTAGATCACCGCTACATGTAGAGTTGCATAGCGTTGACTTAATCAGACGGGCCATGTTGCCAGGGAATTTACTGGTGTCCTGAATTAACAAGTCACTGCGGCCAGCCACGTCTCTATTTCCCCAGGTATTTATAGAAGATTGAAGGTTGCTGTAAGAGGCAGCTGAGGACCGTGGAGTCTGGCACTGGGGGATGGAGGCATGACAAAGCAAACTGCAGTAAAAAAGGATTTGTACTATATAGTTACCCTGGTGAAATTGGCTGATGGTTATTGTAGTTACTGCACTGTTATCATTGATGGGCAATAGCTTTCGTGTGTGTGTATATAACTCTTAAGCTGCATACACACGTAAAGATTTTCTGTCCAACCATCCAACTAGTTGATTGGTTGGAATGAAAATCTGGTAAGGTATAAAAGCAAATGACAATCAGCAATTTGCTCCCAAACGCTGGAAAATGGACAAAAACTGTTTGAACAAATTGTTTTAAATCAAACATTTAACAAACTTGTCTAACAACAATTTTCATCTGTGTTCTGGCATTTAGGAGCAAATTGCTGATCATCAGTTACTCCCATACGTTACCAGATTTTCATTCCAACCAATCAACTAGTTGGATGGTTGGACAGAAAATCTTTACGTGTGTATGCAGCTTAAAGTTGCATACACACGATTTTGTTACCATCGATTTTATGAACGATTTTCTGTCAGATTTTTTAAAGTGTAATGAACGATTTTTTGAACTACAAATGATTTTTGTAACTTCCCTTAATGAAAATCGTTCAGTTGGTCAGTCAGAATGAACTATAAACGGGAACGCGCATGAACGTTAATCGTTTATTGTTATAACTCAGAAACTGAACGATTTTTTGGAACGATAATGACGTCGTTATAGTTAAATCGTTCAAAAATCGTTACGTGTGTCTGCACCTTTATTTTACCTCTATTATTTTGGGCTGCACTTTTAGAATTTAGATGGCAATAGGCTTGTCTTCAGTATGGATAAATCAGAGAAGGGGTCTATTCTGTGTATATTTGTACAAAATTGGAGAAAAAATTGCTAAAAGGTACAGACCAAGGGTCGCTCTGCAGGTTGTTCAAAGGAGGTTTCATTATCAGGAGGTTCGGTAGAACAGTTGCTGATCTATGGCAGATGCCATAGGTGAACTGTCATTTCCAGGATAATTATGTGAGATCATGTGATCAAGCATTTTTGGCTGATCCCTCAGTGGAGCGCGAATGGGTGCAAAATATGGGGCGATGTCTCAAGTGGCGAGATCTTTAAATAATTTGGCACAGTCACAGCCGCTAAAAAAGTCACATTCCTCTACAGTTTTTTCAGGAGAAGAGGCCACTGCTTCTTCGGAAGAGGGGGAATTGGATTATGACTGGGAAGACACCTCAAATTGGGAGGGTGATTCACATTCACATTCAGGGGCTTCTCTGTTGATAGATGCTGTAAGAGCAAGTCTGCAGTTACAGGAGGCAGCTATGATAGAGGCTAGTGGAAGTTCATTCTTGAAACATAAGAAGCAACATGTTTCCGTTTTTCCAGAGTTTTCTCATTTCAAAGAAATATTAAAGGAAGCCTGGTTAAAACCTGGTTCATGATTCCGTATTCCTAAGAAGTAAAGGGGTCTTTGGTATCCTTTTAAGCAAAAGGGTAAACTGGGAAGTTCCTCCTATGGTAGATGCTCCTATTGCTAGGTTGTTTAAGAATACGGTTATCTCCACTTCTCAGTCGGTTACTCTTAAAGATCCTATGGATAGGAAAAGTGAGGCTGTGCTAAAGTCTTCAACTTGACAGGGGTTTCTCTGCGGCCAATTCTGGCCAGTGGGGATATTATGGGTGGAGAGACCAGGCAGCAAACAGTTAAAGCTTCAGCTCCCAGGATGCCTTGGGTCCTCCTCCATAATATACCCCGCCCCTAGTCATAGGACTTCAGTTGTTTGTTTGGAGCGGCAGGATCAAGACGCACCTTTGTAACAGGACTGCTCAGGCAGTCCTAAGCTTTTATTTGATGATTTATTTAGGGTTGGCAATACTAAGCGTCTGAATTAAGACGCACGTACTGCAGCTCCATCTACCTCCGCCGGACCACAACACCAGTAACTCGACTGGTGATTCCAGAGGATTGTGGCTGAGCTTGCTAGCAGGGATGCTGCAACCGGACGCACGGGGATGTCTTGTAAGGCGATTCCTTGCTTACGAGGAATTGCGCACGGCAGTACTTGCTTCTGGTGAGAAGCCTTGGGATTGTCCGTTCTCACTACACCACCGGGGCCTTTATCATTTGACGCCCGGGGATCGGCAGCAGATGCGGTCCACGCTCACTGCACTCTGTAACTGTTGATCTAAGGAGTGTTTGGGTTAGTATCCCTGTATAACCTCTCCCTTGGTTAAGGTATATAGGGCCTGATTAAGCAAGGGACGCAAGTGCACACACTCAGCCGCTGCAAATATATGCTAATCAATGTATACGTATGGCAACCGCAGCATGCAGAAACCCAGCACTACACAATGCTGCCCACTTCCCTTTATTCAAAGCCTGAGTAGTCCGCAAGACAGGGCAAACATCTGTAACATCGAGAACCATGCACACAATAGAGGTTGACCTGATCTCATGCAGGATTTTGGCCACTTTCTGCGTGCACTGAGTCGCCTTGCTGCGTATGCTGGCGCACTGCCTTAATTATGCATGCCCCTATAACAGCGTCCAATGCACAGGCACGTCTACGTTTGCCCGACCACCCCGTCACCACCTGCAAACTGCACTTCCTGTCAATCAATATTGGAAGGGTCTATGTACACAGAGTGCAGCCTGCGTACCCTTACTCGCTCACACTGGCTAATTCATACACACGCAGTGCGAATACATCGCCCGGGTGTGTACGAATTCTCAACTGCGTTTCTTGCAAAATCGTCCCCATAATGCTCTATATCCTACCATTCCTTTGTGTTTGTGTAGTTGATCTAGAGTCGATTTGTAATTATACATATGCATTGTATGTGACTGTTCGCTAGCTGCTTTACTGACACGGTCTTTTATTTCTGTCTGTCAATTATAACTCAGTTTTGTTTATTTTTCTCTCCATCCTCTGGGATGGAGGTTTTTCTCTGAGTTCTTCACATTCATTAAGATTTTGAGAAGGCTGTCACATAACATTGCAATCATTGCCTTTATTGAACATGTCAAAAGATAAAGGGAAACAGGAGGGGGAGCCACCTGTGCTGGTTTCATGTAAATCATATGTATGGCCTGTGTGTTTCTTGAGGATGTAAAGGATGGTTTGTGTGTTGTCTCCGTCCACCCGGTGCTGCCGCTGCTTGGCCAGTGGCCATCCCTCTCATCCGTGTCACTGCTGATCTGTGTCCCCGGCCGTCCCCCAGGCAATGCGACGGCTCGGTCAGCCCTCATCTGGGCAGCTAATCTGTGTCCACCCACTCCTCTTGACGCTGCTGCTTGGCCACCCCTCTCACCTGGGCGGCCGCCGATCTGTGTCCCCGGCCGTCCCCCCACCCGCACCTTCCAGTGCTGCATTGGTTTGGCCAGCCCTCTCATCCGGGCGGCTGATCTGTGTCCCCAATGCGGGTGCAGTTGTGTGACTGACAACTGACTATAGTCGGCGGCATCAATACCCCCCTCCCTCCCATTCTAGCTCCACCTCTGTCCTTGGCCAGTAAAAAAAAAAATATATATATATATATATATATATATATTATTTTACAATTTTTATGGCCACTGATCATCGATGGTTTGCAAACCATTGATAGTCTGACATGTGTTTTTGCCATCGCTGACTGGTATTGTTGCTGCACCAACAATGGCAGCCCCCAACTGATTTTAAGGAAACATCAGTGGCTGCAGTCTCAAACCATCGAGTTTCTATCAGTGGTTGAACCCATTGGCCACCGATGGTACAGTTGTCAATGGCCATCACTACAGTATACCATAACAATTCCTATATTTATGGTATACGGTGTTTGAAAAAAATAATTTATAAAATCGTGCTGGAAAAGTTTTAAAAAGATGTTCTTGACCTAATTCAATCATAAAAGAAAAGTCAATTTCGCAGCATTTTTTGGGAAAAAAAAATTGTCAGTTAAGTGCTTAATCCGAAATGTTACAATACATATTCCGTCGGCATCTTCTTTGAAGGATTCCACAGATGAAAATATTGAGTAAAGACATGCTTCAATTTTTCTATCATCTAGAGCTGTTACTCGTACAGTTATGGCTGGAGCCTGGGTAGCGAAAGCTGTTGAAGAAAGGATGGGGGCATTGGAAGACTCTCTACCGGAGGCTACCAGAGAACAGATGATTTTTATCTCCCACATATGGGAAGCACTTCCTATCTGGGAGGAGCTGCAGTAGATGCTGGAATTTTAGCTCCTAGAGGATCAGCAGCTTCAATAGTGGCACGCAGGGCCCTTTGGTTAAGAACCAGGAAATCTGATACAGGATCAAAGAGGGAACTGGAAGTCTTACCTTTCTATGGAAAGGTACTTTTTGGAGCAGAGTTGGATAAAATAATAGCTACTCTGGCAGCTTCAAAATCAGCAGGTCTGCTATCCACGGCTATAAAGGCTAAGCAGGTTTCTTTTCGGTCCTTCTGTCCTCAGAGATGAGCTAGGGTACAGTCTCCCTCTAAACAGACTAGTTTTCGCAAAACAACAAGGCGACAAACTAAGAAGTCTGGCCCGGCAAGACATCCAGCTTCTAAACCAGATGACAAACCCTCGGCCTGATGGAGCGGGCTCCTCCTGGGGGATCCCAGGGTGGGAGGCCGACTTCTTCAGTTTGCAGATTATTGGCATCAAATGGCAGATTCCTGGGTCTGAGAAGTGGTCTCTCAGGGGTATGCCGTCACTTTCAGGAGGCATCCTCACCTTAGCCCTACAGGAAGCCATTCACTCCCTGCTGCAGGCCGGGGTTATAGTCCGTTTTCCTGTGTTGCAACAAGGAAATGGTTATTATTCCAATCAATTTCTGGTTCAGAAACCGAATGGGGCCTATAGCCCTATACTAAATCTAACAACACTCAACTGGTTTATCCATGTACCCAAGTTTCGTATGGAAACTCTCCGGTTAATTATTTTGTCATTGGAGGCGAAGTATTACATGGTTTTCCTGGATATTCAGGATGCATATCTGCATGTTCCTATTATACCATCCCACCAGCACGTTTTATGGTTTGCTGTCCTTCAGCAACATTACCAATTTCGGGCTCTACCCTTTGGCTTATCTACAGCTCCCCCAGGTCTTAACCAAGATAATAACAGTCATGGATACTCAGGCGTCGGGGAGTCAGAATTCTGCCATATCTGGATGACCTTCTGATATTGGGGCAGACTCCGATGGTTTACAAAACCATCTTCAACTGACCATAGCCTGCCTACAAAGGCACGGCTGGATAATCAATTGGAAGAAATCATCACTTTCTCCAACACAGCAGATGGTACATCTGGCAGCGTTTCTAGATTCTCAAGCACAAAGGGTGTTTCTGCCAGAGGAGAAGATTGCGGCCCTATCATTGCAAATATGCAAACTGCTAAGCAAGCGAATAATATCCATTCTGTTAGCAATGCGGGTCCCGGGGTCAATGGTATTCACCTTCGACATGGTGGGATATGGTCAGTTCCATTCCATGCCTCCGCAAAAATTGATTCTCTCCAGGTGTAATGGACAGCATCATCTAATAAGGTCCCAGAGGATCCTTATCACTCCATAGGTTTCACTCCCTCCTGTGGTGGCTGAGAAAGGACCATCTAAACAAAGGGTGCCCGTTCTCGATTCCAAATTGGGTGCTTCTCACCACGGACGCCAGTCTTCACAGATGGGGCAGTGACCAGTCATCACACCTTTCAGGGAAGATGGACAAATCAGGAAAGTCATCTGCCAATAAACACTCTGGAATTACGAGCAGTATACAAAACACTTGTCATGGCACAGGACCTGCTCCAGGGCAGGCCGGACCAGATCCAGTCCGACAATGCAACTGCAGTAGCCTACCTCAATCATCAGGGAGGCACGAAAAGTTATGCAGCCATGAAAGAGGTGACACATGTTCTGGTTTGGGCAGAACATCATCTTCCAGCCGTCTCAGCAATATTCATACCTGGAGTGCTCAGATGGGAAGCGGACTTCCCAAGTCACCAGGACATACACGCCGGAGAGTGGTCTCTCCATCTGGGAGTGTTCCAGCTCCTGGTAAACAAATTGGGTCTACCAGAGAGATCTCATGGCATCACGCCACAACCACAAGGTCCCCAGGTACGGGTCCAGAGACCCATCAGCACCCTTTGTGGACACACTGGTAGTAAGATTGGACTTTGAGCTGGCGTTTCTCTTTTCTCCAATTTCTCTCCTCCCAAGAGTTCTCTGGAAGGCGGAACAGTAATATTTGTGGCTCCTGCTTGGCCCAGACGTCATTGGTCCACAGACATACAGAATCTATCCGTAGACAGTCCGTATCTGCTTCCTCTATGGCAGGATCTGCTAATGCAGGGTCCCTGCCGACATCTGGATTTGCCCCATCTGGCTTTGACGGCGCGGCTCTTGAATCTTCAATCTTAAAAGCGAAGGGATTTTCCAGTTCTGTAATTCAAGAGCACGGAAGCCTGCTTTTGCCCGCATCTATTACAGAGTTTGGCATTCTTTTGGTCAATGGTGTTCTCATAAGAAATATGATCCTAAGGTGTTCAGGATTTCCAGGGTGCTGGTTTTGCTGCAGGCAGGTTTAGACAATTGTCTCCACCTGGCAACTTTGAGAGTGCAGTTTCTGCACTGTCAGTCTGGTTTCAGAATTTTTTTCCAAGGGTTTCCTTGAGTTCAGCCTGCTTCCACTAGTAGTACTGTGGGATTGTCTTCGGTTCTTAAGGGGTTACAAGCTTCCCCATTTGAACCTTTAGGGCCGTATTAATTTGCCGGCAAAGTTTTCGCTGATGACGTAATTTCGCATGTCGGAAACGTTCCACCATATTCAATTGCAAAGACTTTTTGCCGGTGCGAAAAGTCTGCGCCTTGTAACCAGCGGAAAAGATTTGCCTCAGAATGGAGGCGGAAAAAAAGTGCAGAATTGGGGGATTGGGGTGCAAAGTTGCGGCAACACAACTGGAACATTGGTACAGTCCCCCAAAGGTAAACTGCGTAAAAAAAAAAGTTAAACATTTACTTAAGATCACCCCCAAAAAGTACTTTCGTTTTGGGGGGAGTGTGTCCCGAAGTAGAAGGGTCAGTGGAGAGTGAGGGGTCTGCACCACCAATGGTCTGAAACCTACAATATATTCTGTCACTTTGACAGCGTAATGGATTGCAGCCAGTTGTTTGCACATTCATAAAAACCTTTCAACTGGAGAAAGCCTGGAGAAATACCCTAGTGGTCTACTTGTTGTAGCAGGACCGCTGATATAGACTCTGGACCAGCATGGGCCTAAATGGCCATTTCACCTTTTGGATGTGGAGTGGCTAACACTGGAGCAGAGGAAAGATCTCTTCCTGGTAGAAAATGCCACTTCCTGTGTTTTTGCCCAGTCTTTTAATGAAGGTGCCTCACCTCTTAGCAGTTCATAAAGGGGCTTTGCTTTTTCTGCAAAATCCTCTATAAACTTCCTTTTATGAAGTCTGCAAACCCCCAAGAAATAGCGGTCTTTTCGAGTGCCAGGCCTGGGAAACTTTACTATTGCTTCAATACGGGCAGCCATTATACCTTTTGTACCATGAGAATTCTTAACCCCTATGAATATGACCTCTGACCTAGCCAGGTTTGCCTTATGGGGGCTCAATTCTGTAGAAGAGTTAAGTGCTCCTCCATAGTTTCAGTATGGAGGAGTAAATCATCCACATATTGCAACAGGCAATCTGGTTGTGAAAACACACTCAACACTTTGCTAGTGCCTGATGAAAATTTGTGGGACTGCTGTGTAATCCTTGGGGAACTGCACAAAACATGTATTGAGTATCATGCACAGTGAATGCAAGATTGTAACGGCAGTCTTCTCAGAGGCGTCACTAGGGTTGGTGTCACCTGGTGCTGTAATACACGGTGACACCCCCCCTCCACAAAAAAAAATATAGGGACCAAGATACATGCATATATATATATATATATATATATATATATAAAATTAGGGGTGAGTGGGTTCGGTTTTCTGAAAACCGAACCCCCCCGATCCGAGTCAGGCTTGACTTTTCCCGCCTGACTCGGATCTGAAATCGAGGCAAAATGTCATCATCCCGCCTTCCGGGTCTCGCGGGTTTTGGATTCTATATAAGGTACCCGCGTCGGCACCATTTTCTCACTCGGCTGTGGACAGTGAAGAGGGAGAGTGGGAGTTAGGGCTGGCTGGGCTGTGTAGTGTAGTGTTGTACTGTGCTGCTGTTGTCCATAGGGGCTGTGTCCACTCCTCCAAAGTCCATAGGGGCTGGCTGGGCTGTGTTGTGCAGTCAGTTGTCCATAGGGGCTGTGTCCACTCCAAAGTCCTGTGCAGTGTCCCAGTACTAAAGGGGTGCTGTAGTGTTGTCCAGGGGGTGCTCTGTCCATCAGGGGTGCTTACCTCCAAGTGCAAAAAAAAAATTAAAAAAATTTCTTGTGTTTGTGAATTGTGTGCGCAGTAGCCGCACTTGCATCAACAAAGTAGTGTGCGCCTGTGTCATAAGTAAAGGGCCTGCTGGCTCATTTGTTAAAGCGTGCTGTAACCCCCAAAGTGCACTCCAAATATATATATTTTTTCTGTGTTTGTGAATTGTGTGTGCAGTAGCCCCACGTGCATCAACAAAGTAGCGCCAAGCGTGGACCTGTGTCCCATAAGTAAAGGGCCAGCTGGCTTGTCCGTTAAAGGGTGCTGTAACCCCCAAAGTGCACTCCAAAAATTTTTTAAAATTCTCCTTTTTTTTTTCTGTCTTTGTGAATTGTGTGGGCTGTAGCCGCACCTGCATCCTCAAAGCAGCAGCGACAAGCGTGCGTCTATCTATTAAAGGATTACATCGGTGACAGCATCCAAGTAGGCATGTCAGACAGTCCGTACCTGTACTGGCAGGAAAAAGAGGCAATTTGGAGGCCCCTGTACAAACTGGCTCTATTTTACCTGAGTTACCCCCCCCTCCAGTGTGTACTCCGAAAGAGTGTTTCGTGCAGCCGGGAACCTTGTCAGCGAAAGGCGTAGGAGGTTGCTTCCACAAAATGTGGAGAAGATGATGTTCATAAAAATTAATTATCAACTCTTCCAGAGAGACCAGCCTCCAGAACGTACAGAGGGACCTGCGGTTGTGGATTCCAGCGGGGTCGAATTAATACTCTGTGAGGATGAGGATGTACACAACACTGAAGAGGGTGAGGAATCGGTGGATGAGGACGACATCTTGCCTCTGTAAAGCCAGTTTGTGCAGGGACAGATTAATTGCCAGCTTGTTTTGTGGGGACCCAAACGAACCAATCATTTCAGCCACAGTAGTGTGGCAGACCCTGGCGCTGAAATGATTGGTTTGCTAAAGTGTGCATGTCCTGTCTATACAACATAAGGGTGGGTGGGAGGGCCCGAGGACAATTCCATCTTGCACCTCTTTATTTTCTTTGCATTATGTACTGTTTGGGGCCTAGTTTTTCAAACTGCCATCCTGTCTGCCACTGCAGTGTCACTCCTAGATGGGCCACGTGTTTGTGCAGCCCACTCGTGTCGCTTAGCATAGTCATCCAGCTACCTCGGTGCAACCTTTTGGACATAAAAACACTATTGTGAGGTGTTCAGAATAGACTGGAAATGAGTGGAAATTAAGGTTATTGAGGTTAATAATAGCATAGGAGCAGAAAAAATCCACAAATTTTGTGATTTTAGCTGTTTTTATGGTTTTTTTCAAAAAAATACAGATCCAAAACACAAAACCCAGAACCCAAAAAAACGGAAGGGTGGTTTTGGCAAAACCAATCCAGATCCAAAACACGAAGAAAGATCCAAAACCAAAACACGAAAAGTGGCCGGTGCATACCCCTAATATATAATATATATACGCACACAGTATGTACGCTAACACACACATACAAAAAAACTTAGAGTAGATAAACTATTTAAACTTTTCAAAATATTTTTTTTTAATGATTAAAAGGAAAAAAGCACCTTTTTAAACTGGAGAAAAATCCATAAAGGCTTTAGGGCCAATTTGTCTATAATAGCATACTCAATGAGATCTAGGCGCAATATTAGTGCCCATGATCGCATTGAAGTATGCAATGATAGCTCCGGGATGTATGAAATAGCACCCACAGAGACAGGTGATCTGAATGGAGCCCATTCCTGCGATGTGAAAGGAGTGAAGAGACCGCATCAGCATTAATGATATATATGGGCCCTTAATAACTGAAAATTGTGCTTACTTGGCATCCTTAGGTTCATTTTTGCGGTGTTGAATGAACTTGATCCTCTGTCCAGTCGTGCCTCTTTTGATCGCCAGCCAGCAGCCAATGGGTGAGGCTGCAGAGGCACACATAGATAATGTGGGCTGAGGCACAATGTGGATAGGCAGCACACAGAGGAAAAAGGGACAGGGGCATAGATAGGTAGGGGGCACACATTTTTTGGGGCCCCCTATCCCCACCCAGTACGTATATGCACGCAGGGAGTGTGTCTCTGGTGGAGCTTGTCAGCCCACAGTGCAGAAACCCTGGGGGAGTGGAATCAGGAGATTGGAGGAGATAGTAATAAGAAGAAAATCTGAGTGAAGAGGAAGAACTGAGAAGCCATATAGTAGGTGTGTGTGTCTCTCTGTGGGTGGGTGGGAGGTGGAAGTCAAGATGGAGGTATCGTGTTTTGGGTAGGTTTGAAGGGAATGGGGGTGCAGCTTGGTACTTTACCACTACAATCATTGGTAATATTGCTGCTGTTACAGGTGTATTGCTAGCACCACACAAATGTAAATAGAAAGAAGGGCTATTTGCTCTATAAATGCAATATAAATTTTGTTATAGCAAAACTGAGTTACAGTATTAGCAAAATAATAAAAGTTTTATTATTTGGCCAACTAGTAAAGTGCAAAATGCGCCTGGGTGGGATTCTGGATTTTTTTATCAGAACAATGGGGAGCCCCTGTGTGCAGCCCAAATTCCCTCAGCTCCATCTCCCCCCTTCACCAGCATACCTCCACTGCCTGCACAAATTTCTTTAACCCAGTCCACACTTACCTGCGGCAGCTGCCTGTCCTGCTATGCCGTCCTCCTTCCAGGGTGGTCAGCTCACACCCGGTTCCAGCTCCTCTGTTCCAGCGGCGTTCCAGGAGGTGTTTGCAGAATTAGTAGCCAGATGGGGATCTCCAGATATAGATTTGATGGCTTCTCATTTAAACAAGAAGCTTCCAAGGTACGGAGCTCGGTCTCTGGATTGTCAAGCAGTACTGGTGGATGCCATGACAGAGCCTTGGTAGTTTCAGCTGGCATACATATTTTCTCCACTGGTAATGTTGCCAAAGGTAATTCAGAGAATTTGACAGATGGTGTGTCCGGTCATTCTCATAGCCTCAGACTGGCCATGCCATCATTGGTATACAGGGCCTGATTCAGAGCCGGACGCTATTTGCGCTCGCTCGGTCAGAAAAAGGGGCTGGCTATTTAAATTGAGTGCTTGCTCTTTGCGGTCTGTTGACGCCTCTATGTCTGATCGAGTGAACAAAATATGCGCTCGCTATTTTGTAAAGACGCCCCCTGGCCGCTCGCATTCCTACGTCATCTCCGCTATTTATTTGATTAATCGAGTACATCGAAAGGCGTCTGAACTGCTCGCAGTGCTTGTGGTAGGATTTTCCTACCGCAATCATGCGAACAGTTCAGGCTAAGAAACAACCAAGTGACGTGGTCGATGACGCTGCTTTGTTAATTATGCACACCCTTAAAATGCCCGTTTTGACCTTTTGGCACGCCTGCGTTCGGATCACCACTCCCCGTTTTCAAGCACCTTCCCCTGTTACCACCCACAAACGCCTCATCCTGTCACTCAAATTAGCAGGCACTCGCTACTTTGCGAGCGTTCGATTTCTGACTGCAATGACTGGTTGGCGCATGCGCATTATGATCCATACGCATGCGCAGTTGTGCGAACATCACTCGGAGCGAACAAGCGGCGGCTTACGAGCGGCTCTGAATCAGGCCCACAGTTCTTCAGGGCATGTTGGCAGACGTTCCATAGCGTCAAGACCTGCTGTTTTAGGGTCAATGCCATCACCCCAATTTGCCTCACTTGGCTTTGACGACATGGTTCTTGAATCCAGGATACTGAGGGTCTGCAGTGAAAACCATGATAGAGGCTCTTAGGCCAGTTACTTCCAAAATCTATCATAGGATATGGAAGATATAAATTATTTTGGTGTGAACAAAACGAGCTTGGAATCTGTATGTTATACCGCCGGACGTTAGCCCGGTGGATGAAATACCAACAAGGTAAGTATAAAGGCTAACCCTCCCTTAGGGGTGCCTAACCCTAACCTCCCCCCATAGTGCCTAACCATAACCTCCCCCAGGGGTGCCTAAACCTAACTCCCCCTCACCGCACCCTAAACCTAACCCTCCCAGGGGGTGCCTAACCCTAACCTCCTGGGGGTGCCTAACACTCCCGGAGGGGTGCCTAACCCTAAAGCTGCATACACACACACCGATTTTTTGAACGATTATCATTAAACTATATCGTTTAACGATAATCGTTTGAAAAAATCGTTCACTTTCTGAGTCAAACGGTGAATGATAAGAGCCACGCCATCAGAGATAGATGACCTAGATCCTGGTGGAGGCAAGGACCTTGAGACAACAGGTCCGGGTGTTGAGGCAACAATGTCGATGGAGAAACTCCGAAGGTTTGAGTACCATGGACGTCAGGGCCATGCTGGAGCCACGAGCAGGACCGTGCCTCCCTCTTGTTAGAATTTTCGAAGAGCTCGAGGAAGAAGGTAGATTGGAGAAAACAGGTACACAAACTGGAAGGTCCACCTAACTGACAGAACATCCACCAAGAAAGCCTTGGCATCTCTTGTCCTGGACCCGTACTGTGGCAGCTTGTGATTTAGCCGAGAGGCCATGATGTCCACATCTGGAAGACCCCACCTGTCCACTAAGAGCTGAAATGCTTCTTGATGGAGAGACCATTCACCGGGATGCATGTCATGACGGCTGAGGAAGTCCACTTCCCAATTCAGCACTCCCTTTAATGAACACCGCCGATATGGCTGGTAGATGGCCTTCCGCCCATGTCAGAATACGTGACAACTCTGTCATTGCTGTCTGACTTCGAGTTCCTCCTTGATGGTTTAGATAAGCCACTGTCATGGCATTGTCTGACTGCACCTGCACAGGTTTTCTGTGAAGCAACAGCCTGGCTTGCTGCAGAGCCCTGTAAACTGCCCCATAGACTAGCATCCATCGTCAGAAGGACCCAGTCCGAGATCCAAAAGGGACGCCCCTTGTTGAGGTGGGCCGTCTGTAGCCACCAAGTCAATGACAGGCGCACCTCCGGAGAGAGCACCATCAATTGAGTCCGTATATGATGGGGTAATCTGTCCAACTTGGACAGGATCGATTTCTGCAGAGGCCGGGTATAAAACTGGGCATACTCTACCATGTCGAACACTGACATCATAGATCCCAGCAACTGCATCGCCGAGTGTACTGACACTTGGCAACTGTGAAGGCATCTGTGTACTCGCATCTGCAATGTGGAGATCTTCTCGGCTGTCAGAAAAATCCACTGCTGTTGTGAATCCAACAGCGCTCCCAGATGGAGACTGAATCAGTGAGGACTTCTTCCAGTTGACCAACCACCCATGTACCTGGAGCACAAATATCATTGGCTGCAGGTAGTGGTGAAGGACCTCTGGAGACCCTGCTAGCAGCAAGAGGTCATCCAGGTATGGTAACAGGTGGATCCCCTGCAGCCGCAGATAGGCTGCCATTACCGCCATGACCTTTGTAAACACCCGAGGTGCAGTTGCAAGGCCAAATGGTAGAGCCTGAAACTGGAAATGCTGTTGTGATACAGCAAACCTGAGAAAACATTGGTGAGTTGAAGTAATTGTAACATGCAGTTATGCATCCTGGATATCCAGAGACACCATGAAATCCCCAGGTCCATAGCCAGTATAACTGAGCGTAGGGTTTCCATCCTGAACCTGGGTATCCTGAAAAATTTGTTCAGGGACCTGAGATTGAGAATAGGATGGAAAGAACTGTTTGGCAACCGGGCTAGAAAAAGTGCTGGAATAATACCCTGTTCCTTTTTGGGACATCGGGACCGGTACAATGACTCCTGCCTGTAGCATGGACTGTACCACCTGTTGAATAGCCAAAGCCTTGTCCGCGTTTTTCAGAAGCCCTGTGCAAAAGAGACAGACCACTTCCCTCACCCAGGAATCCGTGGTAGTCTGACACCAGTGCTGGGTGAACTGAAGAAGTTGTCCTCCCACCCTGGGGTCCCCCAGGAGGAAGCTCGTCCCGTCAAGCAGAGGGCTTGTAATCAGGTTTGGCAGCCAGGTGTCTGGTACTCCAAGGCTGCTTTTTAGGCCTGGCTGATTTCTTGGAGGTGGATGGCCTGGGAAAGGACTGAATTCTAGCCTTACCTGGGGCCTGATAAGTCCAAAAGGCCGGAGTCCGAGCCCCTGAAGAAGCCGAAGGCAGACAAGCCGACTTAGCTGCTGCTAAGGTATTCACGATCTTTTCCAAATCAGGGCCAAACAAGACTTTACGATCATAAGGCAAACATTCCAACCCCTTCTTGGATTCCGCATCAGCTCTCCAAGAACGGAGCCACAGAGAGCGTCGAGCCGCAATGGCCGCCGAAGAAACCTTGGCATTTAGTAGGCCAATATCTAAAGCTGTCTCATTTATCTAGGTAGAAGTATCTAAGAGATTTCCCACCAGATTCAGCTGCACCCTGGTAGCATTAGAGGCTAAAGATGTTTCAAGGCTGTTAGCCCAACATTCCATGACCCAAGCCACCCAGCAAATAGCCATAGCTGGTCTGCACGCAGCCCACAAAAGGGAATAAACAGATTTAAGGCATACCTCTACCTTCCTATCTGTAACAACCTTCGGGGTCAACATGGAAGGCATAGGAAGCGTTGCGCTTCTTACCAAGCGTGTGACATGGGAATCCACCACCGGTGGAGTCTCCCATTTGGAAAAATATTTCTCAGCAAAAGGGTAAGCAGAGACTAGATGCTTCTGTGGTAGATACCACTTTCCAGGTGTTTTCCAAGCTACTTCCAAGTGATTCACCAATTGGTCAGACAATGGAAATGTAGTCTCAGTCACCTTTTCTTCCATGAAATATGCATGCCTAGATTTAGGCACAGGAGGCTCATCCTCAATTATCAGGGCTGTCTTTTCGGCTTGTATACGCCTGGAAAATATATTTTAGACTTGATCCCTGCCTCCAGAGGAGTTGGCTCAGAGTCAAACTCATCCAGAAGCAGTCCATCATCAGATGATACCTCCTCATCATCCCATACAGTAGATAGCGACGATAGCAAGACCATTTTAGCTGGTCTGCTGCTAGTTGCATCATTCTGACGTACCTCATTCTGACGTACCGACAGCGCCGGTCGTAGCGGGTCTCTTTCCAAAGGGGGCGAGCTGTTGATGTTGATTGACAGCTCGCCCCATTTGGAAGGCGGGCCAGGGGGGTGGCAGCCCAAACGGAGGCATTCCCATGGGAACGCCTGCCATTTGGGGGAGGCCCCACTGACATCACTAGTGATGTCAGTGGAGAGCTTCTGGTTCTGACAGAGCCAGAAGCTCTCCGGGGCTTACGACAAGTGAGACCCTACCCTAGGGTCTCATCGTAAGCCCCGATGGTCGCGATGGTCTCTGACCATCGCGACCATCACCCGAGCGGTCGTTAGAGCTGTGGGTGTTAACCCACAGCCTAACGACCGCAACAGAGGTGGGCGGTCAGGATGCAAGTGGCGGCCCAGTTTCTGAGCGACCGCTTGCATCCTCCGACCGCCTCTGAATGAGGCCCTATGTCCCCTGCACCTAACACTGCTGTACATTTTTTACAGCGCAATTTAATAGGGGTAATTAGTCATATCCCTCTCACTGCCAGACACAGTTAAGAGGACCACTTAATAACTGAGACTGCATCTGAGACTGATCTCAGCTTGCAAATTATGCCACACCCGCACAACACCAGTGCTATGGCTCAGAATAGGTACAGGGATACCAAAAAAAGAATGACAGTTTTTAGCAAGAAAACAGACAGCGCTAGCATACAGTCGCAAACAAAATGCAGAAAACGACAATACCTGCACTTAATGGCACTTCCTTAAGTCAACTACAGAGACTTAGCGTCTAGTAGGACAAAAGTGCTACATACATTGACCATCAACCTTAGGAGGGGGTGTGTAGGGGGACCCGTACTCCGTACTGCCTGTCGAGATCAGCGACACACAGCCAGGAGAATGAACATAGAAGAACTCATGGGGAGGTGGAGCCGGAAGCTGTCACAGTTCAAGACAGACCGCAGTGGAAAGAAGCGCTGAGCAGCATGGAGGAGCCGACTTAAACAGGGAAGGCTGCCTTCCCTGGCCAGCGTTTAACCCCTGGGATGCTGGAGTGTTCCGCAAAACTTCAGCCCCAGTCCCAGGTGGCTTAGTGTGGATGCAAGACTCAGTGCCTGGCTACACTTGCTGTCATCTCCAGGGTGTCCCCCAACCCTGGAGGAAAAAGACTGCGACTCGGCACACACCACCATGGCGTGTTGCTTACCTGCACCCCGTATCGTCCGGCCACAGTCTGGGGATCCTCCGGGGTCCCTGCTAGCCAAGACCCCTGAGGCCTGCCGAGAGGCACGGATCAGTACTGGCATCTCGGCACCAGCGGGGTGATGATACAGCAGTGCGAACTTCCACTGGACTGTTCGCGCTGACTGTACTTATAAAACAACTTCACATTTTCAAGGGCTTTTAGCACCAGCCCCACTGCGATACAGTGACCCGACTCCGGCCAGGCACCAAACAAAACTGAGGAGCCTCCGGCCTGGAGGCAGGGTATAGGGGGAGGCCCCATAGCATACTGGGAGAAAAATGTTACTGTGTGGTGCCTGGATGTCTTCACTATCACCTATACTCCAAGGTTCCCTGCGGACCTTCTATGGACCCTGAAGTAGAAACTAGTATTACCTATGATGACTCCTACAGTCCATGTTATCGATTCCTACCTATCTATACACCCTAAATGTCGCTATTTAGTGTTATAAGTCGCACAAGGATTAATTGCTTTCAAGACTTTGATTGTTTCCAAAGCACAAAAAGATATTATTCACCAAAAAGCAGATAGTTACACGCTGTGATCTAAATACAATTAGCGCAAACAGATTATACAATCACTAGGTACAGTCAAATACATACGCATGCGCTCTGAATCCAGATTCCCGGCATCAACTATGAAACCTCCGTCAACAGCAAAGAAAAGATGACTGACTAGCAGATTCAGGATGCTTGCATATAAACCCTTGCAGAGATAGGCAATACAATAGAACAAGTTGGCATAATCCCATTGGTTCTTCCTGGTTTTCCTGTTACGATGCAGTTCATAGGTCAGTTTGTATTGTAATAGTTCAGCCTCCAACAGCTTCTTTGTGGCCGTTTTCCAGCTGAAGAACAAGTCTAAACTGGCTAATTACATTACATGAACAGGGTACATTTCAATGCCTATCTCTCTATGATCCATAATTCCCAGACACATGTTGCGATTTCCTTGGAACTGGAAATCTGCAAATAAACAGTGGTTCAGAATGGCACCAAACACGGTCTGCTTATCATGTACTAAACATGAGATCTTAAACACAGTCGCTTTATTACATAATTAATAATGAATAAAACCTCGGATATTAACCTTAATGCTAGGGAACCTTTCTATGTAAGTGTGCAAAGTGTAAGTGTAAGGATATTAAGAAAAGACGCTAGTTAGCGTTGTGCAACTACGTGTTTGTGGAGTACACCGCGGTACGTGTTTTGCAGGGTTGTTCATATTGTATGTTTTAGTAAATGTATGTATTTATATAAAGAGGACTTTTAACATTGTTCTATTGCATGGGAATCGCACAACGCTAAAAAATAGCATCGCCGTATGTAGTTATAATGTGTGAGATTCGCTAAAATGGCACTGGGCGGCCATTCGCAAAATGGCATCGTGCAGATTTTAATTTTAACAGATTCTGTCTCAGCCAATCATCCGGCTTCGATAGTCCACCCTTTGGTAGCCAACAACATGCTATTGCACTCTGCAGGTAGTGGTGAATTTAAGTTAGGCTTACATTATGATATTATATAATGTTATATTATGGGATGGCACAAGGTAGTTCTTAAACCATCAATAATGTGTTTCTGGGGGACATAAAACTACCCTTATACGCACACCGTCGATCTTGGGAGATCATAGGAAAGATGTGGGGATGCATTTAACCTATAAAGGAAGTCTTGAAGGGGATAGGGACTTACATTATTTAAGATGTTTAAAATAACATTTCAAAATACATTTCATGCATGTCTAAATCTATATATCATTTGATGGTATATTCTAGTTCAGGGTTTTAATGCAGTCCTTCGTTTACCTCAGTATTCATATTGTTACTACTAACCACCATCATAATTTCATTCCTTCGATTTACCTTCTCTTTACATTTTCCACATTTCAACACAGTAGGAACACATTTGACACATGAGCCAATTACTATGATGACAACCAAAATAAGGATCAGGAGTTTACCTATGCTAGCAACCATTTCCTGGACCCACTCTCCTAAACCGGAGAACCATTTCACTAGGTTCAACCAAGAGACCCATCCTCTACCTTCTCCTCTACTTCAGCCACTGAAGCATTATGGTTCTTCCGAAATTCCCATTTTAACAGCAGAATTTCATCCATCTTCCGGTCTATCACCTCCTTGGGGTCACTAGTATTATTTGTAATATATGTGCAACACTTTACACCAAATTGGGTGGCCAAAGTTACACAATACCCTCCAGTGACAGCTGTTAAATAATTGAACACTATTATTCCCAGTTGCACAAGTTCTTTCTTATAAGCTTGTAACTCCCTACCTGTATACCTAAACGTGCCATCATACATCTCAGTGATATTATCTATTAATTTAGCAAGATCTTGGACATATCTAAAATTTAGTGTACCCTGAGAGATCCTGGTGGGATCCAATGTGACTAAAACTTGAAAGCCAGTTGTTTCACTAATCAATTGTGTGGCTTTATGTACATCACCAGGTATCATGTTTCTTTTGTCTCTATGTTCATACTGTGTGTGAAGATATGGTGATGGTGTGTTTGTATGAATACCAAGCATTTCACCATGTGTAAGGGTCATAACCTCTGGGAGTACTCTTCCCAGATAACACAAACCTTGGGAACTCGGAGAGAGCCACTTATTCGCTTTCCTTCCACATATAAAATATATATCATTGGGGAGAACATAAGGAATAGAATGCACCATGATCATCCAACACATTTCCCTAACAAATTATCCTATCTCAGGTTCTCCCATCTGGCTAATACACATTTCTGGTTGTATAACCCTGGCACAGAACCCTTCTGGTACTCTGCCAACCATTTCTTTGATGTTACTTAATGTATACTGATACCGGAAGTGTCCACCTAATTGTGCGTAACAGTTCAAAATTTATAGGCTCATAATCAGCTCTTAGTGAGAAAGTCATCGTCTGGTTATTCCCAGTCACCTCACAACTTCCTGGTTTATTTGAGTTGGTGATTTTCAAATATAAAAGTGATTTATCTACTTGGTACTGGTGGAGTTTAAAATGAGGTGGTGTGGTGTTGAGAAATTTTCCATCCTGCGTTTTCCCTTGTTGTAATTCTAAGACCTCAGAGACATTTAATGGGAATGGCACTAATCCTACATTATGCTGTCCCTGAGGCACATGAGAACACACCCAACAGTCAGTCTGGTTTAAAACTTTGCCCACCATAGTAACATAATCCTCTAAAGGATACCCACCCCAATACTGGTTATACTTAGGTTGGCACTGCCGGATGCAATTCTCATCAATTAAGGACCCACAAAACTCACAAATACAATAATCCTCAGACGATAGACCTTTCCGATTTTCCAACATAGCAGATCTCTTAACAATTACTGTACTGGGTTTGGTCAGATACTCCCCCGGTTGGTTTAGCACTCCTTCTCCCAACTCCACTTCATTGATATCACCATCAGCTCCCCTCTCCGTCCTCTGTCCTCCGTCACAGAAACCAGAGATCCCGAAACAACCCAAGATAATGAGAACTCTGGGAGAAAACACAAAGATAACCACAGCAGACCAATCCATTGCTGAAAACAATGATCTACAAATTTCTTTATCTCAGGTGTCTCACTGTAACCTTTAACCTTCCCGGAACAGACTCGCAATTGACAGGTCTACGTTATCTGCCTCGATTCTGCCTTGTCTCTCCACTGGTTGGTTGACCTTATTACCGTGAGTGGAATTGACCCAGGTATCTCTCTCCGCCACTTTCAATGAAGTTGTACTCGTCAACAACACCTGATACGGACCTTCCCACCGATCTGGCAAACAACCTGAACGCAAGAAATTTGTGATCATATCAAATTCTCCAGGTTCAACATCATGACAGATTGTTTCAGGCATATCATGTGACAACAATTTCAGTTTTTGCTGTTTTAACTGTTACTCATTGTTATAGGATACCTTACAGTTACCTCATTGTTACTTTTCAAATCTTCCTGCGGACTTATAATCAAATGAGGTTGTCTACCAAACAGTATTTCAAAGGGGGACAGATTGAGAGGGGGTCTAGGAGTTGTCCTGATACTATGAAGGACAAGTGGTAGTGCTTCTGGCCAACCCAGTCCAGTTTCCGCCATGATTTTACTTAATTTATTTTTAATAGTCACGTTCATCCTTTCCACCTTGGCACTGGCTTGCGGTCGGTAGAGGGTGTGAAGTCTACTATTAATATCCATCAACTTACACATGTTTTGGAAGACATCACCTGTGAAATGAGTACCCCTATCACTTTCAATAATTCTAGGGATACCGTATCTGCATACAAACTCCTGAACAATCTTCTTAGCAGTAAATGCAGCAGTATTAGTGGCAGCTGGGTATGCCTCAACCCAACTAGAAAACACATCAGTGCACATTAATACATACAGTGGGGCAATAAAGTATTTGGACAGCCACCAATTGTGCAAGTTGTTGCACTTTAAAAGATGAGAGAGGTCTGTAATTTCCATTATAGGTACACTTCAACTGTGAGAGACAGAATCTGGACAAAAAATTCCGGAAATCACATTGTATGATTTTTAAACAATGTATTTGTATATTCTTGCGGAAAAAAAATATTTGGACAATCAAAAAGTTTAACTCAATACTTTGTAAAGTAACCTCGGTTGGCAATTATAGAGGTCAAATGTTTCCTGTAGTTCTTAACCAGGTTTGCACACACTGCAGCAGGTATTGTGGCCCACTCTTCAACGCAGATCATCTCTAGATGTGTCATGTTTTGGGGCTTTTGCCAGGCAACATGGACTTTCAACTCCCTCCACAGATTTTCTAATGGGTTGAGGTCTGGAGTCTGGCTAGGCCAATCCAGGACCTTGAAATGCTTCTTACGGAGCCACTCCTTAGTTGCCAGGGCGGTGTGTTTGGGTCATTGTCATGCTGGAAGACCCAGCCATGTTGCATCTTCAATGCTCTTACGGAGGGAAGGAGTTTTTCCCCCAAAATGTCACGATACATGTCCCCATTCATCCTCTCCATAATACGGATCAGACGTCCTGTCCCCTTTGCAGAAAAGCATCCCCAAAGCATGATGTTTCCACCCCCATGCTTCACAGTGGGGATGGTGTTTTTGGGATGCCACTCATCATTCTTCTCCCTCCAAACATGGGTGTGGAGTTTATACCAAAAAGTTCTATTTTGGTCTCATCTGACCACATGACATTCTCCCAATCCTCCTCTGGATCATCCAGATGGTTATGGGCAAACTTTAGATGGGCCTGGACATGTGCTGGCCTACGTGGGGGGACCTTTCGGGTGCTGCAGGATTTGAATCCATGACAACCTAGTGTGTTACTAATGGTAACCTTTGTGACTGTGGTCCCAGCTCTCTTGAGGTCATTGACCAGGTCCCCCGTGTAGTTCTGGGCTGATCCCTCACCGTTCTCAAGATCATTGATACCCCACGAGGTGAGATCTTGCATGGAGCCCCTGGTCAAGGGAGATTGTCAGTGATCTTGTATTTCTTCCATTTTTTAATAATTGCACCAACAGTTGATCTCTTCTCACCAAGCTGCTTGCCTATTGTCGAGTAGCTCATCCCAGCCTTGTGCAGGTCTACAATTTTGTCCCTGGTGTCCTTAGACAGCTCTCTGGTCTTGGCTATGGTGCAGAGGTTGCAGTCTGACTGTTTGAGGGTGTGGACAGGTGTATTTTATACAGTTAACCAGTTCATACAGGTGCCATTAATACGAGTGGAGGATAGATGAGCTTCCTAAAGAAGAAGTAACAGGTCTGTGAAAGCCAGAATTCTTGTTGGTTGGTAGGTGTCCAAATATTTATTTTCCGCAAGAATATACAAATAAATTGTTTAAAAATCATACAATGTGATTTCTGGAATTTTTTGTCCAGATTCTGTCTCTCACAGTTAAAGTGTACCTATGATCGAAATTACAGACCTCTCTCATCTTTTAAAGTGCAACAACCTGCACAATCGTTGGCTGTCCAAATACTTTTTTGCCCCACTGTACTTGAGATTCCTGCAGGGTGGTAATTGGATTAAATCAATTCGTATTACCTGAAAAGGTCCGTTGGTCGGAGGAATATGGGATGGTTCAGTAGGGATGGTTTTCCCAATGTTTCTCCTCAAGCAGGTCAAACAGGACATTGCTTTCTTTTCCGCTTGGGAAGAAAAACCTGGTGCACACCAGTATGCTCTCACCAATTTGCACATACCTTGCTTTCCCAAGTGAGTCAGACCGTGCGCTGCCTCAGCCAGGCTTGGGTAGTACGCCTTGGGGGGCCACTGGCTTACCTTGTCTGTCTCTCCAGAGTCCAGAAGACTCTTGCCCACATCCCTTGGACCTCCAGACTGCCTTTTCCTGCATGGAACACAAATTTTGCATCTCAATTTCTGCATGTCAATCGTTTGAAACATCATTTGGTTAATTGGCACGCTCACTTTTAACCCTGCTGCCAATTTGGCAGCTTTGTCTGCCCTGTTGTTGCCCAGTGACACCAGATCATCCTCACATGTATGGGCTTTACACTTAATTACCAACACTGCCTTTGGCAAGTGGATCGCTGTCAGTAGTCCTTTTATATGTCTGGAATGTGTGACTGGTGTGCCTGCTGCTGTCATAAAATTTCTCAGATGCCATAGGGCACCGAAGTCATGTACCACCCCAAAGGCGTACCTAGACTCAGTGTAGATATTAGCAGATTTGCCTTCTGCTAATTCACAAGCTCTTCTTAGTGCCACCAGCTCCGCCTCTTGGGCTGAGTGGGGTGGACCAAGAGGTTCGGCTTCTATGATGTCTTCGTCATCTACCACAGCATAACCTGTACATAACTCTTCAGTGTCAGTCTGTCTATGACAACTCCCATCCATGTAAAATGTCACATCTACATTTTCTAAAGGTGTATCCCGTATGTGAGGTCTTGCAGTAAAGGTTTGATTCAGATATTCCATACAATCATGTGCATCAAATACCTGCAGAACTCACCTTCCGCCAGCGACTCACCTCTCTCCACCCTTTGTGCATCCTGTTGCACATATGCTAAATACGTTGCTGGATTTAACGTACTGCACCGTTTGATGGTGATGTTTGCAGGTGCTATTAGGGCTAGTTCCCATTTTGTGAACCTGCTGAGACATGTCTGGTTTGGGCAGTTGAGCAAAGTAGATACAGCATGGGGTGTATAAACAATCATATTATGGCCTAATACTACATCCTCACTCTTACTGGCCAATAGAGCAGTTGCTGCTACACTTCTTACACACGTTGGGAGTGATCTTGCCACAGTGTCCAATTGTGCACTGTAGTATGCTATGGGCCTACTGGCATCACCATGTTTTTGTGTGAGGACACCTGCTGCACAACCATTAGCTTCCGTACAGTACAATTCAAAAGGTTTTTCATAATCAGGTATTCCCAATGCAGGGCTCTTGTCAGACTATCCTTAAGATTAAGGAAAGCCTGCTCTGTTTCCTCTGTGTGTATGACACGATCGGGCTTTGAGGAAGAGACTAAGTCCTGTAATGGCAAGGCCAAAATAGAAAAACCTGGGATCCACATTCTGCAGTATCCACACATTCCCAAGAAGGTACGGATTTGCTGTTGGTTCTGCGGCAGTGTCATGGTCTGTATGGCTTGGATTCTGTCAGTGGTCAGATGTCGTAACCCCTGGGTTAGGCAATGTCCCAAGTATTTAACCCTGGACTGGCATGGCTGTAGTTTGTCCTTAGCAACCTTCTGCCCTGTTTGCGAGAGATGAAGCAATAAAAGTTTAGTATCATTTAAACATGATGTAAACAAATCAGAACACAACAACAAATCATCCACATATTGTATTGGAACAGATCCATTGGCAGGTTGAAAAGATTGTAAACAGTCGTGTAAGGCCTGGGAGAAGATACTGGGGCTGTCTATGAAACCTTGGGGCAATCATATCCATGTGTATTGTACCCCCCTGTATGTAAATGCAAATAGGTACTGACAATCAGATGAAGAGGGACAGAGAAGAAAGCAGAACAGAGGTCAATGACAGTAAAATGGGTTGCAATTGGTGGGATCTGCATGAGAATGACAGCTGGATTCGGCACTACGGGGAATTGGCTTTCTACTACCTTATTAATCCATCTAAGGTCCTGTACCAGCCTATAACCCCTCCCACCACTCTTCTTCACAGGAAAGATGGGGCTGTTGGCTACACTTGCTGTACGGACTAAAATTCCCTGTTGTAATAACCGCTCAATTATGGGATAAACCCCTATCTCTACCTCCTGTATTAGCGGGTACTGGGGAATTTTTGGAGCTTGCCTACCGCTTTTTAAATTTACCATTACAGGAGCTACGTTTGCCATCAATCCAGTGTCCTGTCCATCTTTGGTCCAGAGGGACCCCGGTATCTGAGATAACATTTGTTCTACTTGAAATGGATTTTTATCTGAAACAATATATCCCTCATCTCGTGCTCTCTGGAATATCTAAGAATATACCATCAGGGGTACAATATATGACAAATCCCATCTTACATAACAAATCCCTTCCCAGTAGGTTAGTAGGGGCCGCTGCTGCCAGGAGAAAGGAATGCCTGTTATGCAATGGACCGATAGTAACCTCTGCAGATTTGGTTAAAGGATAATGTTGCACTTTTACCCGTTACACCCATTGCTGGTACTGTTTCACTGGTCATATATAAATTAGATGGAGATTTTATCACTGATCTGGTCGCCCCTGTGTCTACAAGAAAAGAATGTTTAGTACCAGCTACGTCAATTATCATTACAGGTTCTTCTCTAACATCCCCAGATAACCTGACTGGCTGTAGACTACAGGTATGACCTGCCCCCTAGTGTTGACTCTCACTCTCCAATACAGCATTTAAGGCCACCACTGGAGCAGGTGACTGTGGAACATTCCCTGCATTCTGCATATATCCCTTGTGTGGATATTTAGGTACTACCTGGTTAGGGGGTCCTACCCTCTTCACCTTACAGTTCCTAATTACATGTTCCACTTGGTTGCAGTTAAAACACCTTCATGAGTTGGGTGGGGGAAAAGGTTGTTGTGTGGGTTGGGCAGTAGAGAAAGATTGTGAGAGTGTGGGGAAGAATTTTGAGTGTAATATGGTGGCTGTGGGTAGTATGGGTTTTATGGCTGTTTGTGATAAGTGGGGTAGGGCTGTGCTTGTGGCGGTGCAGGATTGGTGAGGGCGTGTAGCTGTGGAGGTGTATGTGTCTGGTGGCTGTGATGGTATATTCATTCCTTCTAGAGCTTGAATGCTAATAGCCATTAGCTTCTCGTTCTGGGTCTCTCTCTTCTTGAGCATGTTTTTATCGTGCTCAATAGCAGACTCCATGAGTGTGTCTTCAGTGACTCCCCTCCAGCCAGGTAGAGAGGTCTGGACTCGGGTCTTTAGATTGTCTTTAAGACCATCCATAAGTACTGTGATGACCATTTCCCTATGGTGAGTGCTATCTTTAATATCTTCTATCCCAATGTACTGGGTGATAGTCTGCAGAGCTCGGCTACAGTAATCTTCTGCATATTCACTCTCTTTTGTTTTATGGTGAAAATTTTACTCCAGTTAACTACTACCACAAAATATACACCCAATTGAGTTATTATGCAGGTAATCTTACCCCGGTTATCCTCATCTGTTAAGGGAGCGTCTCCCTCCAATACATAATCCGTGATAAACTTTTTCACGTCGGTATTGTGTGGAAGACACACTCTTAACACCACTCACCAATATTTATTGGTTGGCTCGTGAGCATTACCCAAGTTTTTCACAAATCTTTGGCATTTTGCTAATTCCTTCTTAGAGTCAGGGAAGTCGGTCATTATGGAATTTAGTTCAGCTCTTGTCCAAGGACAATGCATCACTACATCTCTTGTGGGCACCACACCATTCACCATTCACACCCCTAAGCCATGTTTCCCCCTCATGCTGCCATAGCTTTAAACAATCGTTATACTTTATCTTTTTCTTTCGAGAGTGCACTATACAGATGCTATCTCGGACACTGTTCAATACCTCCTTATCAAAGCTGCCAATTCTGGGAAAAGGTTTAACACTCATTCTCGTCATCTTAAACCATACATCACAGTACATAGTTGCGTACGCACTGTACTTTGTATGCATTATATGCCATGCTGAACCAATCGGCACTTCCAAGAGCAGCACATCATCTAACATCTCCCGTTTGCTTGGCTCCCATCTTGGGAAAATAACACTAAACTTTTCAATAGAGATTTAAATCGGTGAAAAAATGTCAAGGCTACTTTCACTTACCTGTGGACGATATTAACAGTATGCGCCCACCAGGGGCTGGCTGACCACTTTCAGCCTGGGGGGCAAACAAGGGCAAGTGGCCCAGCTTTTCTACCAGCGAATGCAATTTTAAAATGGGCGTGACAATAATGTTGGAGGTGTGGTTTGCGTAATGTGGCGGCGCTGCAGAGCAGAAAATATTTAATTTTTTTGTTTTTTGCAGGAGTCCTATCCTATATGTGATAGCTATCTATGGGATGGGATGAAATATATTGCAGCTGTCCCGTATGTTTGTTACTTATGTATCATGCACATTGACATTTATGTAGGGGGCAAATGTAGTAATTATTTAGGTGACATGCACATGTGCAAGTACAACCTACATAAATATCAATGTGCATGATATATAAGTAGCAAAAACATAAGACACCTACACTATATATCATTCCATCGCCTAAATAATTACATATAGTATAGGAGGACCCCTGCAATATATAATAGTGAAGTGTCCTATGTGTTTGTTACTAATATAAAATATGCTGGCAGTGGCACTTACGTTGCACTTGCGTGTGTAGTAATTGTTTAGGTGACATTCACATGTACATGTCACCTAAATAAATATATGTGCAAGTGCAACATAAATGCATGATATTTTATATAATTAGTAAACACATAGGACCCCAGCAGTATTTATAATACATATAGTATGCACAGGGCTGGCAACAGAAACTTTGGGGCCCAGTGCACTAATATCTCTGGGGCCCTCAACCCCCCCCTTCCTCGGGATCCCGGCGGTCAGAATACCCGACGCCGGCATCCTGACAGGGTTAGTATATCGACACTCGTCGGTCGGTATCCTAACCCTCCCCCTTCTCCTTCCTCCCTGATGCCTAAACCTTACCGTCCCCCCTAATGCCTAACCCTAACCCCCCCAAGTGGTGCCTAACCCCCCCACCGTGGTTTCTAAAACTAACCCTCCCTGCCAGCGACTTACAACTAAGGCGCCCTGCTATATCTACAGGATTCCAGCGTCGGTATCTAAACCTAGCATCAGAATTTTGACGCCTATGTTTAGTTCCAGGTCGGGATTTCGACACTGGGATTTATCAGCTGGCATCCCGTCTGCTGGCAAACTGACTGTGGCCCTCATTCAGAGCTGCTCGTAAGTGGCCGTACGCTCGTAGCGGTCTGATGTTGACAAACCACGCATGCGTCGGTGTAACAGTGCGCATGTGCGTACGGCTGTTTGCGTTCATTTTTTCTGTCGTTCATCGAATAGCGAACAGGAAGTGACATGTGATTGACAGAATTGTCCATTTTGGGGCGGTGACGGGGGTGGAGAAGGGAAAACGCAGGCGTGGCGAGGCGTTTTTTGGGCGTACATACATTATCTGCTGCGAACGGCCAATGTGAACGGAACAAGTGTTACGTCACTGTCGGATCAACTTTCCAGGCAAGCTGCTCGCTCAGCTTGTGGTCTGGTATTCTCTATTACAATGACGATGGTCTCTTCGTTCCTCCCGTGGCTCATCGATGGTTTCCCGATTTATCAATTGAGGGCTCAAAAACAATCAGTTTTGAATTGCAAAAATGCTTGTAATGTGTTAAGAAAATAGCCTTTTTTTAGTAGCAAAAAACCGTACGCAGGTGAACTACTCAGCTGATAATTTCTGGGTTACACAATCAATTAGCTTACAAATTTATTTTCAATTTGCGTGTTTTTCCAAAATTAGTTTATTACTTTTTTTCGGCCAACAATATTGTAGTCCTGTTTGTGATTTTTCTGCTTTTTTTAGGGGCCAAGAAAGTGTTAATTTAAACTCTTAAATGGTTTTTAACCCTTTGTTTTTGTTTAAAAAAAAATGTTTACATTTCCGTTGTATTGTTTGTAATTTTGTGTGTGGGATTACCTTTTAACCAGTTTTTGAATAAATTTACAATACAATTGTTCATATTTTCAACATTTTTTAATTTTAAAACAATTTTTTGTGGGTTTTTTTTTTTCCAAATTAAATATGGATAACTAAAAATAAAAAAAGAAATGTTTTTAGAAATGCGTAAACAAAAAAAGGGGCTTTTTGAAACCACTATCAAACAAACAAAATTTAAAAACAATTCACAAGAAAGGAGAGGGAGGTTTTGGCCATTAAGGAATATGGGGCAAACACAGAGAAGGAATGTGGGAAAATTAGCCAGTGCTGTCATCGCCTTTTGGCCGGGGTAGGGAGGGAGCCTGAACGGGTCCGGGAGGTCCTTCGGCTGGCATGGCCAGAGGCAGATGTTGGGGCCTCTGGACTAGGCATAGGGCTAGGCACATTTGGAGGGATGGCTGTTGTTGTGCCAGAGGTGGAGGGTCCTGATGTTCCGGCAGGAAGGGAGGCCGGCTCCAACATGTGCTGGCGAACGAGCTGCTCCAGGGCATTTGCAATACAGACGTTGGCCCCAGTATTTTCTGCTAGGGCCTGAGCAATGGTCACGTTGGCCACAGCACTTTGCTCCAGGGCCTCTGCCACCCGTAGCAGAGTGGCGTCCAGTCTCACCAGAATCTCAGTGTGCTGATCCATTTTAAGATTGAGATCAGTGAGGAGGGCCACTGCCTGCGAGGGGGATTGCCCTGGACTGTCTGCCACAGGGTCCCCATCCTGATCTACTGGTTCCTCCCCTGCAGAGCCAGCAGAAGTTCTGCGCCCAAAGCTCCCCTCTGGAGCAGACTCATCCGCCTGTGTCTCTGTGAAAAAAAAGAGAAAAGAGTACCATTATAATCTAGATGTTGTCCCAAACACATTTCTGAGTTATTAACATTACTACATTTACCTGAGGCAACATGAGGAGCCGCAATGTCTGGCATGTCGGTATCCATGTTCGACACGCCAAACACCTCCTCATCCTGCACACACCCCTGGGCCTGCTCCTCCAAATCGTTGAGCTCCAGTGACACAGGGGTGGGACCCCCACCTGTCCCCCCTGCATGCCTAGCCCTATCAGCCAGTTTTTGCTTCAGCCGATATTTGAAGTTGCTCCATCTGTGGGTTAAAAAGTTGGCATTATTCCTGCAGTATTTGGACCTGTAAACACTTTTTAATAAAATGTAGTTTGTACGTAATGGCGTTTGACATCCCGGGTTGCACGTTCAAACTCACCCACCATATTGACAGCACTGGCTATGCCATTCCACATTTTCCATTTCTGGCTTGCACCCATATTCCTTGGGGCCTGCGGCAGGGTGTCAACACACATTTGGATCAAAACCTCCATCTCCTTTCTTGTGAATGGTGGCTTCCTTTTTTTTTCGTTTGTTTAGTGGGCCTACTAGGACCAGCAGCCTCTTCCATTACATCCTCAACACCTTTTTGTAAATTGGAAATAAAATTTATAATGTAAAATGTACCTAAAATGTTGGTTCCACATAATCCTTTAGGCCCAAAAAGACAAATACTTACCTGGCGCCTCTTGGCCAGTGCTTTACTGCTCTGTAGCCATTTTTGACTTTCAGGTCTCACTACAGCAGACCGATTGGGGTTTTCTGTGACGTTTTTATACATGTGTCAGCATTATTCGGCCGCATCATTGATTATGCGCTCCTATTGTCCGTCCTTAGTTTGAGCGGGAAAATAAACCCTATTTATGGCTTGGTGTGACTCGAGTCGAGGTGGCGGGTGTTGAATGTTGGAGGTTTTGCTTGGAGGAGTTGATTGTTGGCGTGTTTCGGAGTTTGAGGTGGTTTTTTGGGTTCTAATCGTTTTGTTTGTTTTCTTAGTTATTTAATTTCCATTAGTTTTTTTGGGATTGTTTTTTTTTCTTTTTTGTTGCGTTTTTGAGTAAGTCTTTTTAAAAACCCTCGTAAAAAAAAATATGAAATACTTTAAAAATGTTAGTACTTTATGGTTTTTTTTTTACATTTTTACAGTTATTTTGGCATTGCCCCCGTGATATTTTTGGACTTTGGGTTATTTGTCTGATTTTGGTAAGTGTTTTTTGTTTTATGAAGTGACAATTTCGATGTGTTGGTCTTCGCATATGTTTCGCTAAGTAAAATTTTTCTTTTTCTTTAACCAATCATGTCTTAACATGAAATATAGCGTACTCTTTAGCGAAATTTTGTTTGAGTTGTTTTTAATGTTAAATGAGCGAACTATTTAGCACACTAATGTCTGCTTATTAAACAGTAAAAATTGCGAACTATTTAGTGCACTAATGTCTGCTTATTAAACAGTAAAAATTGTGAACTATTTAGCGCACTAATGTCTGCTTATTAAACAGTAAAAATTGCGAACTATTTAGCGCACTAATGTCTGCTTATTTTTTCAGTGTAAAATCATGTTTTACCACTAAATGTAGCGTGCGTTTATCCAAACTAATGTGTGCTCCCTTCTCTTTTTTTTTTACGTCAAAAATGTCTTTACAATCTAAGTTTCGCAAAAAAATAGTAAATATATTTTCTACTTTTGAAATGTAGGTTGGTCTACTCATGACAAGACCCCGGCCTGTAAGCATCTTTGGATTTCTTTAAAAAGATAAGTATATTTTTCTTTACACATTTGTCTCAAACAATAACTACCTGGCTTACCATTTCACGTTGATGGTTGTCGTATTATCTTGGCCATGGTTCCAGAACCCGACCAACCTCAACTTTGTCCCAGGCGTAGGCATCGTATGCGTGCAAGGCCCCAGATATATAGAACACGTGTCACCCTTTTTGGAATGCCAGATGATGTCTTAAGACGATACCGTCTTCCTCCACAAATCATCATAGACACTCCCTCATTAATAGAGAGTGATCTTGAATGGCAAATTGTCAGTCCTACAGCAATACCACCACTTACACAATTAATGTCGGTGTTACATTTCTGTGCCTCAGGATCCTTTCAAACCACGGTGGGAATAGTTGCCGGAAACTCCCAATCCTCCTTTTCAAGGATCCTGAGGGCAGTGTTGGAGGCCATTTTTAAGCACTTCCATCATTTTATTAAAATGCCAGTGGATATGGGTTCCCTTAGTGTGGCGAAGGCCAATTTTTACCAAATAGCTGGCTTCCCACACATCATAGGAGTTGTGGATGGCACTCACATACCACTTCAGCCTCCAGCAAGGCTGGAAGCTATTTTTAGGAACTGCAAACACTTTCATTCACTGAATGTAATGGTGGTATGTGATGCCTCCCTCCAGATCCTGTCCCTGAATGCCAAATTCCCCGGGAGTGCACATGATTCTTCGTCATCCGGCAATCAGGGATTTGGCACAAATTAGACAACCTACAAGCTGGTGATGCATGGCTTCTGGGTAAGTTGACACCTTCTGTTGCAACCACTGCAAAGCTTGTTACACAATGGTCCTGATGTTTGTTTATTTATTTTCACAGGACAGTGGTTACCCTTGCACGCCCTGGCTGCTCACTCCTTATTTGGCTCCCACACCAGGGCCACAAAGTGAGTATAATTCCGCACTTACAGCCACCAGGCAGGTGGTGGAGCGCTGTATCAGCCTTTTAAAAGGCCGATTCAGATGCCTCCACCGCTCTGGTGGCGACCTCATGTATTAGCCGGATATGGTTTCGAAAATTGTGGTCCTGTGTGGGATATTTCACAACATCGCCATAAGGAGTGGGGTCCCAATGCAGCCAGAGGAGGCTTTGCCTGAGGATGGCCCCCCCGAGGTTGGTCGGAGGTCAGTATGTGGGGGGGCCATACGCGATGATGTGGTGGCCAGATATTTTAGGTAATTATTGTCAAACATTTAGTTAATTGACACAATGTAGACATGTAAGATTTTAATGGCCAATTTTAATATTTGTTTGTTTTTTTTGTCTTTTATTCCCTAAAATTACCCAAAAAAACGATGCCTACTACCTGATCCCCAAAATTGTCTTCATGTGGCCACATTGGATCTAACTTCGGGAACAATTATTTCTTCGCCTATTTTTGTGGATTCATGTTGGCCTGCTACTTCTTCAAACAGTTCTTGAGTGTTTTTTGTTTTTGGGTGTTGGTTGTTTTTTGGTGTGTGTTTGCACTGTGTGAATTGTTTGTCACAATTCACTTTATGTTTATTATTTGTGTGTATTAAATTTTTGTTTTACGTTAAAAAGACTTTTCCTTGGTAAATTACAAGCATGGGTAACCTGGCGCAAAAAAGGCAAACTTTCTTAATGGCTAATCCTGTAATGTGTTAAATTGTTAAGTATTTTAACATGCTTTGTGGCTAAAAACAAACACCAAAGGTATTATGGTGAAACAGTATGTTTTCTAAACTAGGCCTAAGCAGGTTTGAATTAATATTTACATTACCCACCAAAAATATATAAAAAAAATGCTGGTAATTCTCCAAACCTATTGGTATTGTTAGGTGTTTAATGTGCCAGTTTACATACTTACAGGCGCTTTCTACAATCTGATTTACCTTACTATAAAAAACATGCTCCAATAGTCAACTTATGGAAGGTTAAACAATCTAATATTTACAGACAAGGAATGAGACTTTTGAAAAAAAAAAAAATATTTTATTGATAACATTTTTAGGGGGGTAAAAAAACAAAAAAAATTAATGGCGCAGGACCGCCAACATGTGGTCAAGGACCACAAGCATGCCAATTACATGGCCCCGCAAAGTCTGCAAGCCTGTCTGCATTTCTTGCAGTCGCCTCTGGTCCTCTGTGGGGAAAAAAAAATGTGTGTATTAATAAAATGACACCTTAAATTATATGTAAGCAAACAAGATAAAAATCAGACTCTACTTTTAAAAAAAAAAACAATTTTTGTCCCCAAAAAAATTAATGGCAAACGCAAAGATGGTATAAATACAAACTATAAATATTACACATAAAAAGCCAACCAAAAAAAGGGCGAAGTACACCAAAAAAATAGATTTGTTGGTACCGTAAACTAGAAAGACTCAAGTATGAGTGTTTGGACATGTGTGATATGTGTCAGGGGAAAACTTCCTAGACATTGCTTAGCAAAAATATATAACCAAAACATTAGAAATACTTAACAATTTGGGAATGCACAGGAAAAAGGACAACATCACCCAAAAATGCAAAAACAACCATAGTTTAAAAGGGAAACATACCGGTCATTGGGATGCCTGCTCGTTGAGCCCCGACATCCTCCTCCTCGGAGGTGGGCCAGTGCTGGTCCAATGGAGGAGGGGATATCTGGCTCATGTGGAGGGGGATGAAAAGAGAGGGGGGGGTGGAGGGAAGGGGGATGAAAAGAGAGAGGGGGTGGAGGGGAGGGAGAATATGGAGGGATGGGCAAAATTGGAAAGGGAGGGGCCTCAGGGACTGGCCGGTCTGGGGTGGAGGGGGAATTTGGGGAAGGTTGGGGAGAGGAGGTTTGGCTGGGAGTGGAGGATAGGGGACAAGGGCGACGTCGGTTTTGGACTCGACGTTGGAGTCTGTGCTCAGCCCCTAAATGATGGATGAAAAAGGTTTAGCTTGTTTTTGGGGTTTGGGTACAAATTTACAACAAAAATTTTATAAAATTATAAAAACTGAAAACATGCACACACTGGTATGTCCTAAATCAGCAAACAGGGCTAGACTGGAAACATGCACAGGCTGGTATGTCCTAAATCAGCAAACAGGGCTAGACTGGAAACATGCACACGCTGGTATGTCCTAAATCAACAAACAGGGCTAGACTGGAAACATGCACACGCAGGTAGGGCCGCAATAAACAAACAGGGCTATACCAGAAACATGCACACGCAGGTAGGGCCGCAAAAAAATAATAAACACTTACTTTGACTGATCTGCAACCGCAAACATGGCGTGGCGTGCGGCAGCGCAGATCCGACCACCTGCGCTCCAATTGGCATACGCTTGCGTAGATTGGTGATGGGGGGAGGCTGGCTAGTGATCATCTGGTCCATGACCTTGGTGAGGACATGAGCTCCCGCCTACTAAATGCGGAGGCTCTCATGATGGCAATGATTTTTTTTACACAAAATAGTTTTAATAAAGGCCCTAAGAAAAATTTGATTGGCTAATGTACTTTGTAAATTAACAGGAACCATTCTATTGGTTATTGTATGAGTCATGTGACCTCCAGCCTCAGAAATATAATGTGAGTTATGATAGGCTTGATGCAGTGAAATGCGTAAGTTAATTTAAAAAACAAATTAAAGTACTAAAATATGCCTATCACAAACAATGGAAAACATTAGTATCATTCCTAAAAACATTTAATTTTGAAAAAGAAAACATTGGTGAAACCGTATGTAGTCTGCGGTACAAATGACACACACTGACAAGAATAAAGTTTATTGACAAAGAAAAAAAAAAGGATTGAAAACATGTGAAGAGCAATTAAGGTAATTAATCTATTGATTGGCATGAAACGATTAAAGTATGTTTGAAGAATGAAATTGCAGGAAATCGAAAACTGACAAGGACACTTCCGGAATTGACTTGTGCGAGCGTTGAACGCAACCAAAGAGACGGACGGTCGCTATTTTGAACGGACGCTAGCTAGAGGAGGGGTTGGGAGACTATAGGGCGGAAAATTAGCAACGAGCAAACTTACAAGCGAGCGCTTGAATTTAAATATTTCCGCTCGTAAGGCGGACGAGCAAACTGCCACTTGCGTCCGGCTCTTAATCAGGCCCTGTATCCTCTCTATCTAGCTCATGTAAAAGTTAGTGTAAAAAAAAAAAAAAATACAGTGTGTATATATATATATATATATATATACACACACATATATATGTATATATATATATATATATATATATATACACATATATATTCATATATACTTACACACACAGCAAGAATAGCGGCACTCAATGTTTACAGAAATACTCTAATATATATATATATATATATATATATATATATATATATATATATATACATACATACACACACGCATATATATGTATATATACACATAATAAATAAGGCCCAAGGGGAGAGCTGCTGCGGCTGGGCATGTGCGGCAGGCCTCCCGCGGTCATTTTAGTATAGGGAAGCCTGGAGCCAGGACTCTGATGCCCGATCAGAGCTCACCTCGGGTAGCTGCGGCCGGGTAGGTAGTGTGGGGCGGCTTGGCATAGGGGGACATGATGGGATCGGCCCAGCGCCGGTGGCCCGATCTTCTCTCAAGCTGCGCAGGGAGCAGGAGCATCCGCTGCCTGCCTGC
The DNA here is from genome assembly GCA_031769625.1 of Taudactylus pleione. NCBI lineage: Eukaryota > Metazoa > Chordata > Amphibia > Anura > Myobatrachidae > Taudactylus > Taudactylus pleione. Next base: position 8,995,440 of record JAUIMM010000453.1, read on the forward strand.
TGGAGCCTGGCGGCCCGGGAATATTAAAATTGTATCGGCCTGGGGGGCAGATGGCACCCTGCCCCCCAGCCCAGCCCGCCACTGGCGCCCACACACCTATGGAAGAATAACCAGGCTGCTTCCACGCACCTAAGCCCTTTTTGAGTACTTTGTACTGCTAGTATTTAAGCATTCCAATAACACTTATCCTTTTCAGCGATTTCGTCCACCACTACTCAGTTCACAGCAATCACAAATATGCCACAACTGTGTGGTTCAATCACAATGCCCAATAACCCTAACTGATCACTGGATGCTGCAATCACACTGAGAGCCGATACCTAACACAAAACAACTACACCTGCTGTATGTATAGACTTCGGAATCTACTACCGAGCCACTAGGCCGACACCAGGCGCCTAGCCCCTAAAGGTCCTACACAGAAAGGGTAGTGGACAAGTGGAATAGCCTCCCATCAGAGGTGGTAGAGGCTAAGACAGTAGAGCAACTTAAACATGCATGGGATAAACATAAGGATATCCTTCAGAAGTAGGGATCAATAAGCGTTGAGGTAACAATGTTTAAAAATGGGGCAGACTAGATGGGCCAAGTGGTTCTTATCTGTCGTCAAAATCTATGTTTCTATGCTACTTATGGAGAAGAGAAACTTTTCTCTTCTCCAAACTGTTCTCCAAAAGCTGACACCATTTTTACATGGTGTTAAGGTTAGATATGCAGGTACATAAATTTATATATATATATATATATATATATATATATAATATATATATATATAAATTCCCTGCTCAAAATAGGTCAAGTGGTGACCAAAATTTGATCACATTCTGTGGCACGTGGTAATCCTAATGTTCATGGTGCATGCCCCTTTGTGATCACGGCCTTAGCAAGGAGACTGAAAGGACAAGAAATGGGGGGTGGGTGGGGTGCTTGGGGGCATGCCTGGTACTTACAGACATGCAGGGTTGCCCCAAACCTCTCCTGTCTCTGAATAGATGCCGTGCGCATCTATCCACCAGCGGTGATTGCTACACCACTAATGCGCAGTGCGCATTATCCTTTTGAAATCGGGCAGGATGCTATATATATATATATATATATTTAATATTATATATGTGACACTCAATACTACACCAGCGTTCTGGGTGCCCAAACACTTCAGGCAGACTGCACTCACGCTGAAATTTCAATAATGGGTCCACAAGAACCTCAAGTTCAAAGTTTCAGTTTATGAAACAAACTGTTGTCAGGAACAATTATAACCACATTAAGCTTACCTTTATAGATGCTCCACATAAATATGGATACCTAGCATCTACCATGATCCAGGCATGGCCCAGGTGTACAGCAGCTGTCGGGTGGGTACTCCTCCCCCAGGATGGCAGCAGATCGGAGCAGGGATATTAGGCTCACTCGAAAAGCCCTGGGCACAGACTTGCTGACTGAGGAGGAGTAGGCCTGTATTTGTACTTAATTCAACAATATTAATAATGTAGGGGGTACAGCGCTCACTGTAAATGGTGGCTGCAGATCTAGATGGGGAGGTCCCATGTGCTCCCTTTGGTAAAAACAATAATAAAAAACCTGATGACCTGCGCCTGTCAATTTAGTTGTAAATGCTGCAATTAATATGTGCCCCTTAATATTCAATTCCAAGGTACTGTGTGAATATTTGACCAATAAATATATGCTATTAAAGATAATGTAACAAAATAAACAATAACAGAAAACGGTATAAAGAAAATCCCTTTTATTAGACCACAGTGCTTCAAGGATGATGTGGAGAAGCCTGGAAAGGGGTACCATACGGATATACCAGGCTTAGTGGTGGGTGTCCCTCACCCCCAGTAAATGTGGGTTATATAGTCCTGGTGAGGCCCCACCTGTGATAAATCTTCAATCTTCTTCTTGCTCCCTTGTTGATTCCTTCTTCAGGCTGCAGTCGATGGTGCTGACTATACAGCCACTTACTTAACTTCCGCAGTGCTCTCCAGGGTAAATGCTGCCTCCAGTGCAGAATGAGGGAGCGTGTCTCTTGCAGGCTCGACTCTGCCAATTGCAGAGGAGACTAGATGGGCAGCACATGCTATATGAACCACTAGTAGAGAATGTGGCACCTCGCCAGGTGGTCGCAGTGTCTTCCGGGATTTATGGAATTTCTGGTAGTGCAGTCTAGCGAGATAACGCGGCCTGGACTGAGTCAGGTCCCGGGGATTTTGAAGTGAGAGTCTACGCCAGGATGTTAAAAGCAAAGTCTTTGTGGGATAAACCTTGTAATAACAGGTGTTGATGACTGAACTTCTACGCGTGTCGGTCAAACAAAGCCTTTGCCAGGTTCTTTTTCAACATTAGTTGCATAGCGAAATAAAAATATTACCATTACAGTCAGCAAAAAGGAGATCAGTGCGATCACTGCAGTGATGGCGATGCAGGTTGGGATACTCGTTGATATTTTATTTTTAATCAGATCTTCTATACTGACATGTTCCCGTGTCGGCTGCTCTGGCTCAGCACTGATGTCTGAGTGCAGGACGTCATCGAAGATATTCTCTGTCACGGCCAGGGTATTTCAGCATGGCTGTCCGGTGGCTGAGCTGGTGTCTGGCGGGGTGCTTTGGCTGCGCGCGTTGTTGTGCGGGGCTGTTGTCACTCTGCGCTGGTAAGGCCTGGTGGCGTCTCCATTCCGTTTGGCATGGGCGCCGCCATCTTGCCTTCTGGCCATGTGATGCGGCTGGCCAATCCTGGTGAGTCACATGTTCCCTCTGGCCAGTAACAGCACGGCATGGGGTATTTAGGAAGGGTCAGTGCCTTCCTTCTTTGCCAGTGCAACGTGTATCTCAGCCTAGCTGAGAGAGAGTTCTCTGTGCTTATCCTGTTTCTGTGAATCCGCTGTCTGCCAGTCAGCTCCTAGCTCCCACTGGACTACCCCGCTTCCTCCATCACCCTTGCCCATACCTGTGCCTGCTGACATCCTGCGCTTCTGTTCACTACCTGCATACCTGGCTTGATTATTTTCAGTTCACTACCTGCATACCTGGCTTGATTATTTTCAGTTTCACTACCTGCACACCTGGACAGCTCTAATTGTTTCTACTTGGACATTAACCCTTTTACTCCCACCACAGACTCTTGAGCACATTTATATATTCCTGGACTTTTATTTACTGCCACATTATATGTCTACTCAAGCACTTCCTAGTTTTATCTATCAAGCACTATCCTAGTTTTATTTTCAAATCTGCTTCTGTGATTGCTCCTGCTACCACCCCGGGTCCACAAACAACCCCGAACATAACATTCTCTAGCTCTGCATTTTCCGTTCCTGCTCTCCGGGTCACTTTCAGGTAATAAAAGGACTCCGCTATTACATCGTTATCCTCATCCTTTATTTCACAAGCATATGTCCCCTGGTGGAATGATCGCGTAGGCTCAATTAGAATGTGCAGGTCTGGTCCTCTATAAATACTGGTGAAGTAGCTCATATCAGTCACCCTGATGTTTCCAGCAAACTTCCATGTTACGGTTATGTACTCAGGAATGGGAAAGGGCACGCTGCAATAAATGTTTGCCTTTGTCAGCTCTAATACGTCGATGTCTTCAAGTGGACCCTCCACAGGTATCTGAAGCCTGGAATCAGCCTCACCCTTCCAGGCGTATCCTCTCTTTCTATCCCCTGCCACCGTCAGACAGAACCAGATGGGAAACTCCACGACAAAACCGAAGCCTTCCTTTTATGTCATTTCATCCACAGGTCGTGGATGCCCCCAATGCACATTTGGCCAAGGCTACTACTATTCCTCTGCCAACTGTAGCCTCTCGAAATGATGTAACTGATAGGAAACTTGATGGGTTACTCAAATCTATTTTTACCACCACGTCTCTCACTTTGACCAGCAGTCTCCGCAGCCTGGGTCAACAAGGCCATGGAACACTGGTGGACTCCTTAGATGACTGACTTCATCGTGGTATGTCATGTTTCGGAGCTGTTACCTTTGGTGGAGAACCTTAAATTGGTACCTGAAGTGAAGTGGCTATTGATTCAGGGGTTTTATCTTCTAGGACCTTAGCTTCTGCCATCGCAGCCTGTTGTGCTTTGTGGTTACACACTTGACAGGTGCATGCAGACTCTAAAAAGGAACTGAAGTCTATTCTGTTCAATGGTGACGTCTTTTTTGGCCCTGGACTGGAGAAGATCATTGCGGCAGCATCCAATACCGCTTTTTGCCTTCCTCTACGCCAAAACCAAAGCCTTCCTTCTGGTCATTTCATCCGCAGGGAACACCAAGGTTTGTGTTGTTGTCATCCCCCCCTCAAGGGAGCATGCAGTCTCTTTCCACCCAGGTCCTTCCCGAGGATCAAGATCTAGAGGTAGTCAAGCGGGACCAGAGCATCGTACTGTGCCCAAGCCGACCAACACATCTCCTTCCACACCATAAAGAGGATTCGACGGTGGGTGCTTGTCTGCTCAGGTATATTTCTGGTGGTCGACGTGTGGCTCACTGTACTCGGTCTTGTTGGGGTGCCTCTAAAGCACAACTTTGCAGAGCTTTCACTTGATCTTCTACCCGTACTTTTATTAAATTCTACCGCTTTAATACCTTTTGCTTCTCGTGATCCTTCTTTCGGTCATCGGGTGCTATCTTCTGCACAGGAGCACTCCCTCCCTCAGGGACAGCTACGGGGCATCCCCATTGTCTCCAGTGTCCCCCATAGGAAGGCAGAGAAAACAGGATTTTGGTTCTTACCTGTTAAATCACTTTCTCTGTTTCCATGGGGAACACCATCCCTGGCGCTCCCGGCTTGTTCTTGGAGCATGTTGGCTTTATGACCATCCTTAATGTGAATGTGTGGTTGCTATTGCCTTCCTTTTTCTCCTCTCTTTTCTCCTCCCTCTGTACTTCCGGCTGTTAGTAAAACTGGCTGGCAGGGGGTGGGGTATAGAGGGGGAGGAGCCTATGCAGGAATATCTTTAACATTTTAGTGCCCATACTCTCTCTGCACCTGCTATACCCATTGTCTCCAGTGTCCCCCATGGAAACAGAAAAGGATTTAACAGGTAAGAACAAAAATCCTATTTTTAACAACTTCAATCAGGAACAGGATAATTTCATCAGTATTCTCAATATTAAAATTCTGTCTTGTGTCTCTGTATAGGTCCTTAAAAAACTGCAAAATGGAAAATCACAATATTGCTTTGTGTGCAAGCATGTGTACCTCACACCATACTTGCCTACTTAAAATAAAAAATAAAAAAGCATTTCATTTAGATTGTGAAAGCAACATATGAACGCGGCGCAAAAGTGGATGTGGCTTGCTACATCTGAGAGGTGTGTCATAAAATTGACTAACATCGAAATGTAAATGAGCCCCAAAGCAGTTAGTAGGTTCTACTACTAAATGAAAACACATTATCCAATTTGAATATATATATCTGCAGTGGCGTGACAAGGGGGGTGCGGCCTGCACCGGGTGTCACCCTTCACGGGGGTGACACCAAAGAGAGCAGCACACACACCCGCGGGCTGCACCCCATCCACAGCCCCTTCCCTGGCACCTCTGCCAACCCCAAACAGGCTGGCCCTGCATGCCGCCGGGGGTCATTTCATGCTTTCTCTCACCGCGGCCGGCGTCCAGCGCCACACACACACAGAGCACAGAGAATCTCTCTGTGCCTGTGTGTGGCTCTGGACGCCGGCCACAGTGATGTCATCACGCATGTGGCATGCCGGATGGAGAAGGAGGTGTGCGCCCAGACATCATGAAGAGAGGTAAGTAGTATTACACAGGGGAGGAGGAGGCACAGCATTAAGGGGCATTACTGGAGGCATTCTGGGGCCACTGCATAGGGGCACTACTGGGGGTACTGTATGGGGGCACAGTATAAGGGTACTACTGTCTGGAGGCACTGCATAAGGGGAGCTCGTGGGGGTATTGTATAAGGGGCACTACTGGGGGCATTGCATAAAAGCACTACTGGAGGTACTGTATAAGGGCACTACAGGGGGCACTGCATAAGGGGAGCTCCTGGGGGTATTGTAAAAAGGGGCACTGCATAAGAGCCCTACTGGGGGTACAGTATAAGGGCACTACTGTCTGGAAGCACTACTGGGGACACTGCAAGAGGAGCTCCTGGGGGCACTGCATAAGGGGCACAGCGTAAGGGGCTTTAGTACAGGAGGCAGTGCATAAAGAGCTATAATACAGGGGGCATTGCATAAAGGGGCACTACTAAAGGGGGAACTGCATAATGGGCACTACTACAGGTGGCACTGAATATGGGGCACTACTACTGTGGGCATTGTATAAGGGGCACTACTGTGGGCATTGTGTATAAGGGTCAATAATGTGGTCATTGTGTAAAATGGGCACTACTGTGTTTCAGAACATAAATAAGGGACACTACTTTATGGTGTAATGTGATTCAGGGGCACTATGGCCCTGATTCAGACCCACTCGCAGGTCTGAAGGGCGTTTTTTTTTTGTCCGGCCTTCTGGCCACTCACTAAGCTGTGGGTGACAACCCACAGCTTTTGCGAGCAGCCAGGTGATGGTCGCGACCATTGGGCTTGCGACGAGACCCTTGTGGTAGGGTCTCGCCTGCCGCAAGCCCCAGTGAGCTTCCTGCTCTAATAGAGCAGGAAGCTCACTACTGACATCACGAGTGATGTCAATAAGGCCGTCCCCAAACGGCAGGCGTTCCTTCGGGAACGCCTCCGTTTGGCAAGCCACTCCCCACCGACCCACCTACAAAACAGAGTGAGCTGTCGATCAACATCGACAGCCGCCCCGTTTGTAGCGAGCCCCGCACTGCCTGGCCATCGACCCGCTTGCGAGCGAGTCTGAATCAGGCCCTATGTGCGGTGTAATGTGGATAAGATTGTGCTACTGTGTGGCATAATTTGAATTTGGGATAGTATTGTATGACCATGCCCCTTTCTTTCGAGATCACGCCCCTTTTTTGCGCCACAGTTTAAAAAATCCACAGATGGAGCTAATTATTTCACTTATTATTCTGTAAGAACATCTGGAAAGCATGCACTGTTAGTGCTTCCTGTGCAATGAGTTTATGAAACACTGTCCTAGGGCAATGAGACCTGCAAAACACAAATTGGGCTGCCCCCTCCCAAGGTAAAAACAGTCCCGAACCAGTCAGAAGCTTGTCCCCTGCTCAGAGCAAAGTCTCTGATTTGATCATGAGTAACAAATGGGAAAAAATGGTCATGGAGTATTTTCAATAAATGTTATGGTGTGTTTTTATTTAAAAATACTTTTTAGGGCAGAGTTGTCCAAACTTTGCCATCACATTCCTGGTTTTAAGGATATATATGCTTGAGTCCAGATGGTTAAATCAAATTGACTGAGGAACTAATTAAGTGATCTGTGCTGAAGCATGGATATTCTTAAAACCTGGACTGTAATGGCAGCACTTGGGAATCTCTGCTTTAGGGGGACAGTCAGTAACTTAAAGGGGCACATCCACTAGACGATGTACTCCCTGTCCAATCTCTAAATGATTTTCCCTTGATTTTTTCCCTTGAAATTTTATCTTTCAGTCTGAACGATTTGCAAACGATCTTTAATAGATCAAGTGACACTGACCTGCATGTTCGGTCGACTGACGAGACGATCAAACGACCAGCGGGAGCGCGCATCGTTGATCGTTAACGACCAAACACTGCACGATTTATAAATGATTTTTAAACGATTGAACGATAACGACGTCGTTATCGTTCAATCGCCTGCTAAAATCATGTAGTGGATTCCCCCCTTTAGTGCCAGCATGCCCTGGTGGCTATTAAATGTGGGCATGAGAGGACTTGCTGAAGCCTTTATTTCACCAGCAAAAAGAAGACCTCAATCTGAGCAGCTGATGTATAAAGCACAACAGAGTGAAGTAGCCCATAACAACCAATCCGCTTTGAGGTAGAATATATCATGTACAATTTATAAAATGATAGGTGCAAATTGGTTGCTTTAGGCAACTTCTCCACTTTGTTTTCCTATGATTATTACCTCACACCTACTGCCTAGGGGTGTGGGAAGCGCTCAACTGGTCTCAATACAGGGCTGTCTCTTTCATCCATGGGGGACACTGGAATGTGTTGCATATAGGTGGAGCTGAAGGAGAATGGGCACCAAAAGGTTACGTTTTTGGACAGCCCGGGCTCCTCCTTCCATATACCTCACCCCCTGCCTGCAGCCTTCAGTTTAATTTTGGTGCCCAAAGGAGCAGGGCACTTTTTTTCAGCTGCAGCTGGTTATTTTTTATTATTTATTTAATTTGGTTTTTATGCTTACATTGGGATGGCTGGTGGTGACCCTGCAGACCCACCACCCTGCTCTGGCGGCTGGTGCACTGTGGGGAGCCAGGACATAGCAGCAATCCCCCTCTGGCTGGGGAGGCTGCCGGAGGGTATGGCTCAGAGACATCCCGGTCCTCTGCTCTGCCACTAGGACCACCAGGGACATACTTTGCAACGGGATGCCATTAGAATGGCGGCAAGTCCCCAGGGGTCAGCCATGGTAGAGAAGCCTTGGCCCATTTCTCTCCTCGCCCAACCTTTTAGCATACACTCATCCATAGGGCTGCTCACAAAAGGTCCCTGCAGTCTCTCCATTTAAGTCATTGGCAACCATTTTAAATAACTGGCTATTTCAAATATGACCAGCCTGGCTGGCCAGTCTATGCCCCATGTAAATTGTCTGACTGTTACTTATATTCTACTATATTTAGTGTGGCCACAGGTTCAATTCTATGCCGGACAGGACTTATAGTTACTGTATTTCTGTTATAGTCCCATGCCAGGTCTATTTCAGGAAAGTGCAAATCCTTTCAGGTATTATACCTCGCAAACTGGTGCCATGGTATAGTGTCTCTGTCCTTAACTCACCTTTATAGGTGTCAGCTGTATAGGACATCAGAGCCGTAACTACTTTTTGGTGCCCTGTGCCAGAAAGAGCATTGGCACCCCACCCCATCATTTTTCAAATAGGGACATAAGATACGCACCCGAAAAAGGGCCATGACCTCATGGGGAAGAGATAGGGGAGGCCAGGAGCTGCTGGGGGTAAAAGAGGAGGTACAAGTGAGAATGTTAATAAACAGAAAATTGACAGGCCCGAACAGTGCCCCCTGCCCTGTGCCATGGCACAGGTCGCACTACCCTAGTTATGGCCCTGTAGGACACTGCCTAGTTTTTCTTTGCAGGCTAAATGTGGTGACACTTTCATGTTTACACTGTTTTATTTTTTACATACCTCAATGTATACATTTATAATGAATTACATAGCATAGTATAAACTGTTTTCCTATTGTATATATTTATACTACATATCTTCAGCTAAAGCGCCTGTTCTATAGTTACACACAGAACATGCAGCTTATCTCTGAAACATTAAAGCAACATTTATGATAGTGTGAGCTTTACAGTTCAATGCAGTCTCCCTCTAAGGGCACTTTACGTGCTATTTGCTGAACAAACCTCCCGGGCTCCTATCAGGTCTGCTCAGTGGTGTTTCCTCAGTGTAGGGGGTATTAATGCTTAACTCCCTCCCCTATAGAAATCACTAGTCCCTGTGATACATGCTCCACCATGGTGCAGCAGTCTAGTTCCACAGTGGTTCAGCCCAACATGGGCTTCCATCCTAGACCAGGCTTGCCGACAATCAGGCTGCCTCTTCAGGGAGGAGACAGGCAGCACGGCACAGAGGTGGGAAAAGGGGGCGTGACTCTATTTTGAGGGTGAGGCAGGGGGCATGACCACGTGATCGCATCATCGTGGCCCTGCTACACAACGCAAAGATTATCGCCATTGTGTAGCTGGGGGTGGGGCCATGATGATGTGATTCAGCACGAAACATGTCATCAGTTCCCCTGACCTAGCCACTTTGACCAGGTAAGAGCGGTCGTCGGTGGGGGGTTGCGGGTGGGTTGCGCCGGCCGGGAGGCTTGCCCTCTCTTCCGGGAGGTCGGGAGTAACACACGATTTTTGGGAGGCTCTCGACCATTTCGGTAGGGTAGACAAGTATGTCCTAGACCATGTTCGAGCTTGTAAAACAATGCTTTTGTCTAGAATAATGGTTCTCAAACTCAGTCTTTAAGACCCCACACAGTTCACAGTTTCCATGTCACCCAGCAGGTGCACAGGTGAATTCATTACTCACTGACACATTATTAAAAGATCCACAGGTGAAGCTAATTATTTCACTTGTGATTCTGTGAGACCTGAAAAACATGCACTGTTTAGGGTCCTGAGGACCGAGTTTGAGAACCTGTGGTCTAGCCAGTCTCTCTCAATCTGTGGGTACCACTATCCAACTCTGTTTGTACCACCACTGGGGCTACAGGGTTTTGACAGTCGGTACTGTGTCTAGCTCAGGTGTCCAGTTTACTACATCATACGCTGAACCTGTAGTTCCTCTGTATACATAGAGGCTACAGTAAGAGTACGAGATCTCCTTCCTGTATATTTACTAAAGAGTGGGCTTATAGAAGTGGCAATGTTGCCCATAGCAATTAACCAGATTATAGCTATTATCTTCTAGAAAATGCTAGATAAATGTTAAAAGAATCTGATTGGTTGCTATTGGCAACACCTCCACTTCTATAAACCCACACTTTAGAATTTATACCCCCAAGTCTCTAAGTAACTTTCTGAGGAGGGAACAACCTGGTCCAGTGACAGTTAAGCCCTTAATAGAACGGGTTGAACCCTCTCTTTTGCTACTAGCAGTGTAAACTATCCTTCCCAGGGCACGTCCTTATTAAACACTACCTAGACCCAACCTACTTATTGGTTGACAGGTCGTTAGAAACCTTATAGGTTTGTTTTTGTCCGCTCTCTCGAACTATTGGAGCCAGAGGAGAATCCCCATCAGGAGCAAAAGCTCAGATGTTAAATGTTTGAAGCAGATTGGTGGTATCGGACGACACACACAAAAATATTATATATGACCAGTGCATTACTCACTTAACTAACGCTGCTTATCTGCTCCTTCCTAAAATGGAGGAGACGTGGTCAGAGATTCAGACCACGTGAAGCACTCTATCCTGCTGACAGCCGCTACGGGATCTCATGTAATCTAATTTACCTTAGTTATACTTATAGCTAAGTAAATTCCTACATATATTTATGCTACAGAGTTGTATTTAGAAATATTCGATATATAGGGGTATTCAATATGGAGCGAAAACTTCGTTGTTGCGATGTTTTCGCACCAATGACGTCATTATCGCAGGTTTTAGTTTTACACCGTATTCAATTTCAAAGACTTTTCGCAGGTTCGAAAAGTCTTTGAAAAAAAACGGGGATAACTTTTCACCACGAATAGGTGGCGAAAAAAGTGCAGAATTGGGCTTTAGGGGTGCAGGCTTAAAAAAATAGCCTGCACCCCTGGGAATGACATTTTAAAAATAAACTGTGTCAAAAAAAGTTTTAAAAAAAAAATAGGGACACCCCAAAAAATGAATTTAAAAATTGGGGTGAAAAAAAAAAATGGGAAAAAAGTGTTTACAAATAGGGAAATAGGTTCAGGGCTATTCTGCAAGTATGCGGCAGGTGTATTCTAGAATAGGCTATTAGCGGCAGGTGCATAGTTGCAGAGTTTTTTCAAACTTACTTTAGGGATATAAAAATATGCTAGTACCCATTTTCATGTACCCCAAATTTGATGGGACCACTTTAAAAAACGAAAAAAATAACCTAAGTGCTCTTCTGAAACACTTCTTCAATGTTGGGAAAAAACACCTGCTGCGGCTATTTAAATCCCAGACTTTCATTTGCAGGCTAAAACATCCCCCATGTTTTTACAACTTTAGGGGGGTCCTACAATTTATTCAAGGAAAAATTCGTTTTTTTACGGAGATCCCATTTCGCACCTTCCCGTTTTCGTAGGTTTCATATTGAATACGGGGATAAAGTGGGCGCGCGCCCGATACTTTATCCCAGGAAAATCTCAGATGTGGAGCGAAAAGTCCAGCACAGACTTTTCGCTCCCATATTGAATACCCCTCATAGTCTTCTGAACTGTTGACTCCCCAGCTGACTCTGGGTAGGGTACTTCTTTATAGATTAAGATCACAACCCTGAGGTTAGTGTGCCTTATCGTTATCCGTGGTATGGTTCAGGGACTGTTTTTCAAGTGCAGCCTTTGCTCTTTCATTAATCTGAATGTCAGTTTGCTGGTTCATCTGGTCTTCCCATATTTCAGCGTACTTCCTGTCCATACTCATACTGCTAGACGCATACTACTGTATAAGGGTGTGTATTCGCTGGCATTGGCAATAGAGTGCAAGTTGCTCTGCCAAAGCCTCATTTTCTAATTATGTGCTCCTTGCTTTTCCCTCTGTCAGACTACATTATTAATAAATATAAAACTAACATCTCACCAGGATAGGTTTGTAGTCACTGTTTTCCTACTCTCCACCATGACCCCTTCCATCAGGTACAAAATATGCTGTGCTCCTGGACTTCCCACCTAATTTATGATTGCAGCCACCTGTGTAGAACTAGGTAATTGATGAGACAGGTGTTTCAACACAGGTAGCTGCAATCATAAATTAGGTGGGAAGTCCAGGAGCAGAGCATTTTGTACCTAAAGGTGCCCATACATCTGCAACGGATTGCTGCGATTGGATATTTCCGATCGCCCTCCATTGATGTTCTGCAATCTGTCCCCGGATCGCGGACATTTGACATGTTTAAATATCCCTGTGTTGACGATTGCGATAATTTTTGGATCGCGATCGTCAAAATCCAACATGTTGGATTTCTGCGATCCTGCAATGCCGGGTTGCAGCATCGCGACAATCCATCGCAGATGGATGGGGCCCATAATGGAAGGGGTCATGTTGGAGGGTCTGTGTTTTATGGACTATGGGGCTGATTCTGTAAGGATCATAATTGCAAATCTGCACTCAGGCAGCTTTGCAATTGCGATCCTTTGCAGATATGGTAATGCGGCAGGAGGCATCACGCCCCCTGTGCATTACTTAACCGAGCTGCGTTGTTCAACGCAGCATCGGTTAATCTGCGTACCATCGGCCGGCTGCGGGACCCATGGGAGATGGGTCACCCGACGTAGATCCTGGCGTCTTCCCTCCACCCCCAACGGCGGCGACATGCCTCTGTTTCGGGTAACGGAGGCTGTCACCGCCCCCTCCCCAAACGGCAGCAGACTGTCAGTCACTGACAGTCTTCTGCCAGTTTGCAAGCGGACTTGCAGACCCGTTCTGCACATGCGCAGAACGGGTCTGGCGTCAGCGCAGATTCCCAAACATCGGGAATCTGCGTTCAGCAGTGCACTGCTGAATCAGGCCCTATGTCCTCATAAGACAAGAGTACCATTTAGAGCCCTAAGTCAACATTGCTCATATAATGATAATGTATATGCTGTTAACCCTGTCAGTTGCACCTCACGGAGTATACACTTACTCACCCCTCACAGCGTATACTACAATTGCTGTTTTCTGTGTCCTTCCCAAATATGGCAACAGAGGTCAGGTACTCTATCACCAACTAATGCAATACCACATTTGCATAATAGCGCGTTCTCAGCTAATAATCCCATAGCTTCAAAGACACATCATATCGTTTGCTAAATTCCCAATTTACTGGTTCTTTGGGATATTTCTTTAGTACCTGAAGTGGTTACGCACATTCCAAAGTCGCTTTCTCCTATAGTACGACTTTGCCAGACCTCTCTTGATTTGCATTTGAATCTATGTAAAATTATATTTAATTACTTATAGGGTATATGGTGTTACTGAACTAACCCCATCGGTTGGTGTGCCCTTGCCTGACATATAATTTTCAATATTTCCACAGCCACTCTGATTATGCTGTTTCCCTTGTGGGTTATTATATTTCTTTCAGAGTTCAGTTGGTGAGTTTTTTGTGAGGGTACTTTACATCTCTGTATGACTTTCTTTTCCTCGTTGTGGGTACAACAGGAGTTAGCTTTTCTTTAACTCTGCGAATCTCTAGATGTTCCGCTGCCTTTTTACAGATTTGGCCAAGGGGCTCTTTGTACATTTGCCCTTAAATTGAGGATCTTTGGCTCTCTCGACCTCTGTCTACAGACAGCTTGCAGTTTGTCCTGCGGTACAAACTTCAGCCAGCTCTCCCTTGTTTTCCCAATGGCACTTTTCAGGTCTAATTCTGGGTCTAAGGATTCTTCAGCACCTTCTCTTTTAATACAGTATTTGGCCTCAATGGGCTTTCAATGAGTGTGTTCCTTCAGGCTATCTCTTTTGCCTGGGGGAATTCTGAGTTCACTGACCTGTTTCTAAACTCACTTTAGGGATTTTTCATCTTGTCATGATTTTTCTCCACTCGTCTCTTGGCTGTATCGACGGGGACATAGTGGTTCTCTGCCATCGATGGCAGACTAGGATCAGATGTTTTTTTTTCTTCCTGTCAGCACAGAGCTTAGCCCCACCCCCAGCAGCTGCTAAGCCCCACTCCTATTGACGGTGGCCATTGAGGGTTGCAAATCATCGATGGTTCATCATAAATGGTTTGGTGCCATTGAAGGTAGACACTGATGGAGCCATCGATGGACAGCTGACCGATGGCCATCCCTAGTCCTAGACGCTAGGCATCTATCCTATGACTTTTGGCATTACAGTTTAGTGCACCTCGTGCAGAATGCTCCAGGCTGCATACTTTTGCTGGGTACACACAGAACAATCATCAGCAATAACGATATAGCTGAATGATCTTCCTTTAAAAAATCCTGGTGTGCTAGATGAATGATATTGTTCATCCACACACCCAAAAACCACCAACGATCGCGGATCCCTATGGAGACATAACTATATCGTCCAGGTTGGCCTGCATGCATGGACGATGGTCGATATAGTTCTCGTCCAGCGGGTGCACGCATCGTTGGTCGATCGTTGCATCGACACGAAACAATATATCATTGAACTATATTGTTTTCGTTCTTTTCGTTAAGATATATTGTTCCGTGTGTACACACCTTTACTGTGAAGGCAGCAGGGTTAAGTGGTGATATAGAGCATGGGTTCTCAAACTCTGGGCCTGATTCAGACCCACTCGCAAGCAGGTCGATGGTGGGGCACTGCATGCGCGAGCCCCAGAGCGAGTGAGAAATTCACTCGCTCCGGGGCTTGCTACAAACAGGGAGGCTGTCGGTGTTGATCGACAGCTCGCCCTGTTTTGTAGGCAGGGAGGGGGGGGTGACTGGCCAAACGGAGGCGTTCCTGAAGGAACACCTACCGTTTGTGGACGGTCCTACTGATATCACTCGTGATGTCAGTAGTGAGCTTCCTGCTCTATTAGAGCAGGAAGCTCACGGGGGCTTGCGGGAACGAGACCCTACCGCAAGGGTCTCGTCGCAAGCCCGATGGTCGCGACCATCACCTGGCCGCTCGCAAAAGCTGTGGCTGGTCACCCACAGCTTAGCGAGTGGCCAGGAGGCCGTATTTAAAAAAAAAAAAAGCGGCCGCCCTGATTCAGAGCGAGCGCTCGCATTTTGCGATCGCCTCTGAATCCGGCCCTCTGTCCCCAGGACCCTAAACAGTTCTCCACATCACACAGATCTACCTCTCATGGCTCCCCCATCACACAGGTCTGTCTCCTCACAGCTCCCCATCACACAGCTCTACTCCCTCTCATTGCTACCCCCAATCACACAGCTCTTCCCCTCACACCGCTCCCCCATCACAGCTCTGCCTTCTTACAGCTCCATCACACAGCACTTCCCTCACACAACTCCACCCCCCATAGCTCTCTCCCCTCACAGAGCTCTCCTATCACACAGCTCACAGCTCTACTCCCTCTCATAGCTCCCACCATCACACAGATCTCCCCTCACAGATCTTCCACCTCGCAGCCATCTCCCTCACACAGCTACCCCCATCACAAAGCAGTCCCTCCTCTCGCAAGTCTCCCCAATCCCACAGCTCTACCCCTCACACATTCTATAGACAGCCAGGTAGGGATGGCCATAGATGGTTACCATCGCTGACAAAATAGAAAGTGGCCATCGATGGTAACCAACTATGCAATGGATGACCATCAATGGCTTCACCAACCGATGGTCATCCCTGTTCCATGACTGACTGGCCTGTGGGCCAAGCAGAAATGGGGGCGTGGCTATGCTGTGTGCCGGACCTTGGAAAAAAAAATAATTCAGTTATGTTCTTCCATCGACAGAGGGATACTATCTGGTTCTCTCCCATCGATGGGAAAAACATTTGCCATCGGCCATAAACTATTGATGATTATGAATCGTCGATGGCCACCCCTACAGTCAGGGTCAGAGAATTTCCTGGCATGCAGTTGTGTAGGGCAGAGGTTCCCAAATGCTGTCCTCAAGTTTCCAACAGTCAGGTTTTACAGATATCCATAGCTGAGCACAGGTGGTTAAATCAAATTGACTGAGGTACTAATTGTCACCTGTGCTTAACCATGTATATCTCTAAAACCTAAACTGATGGGGAGCCTTGAGGACCACAATTGGGGACCTCTGGTGTTGGGTTATTGGAAGTTACACACACTGCGCAGCAGCATTGTCAGGACTTGGGACAGTCAGCTCAGAGTCACGGTGTACAGTGTTCGCTGCTCAGTCATTTCACTCAAATGTTTACCTAAGTAGTGGCGTAGCTACCCCAACCGCAAAATATAGCAATACAGTAATAGTGGGTTATGCCTGATCCAGCATTAGGGGGAGTCCGGCTAACATGCTCCAATTTAGGAACCAATTTGTTTTCTATTGGAAGCACCTCTATTGCTAGCAGCCATTTACAGTGTGCAGGGAGGGGGCCGCTCAATCCCTTCTGTGCACCCTCCTGCCCTGCACCGCTTTCATAATATTCTTTTGTCCTAGACTGTACGTCCCCGCCATGACTGCTTACAGCCGCGCATGCGCTCCAGCGGACGGCGTCGGATGTACACAGGAGGCATCGGAGAACTCCAACTACAGGCATGCTTTGCGGCATCGATCGTAACGTGTTTCCGGTCTCTAGTTCCAACTTCCAATCATCCTGCAGGAACAGGAAGCAGGCGGCACGTGTGTGACATTGAGCCGCGGCCGGGCAGCAGCTTAGGAGACATGGACGGACTGGGCTATGACTTCTCTCCCTCAGCCTCTGGCCCTGGCTCCGGCAAGGTAGACACAGGCGCCATCATGGAGCAGGTTAAGGTCCAGATCGCGGTGGCAAATGCACAGGAATTGCTGCAGGTCAGTGATGATAGATACACGAACCCTGACCTGGTGACCTGAAAGAGAGAGAAGCCCCCCCTTACCTGTCACATAACCTGCGCCCCTGCCTGCCCCCCTCGCCCTCTCCTGACCTTGTTGCTGTTCCGTGCAACAATTGAATTGCTCTGACAGGCGCCAAAAAAAACATTTTAATTCCTCCATCTATGTCCAAATTACGATATGTGGCATCAATCATCAAATGCATTAAAGAGTATGGTTTCCCTTTTGTGGTTTGAATTGATTTCATAGTAAAAGTGAGCAAGGAATAGGATTTAAATCCCGACAGCTGCCTCCCGACGGGATCAAGATCCCGACTGGGGCAAGTAAGTACCCTAACCCTCCCTTAGTGGTGCCTAGCCCTAACCTACCCTCGGGGGTGCCTAACCCCCACCCCTAACCTCTCCCTGGGGTGCCTAACCCTGTTTTCCCCCCTCCAAAACTAAACCCCGCTAGACTGCCTAATCCTAACACCTTCCCCCCCTCGGCTAATGCTAAGGGTGCCCCGGACTTACCTTCGTTCGGGATGGTGTTCCGGCGTCGGTATTCAACACTTATCATAAATCCTTAGCCGGCATTCCGATGTCAGGATTGTAACCGACATAACTACATCCTGTGAGTAATGTGCTGGAAATATTGTAATTGCATTTAAATTGTATTACATCCATTTGTGTTGTATTCTACTTTTATTAATCATTTTCCTCTTCCCTTGACAGAGGATGACTGATAAATGTTTTCGAAAATGTATTGGAAAACCAGGAGGATCCTTGGATAATTCAGAGCAGGTATTTGTCTTATTGTGTGTGGTTTATCTATCTCTATCCCGAAGATGATGAAGTAGATTCAGCTAGAGGGCCTATTAGCTGCAAAATATGGATTTCTAAAGTATTGTGTGATTATGTCTTTATTCTATATATACATGCTTATTGTTTTTACAGTGAAATAAAATATTTTGTATAATTTTTATTTCTGTCAAAACTTTATTCCTTATCAAGTTCCCTGACATAACCACTTCATGACCTGGGTAATTCAATGCATATTTCAGTAACAATTCTGTGTGCCTCTGGAAATTTTGGGGTATGGGTAGGGCTTTTTATAGATAAAACACTTTACTGTAAAAGCATTATACAAACAAAACCAGGAACCATCAATTTCCGAGGCTCTTCCCATAGTTAATTTTAACACCGTAACTGAATCCGTAGAAGAGAGTGAGTCCTCTGTTCTCTAGAGTTATAGTCTGTGTGTACTTTATGGTATGTAATATATGCTGCTGTTATAGGGCCTGGGAACTGTTATGTTTTATGTCTTCTTCTTAGGGCATTTCTTTTTATTTATTTTTTTTAAACCATGGCTCTTTTGCCAGCATTGTTGGTACATTCATTTTGTTTAGGAACTAGCAGATGGTCACCATCCAGGTGGGAAAGTGTTGATGTTATTTACTTTAGTTACTCATTCCATTTTTAAAATTTGGTAAATCCCGAAAGTTCTGAGCCATTGCTTCTCCAAAAGTGAACTCCTGAGTTTTCACCCCAGCCATTCTGAGTTCAGTATTTGAGGGCGGGTACATTGATGGAATACTGATCAATTTGATCCAAGTTGACTAATCAACCGTAGTGTAAACTACAGCTTGCGCTATCTCAAGGTTTTCATGCTTTTCGAAGGTAGGCCCTTTGGTCTCACGTTTTTTGTCCAGCTTATTGTGATCTGGAATAATCTAATGAAAACCTGTTGTTGGTTTTTGTTTTTAATGCTTTGTGTGGTGAGGCATGTAGAGCATCTCAAAGACAATTAGTTTATTTCAATTGAGTCCTGATTTACACACCATAAAATGCAAATGTTTTCATGTACTGTAGAAATGCATAGGTGTAAACTTCACTTTCAGTTTTTTACACTTATCTGCTTTTAGTGCATTTTAAAGTGTAATAAAAACTATCAAAGGGCTTCTGATTTTGGTACTTGTGTACTTTACGGATTCATTGCAGAGAGAACCAATGAATGTTTTAAATGGTACTTGTGTACTTTAAGTAAACAAGTACCGAAAGTTGTCCGCTCTCCATGCTTCGGGCTCATTGGCTCGCTACGCTTGCCACAAGGTTATATTCCCCCCTCTATGCCCACTTGGATGGTAGGGAATGACGCTAGAAACTGGCTGATGACGTCAGGGTACTCTCCGTGAAGGGGATTTAGACATTACCATGACTGATAATAAGAATGAATGTAGGACACTTGGGTTCCCTCTGCAATGAGTCCGTAAAGTACACAAGTACCCTGATTTTTACTATTGCACCCAAGATTAAAATACAGCATGTACTATAATATGTCTGCTATTAATGTGTGGAGAGAGTAAAGGTGCGTACACACTGGGCGATTAAAGTGGACGACTGAACGATAACGATATCGTTATCATTCAGTCATCCACTTTATCGTCCATTTTTAACACAAAAACGATGAACGATAACGCGCGTTCCCGCGGGTCGTTCGTCATTATCGTTCATCAAGTAAACATGCAGGCCAACCTGACTATGTTGTCAGGTTGCTGCATGTTGGGGAATGGGGGAGAGAGCCCGGCGCTGAACGATGTCGTTAATGATATCGTTCAGCGGGTGTGCTCAGTGTCATGAACGACATTGAGCACAACCTGCCGGAGACACACTAGACGATATCGCTCAGGGAGCATATCGTCTAGTGTGTACGCTCCTTAAGACTGGCACTAGGACACAAGTTTAAAGAACTTGTTTTGTAGTTTTATGGGGGTGTGTTTTTGTACACATGCATATTAATGTACATATGATTTGGGAATGCGTGTCTAGAACCTAATGCTCTTCATCTTCCTCCATAGAAATGCATTGCCATGTGTATGGACAGGTACATGGATGCCTGGGGTACCGTATCCAAAGCCTACAACTCCAGACTACAGCGAGAGCGTGCTAATATGTGACATGCGCCAGGACACCTACATCAAACAGTACCCTGCACTCACTACCACTGGGAGTTAATCTCTCCGCTGCTAGCCAGCTGTTTATAACAAGGTGGATCTACTACATTATGTAGCAATTGACTACTAGCAGTGAATGGGTTAAATGTAGGGAAGTAATGGCTATGCCATTGATTGCAAGGCACCTACTTTTGCTATACCATTTATCTTGTTTTACTTTAATTGACATTTTAAGCGTCTTTTTTTTTTTCTTCTCTCAGTGAAACCTTTTTTGTGCAAAAGTAAAACAAGGTAGAATTTGTGACCTTTGTCAAGACCATGTCTTCATGTATCTGATCCAATTGTATATGCCAGAGGTTCCCAAACTCTGTCCTGAAGGCACCCTAACGGTCAAGGTTTTATGGATAACCATGCTTTGGCACCGGTAACTTAATTAGTACCTCAGGCTTCTACTTTAACCATCTGTGCCCAACCATGGATATCCTTAAAACATGGGCTGTTAGGGTGTCTTGAGGACCAAGTTTGGGAACCTGGTATACGCTCTACAAACTGACATGTGATGCTATTTTCCCACTCTGTTGTGGTAAACCGCATTGTTCAGTTGTTTGGAAAACATGCATTTCTCAGGAACACAGTGGGTCGGCTTAATGTTGGGATCATTCATCTGCTCCAATGATTTTGGACTTGAAGGTTTGGAACAGACATGCATATTCAAAAAAAAAAAAAATAAAGTTGCACCTGTTTAGTTTTCAAAGACATGAGGTGTATTTAGTTACAGACTTCATTATTCCATTTCTTCTCAGACCACAACTGCTAGGTACCACTGTAATTCACATAGGTTGTGAGACTCCCTGAATATTAATGATCTGCCTGCCGATTATATAACAGATGAGAGCTGGTGTGGACACTCTTTTTTAATCAGTATAATATTTTACTGGTTTATCTTAAAAATATCAGACACTGTATGCACTCACTGTAAACCAAATACAGATTGTCAGAATGTGATCTCTAAATTCTCCATGTCTTCCCTGTTTAAGCTAGAAATAAATCACTCATGTGTTTTTGTTGTATTTAATCTTGTGTCTATATGGACACAGACATAGCAAATTAAACATATTTTGATTGAATTAAGTTGTAGTATGTCTGTTAAATTTGGACTTATATCTTTTTTTTTTTACGTGTGTACATTTCCATGCAGCAACAGAATATATTTACTTATATATATGGTGTGGTTTGTTTTATATTTTTCTCCCCTGTCTATAGAAATAATGTGTATCTATCACCTACACACATTACAGGCAGACTGTGTTTAAGCTCAAAAACACTTCCTGCCTCAGTGGTGCTACCAGTTCCTAGCGAATTGATAAGCCACAGCCTACAACATGCCCTCATCAACTATATGGAGGCCACTGGTACACTTCCTTGTTTCCCTAAGTGCACCAATGTTCCGTTGGAATTCTTCATCATTGAGTCTGTCTCCTTTCACTTGGGAGCTCAGGTCCGTATCGTCTTGAGGACTTTTCTTTTGTTTTTTATGTCATGTCAACTAACAAGGCAGAGATTGTGGTCTTGGCCTTTGGAATTCCATCTGGTATTAAAGTATAGTTTGCTGTCAAAATTGTGTATATATATTTTTCTACTTGTCGAAATTTGGGTTGCTAAGTTTTTTTTTTTTCCCCATTTAAAATATCTAGGAATACCCTTTTATCACGTTACACTTATCACTGTAATCATTTGACAGCGTTCCTACCTTAGACTGACATTTTAACTCATTAAATATTACTTTTCTCTTATATAGGCATACTTGGTAACGTGTGTCAATAGGATTATTCTGAAAATCAAGATACACATTTGTCGTATACAAAATCATCATTTTGATGTCACAATAGCAGGTCACGTTTATTAGCGAAAACATGAGTAAATGTCCTTTTGTTTTCATCCCATCTTCTAAGGTTAGCATCACTGTCCTGCAAGTGTCTTGTTTTATCATTTGGCCGTCTTGCTCTGCCCCTCCCTGAGTCCATACGCTCATAATCGTAAAGTCTGTCCAATCCAGTTACGGACAGATGTTATCCTGGTGTAAACTCCTGGAAAGTAGGGCCTTGCACAACCATAACCCCAGCTGGTTATTCCAGCCAAAAACCAACGACCAGATGTCTCTCTGCATGCTAAAGGTCCTCCAGCATCACCCTGAAAAGACAAATATAAATGTTATATTGTGAATATAAAATAAGTACATGTCGACCCTTTTGTATACATGTGTATGAAAAATAACACTTGAGGCCATTCATGGTAAAAGCATCTCAAACACTACTTCAGAATATAATGATAGGCAAAAATCTAATTTGATTCCTGGAGGCAGGCGCTGTTGAAGACCCAGGAGAATGAATTCAGTCAATAAGTCCTCTTTCTTTCTTTTCCAAATAGTCCTTCCAAACAAATGGATAGATGAGGGGAAACAAAGAAAGAGAATAATGTGTAGAAGCAAGTCCACAGTGCTATACCTCTGTGGACTTGCTTCTTGGACTGATTCACATGCCTCTGGGGAACCCTGATCTATAGTGGCACCATTCCGGAAGGTACCACAGATTTGTTTACCATCTCAGGATCCTTTTTGGCATAGACTTTCCTGAAGCCCTTTTTACTGTGATTCTGCATATTTATGGTTAAATATACTTATCTACTATGATGTTGGACCGATCATAAAGAAACCTTTATGAGAAGGGTGTTATACGTCTTTGATGTAGTAAGGTACGCTCACCTTTATATAGATGTTATTCCATATTACACTCACCTATCTATATATAGAGCGGGGTACATGTTCTGATGATCCATTAATTTGGGTCCATTTCTTCACCCCCCACTCTTGGTTGACATATGCACATTATCATCTCCTGTGTTCATGTTTCTCACTTTATCCATTTGGATGTTTTGAGGACGTGAGGAAGGAATAATCGGACTGGGTGGAGAACCGGTTTAAAGAAACCCCTACACGTTTACACCTACTCGTATTTAAGTGAGTAGGGTACGTCTCCATGTTGTTAATACCTATGTTGATGCAAAATTCCAGCTAAAGAAACCTTTATTATCTTTCCCTTGCTCACTTATTAAAGTGAGTACGGTATAAGCGATTGGCCGTTTATTATTAGTTTGAGAAAAAATTGATACATTGAGAAGGATTCTAAACATTATTCTCTCTTTGTTTCCCCTCATCTATCCATTTGTTTGGAAGGACTATTTGGAAAAGAAAGAAAGAGGACTTATTGACTGAATTCATTCTCCTGGGTCTTCAACAGCGCCTGCCTTCAGGAATCAAATTTGACTTTTGCCTATCATTGTAAATGGGGGTGTTGGGTGACACCCAGATTCCTGTTGAAGTGAGCAGCTGTTTTTTGTGCAGTGAAGTGTTTTATTGTTTGTACTACTTCAGAATATGCTGACATGTATAAAAAAGAAAAAAATGTGGTGGAAAAAAATAAAAGTAACTAGTGTTCCCGCCAGGCTGTTTTAGCAGGGTGCCGCATTCTGCCTGCTTTAAAAATGCGAAAATGTACCCTACCCTTATGGCGGTGCCCCACAGAATTGACCTACGGAGTGCTATCTCCACCCCTGTTCAACAGTGTCCTGTGGGGGAGAACAGTTGCTGTGAATTGATGCGGCAGCTGTTCACACTGCAGGGAAATCTTGGGTGCAGCCCAGCATCTTTGTGAGTGCTGGGCACGCCCCCACAGTGATGTAAAGCGGGTGCATCTCAAGGACACGCCCCCTTTTCAGAATAACCACACCCTCTTAGGCACGCGCAATAGTGCCCTTTTGCCGGCCAGACGCCTTGCCCCCTGTGCCCCTCTAGAATGAACACTAAACTGTCCTCATACAGAGATACTTTGATCATTGGAATTTACTGTGGCCAATGCCTTCTATTTTCAAAATAAAAATATTCATTACTAGAACATCTTTGGAAGTGGTGGGAGAGTGTCAGTCATAGGATAAGATGTTTTAATGCTAAATGTAACATTTTGCTAGCATCCTACATTCCTCTCGCCCTATGCTGAAAACCATGCGGACCATTCTCACAAGGTATTGCTGATTTTAATTGGCCTTCCTGCATGCACCTCTCCCCTCTATTGGCCATTTTAATGTAGCAAATGGCATTAGTTTAACCCTAAGAAAAATTGCTGCATGGAGAAGCCCCTGGCCATTTTAGTGCCCTTAGCAATACAGAGAGCTGAGTTTCCAGAAGAGGGCACTACAAAGTTAATGCTTTTAAAATGTTTAATCAAAATGTAATTATCTTTAAAAAACAGCATTTTAATTGCTAATTTGACATCATAGATAAGGTAACTATGTAGCTGCAAAGTTAAGCCGCACATCTACTAGGCGACTAGGGAAAGACATCGTAAATGTACCATCATTCCCTGCAGTGCCTACACTGAACGATTAGTCATTCAGTGTAGGCACCCTCCCTCATCCCCGAACATGGCCAATCTGTCGTTATCGGCAGAAAAACCGGCATGTTCGGGCGATGATTGATATCGGAAACAAACAGCGGGAGCGCGCATTGCTGGTTATTTCCGACATTATAGTGCACGATTACGATGTCGTAATCGTACAATTGCTTATTAATATCGCCTAGTGGATGTGCGCCTTTATTTAAAGAATCCTTTGTACCTAAATTACGTACGTTTTACAAAATACAGTCAGTGGCAACATGTCGCAAGTGAATTGGGGCATATGGATGTTTTATGTAATAAGTTTTTAACAATTCAGATTGCTGATGTGACTGCACATGAAAATTTATATTAAATGCACAAAGATATGATACTTACAGAACAACTATCAACACCTCCTTGCATAAAGCCAGCACAAAGCATTCTCGGACTGATCTGAATAGGGTAGAATTTTTTACAGGTCTGATCCCCAATAATAGTGACTGAGGCCTTTTGTAGCTGTCTTGACATAGAGCCTGAGAGGTATACAAGCAAGTACGGGTTAATATAAGAATTTTACAATTTTCAGAGCAGCATGGGTTATCTAGAAGAAGTGTTTAAAGCCAAGTAAAGGAAACAACTCTGCAATAATGAAGTAAAGTCTGTATGAAGAAAAACAAATAAAATACCGAGCAACATAGGCCTGGGAAATCTCTTCAGGGGGCACCTAAGGATCTGAGAACCGAGAAGATAATTTGTAGTTGGAGCGATGGGACTGTTTCCTTTCTTGAGCTCTATTCCTATGGTAAACATCCACTTTGATGCAGTGGGTTATTAAATCATCCAAGGATGACAGCAGCTCCCTAAATATCAATTCGTCCTTAAGTCATTCAGATAACACCTACCAGAAGGTAGTGTCAATGCTTCATTATTCCTATCGTGTTCAGAAGTGAGTCCTGAAATGTACAGCATATTGGCTATGGATTGGGTCCCCAATTTCAGGTGCAATATCAGAGTGGCTGCATAGGTCACTTGCCTGTGCTCATCGAAAACTTTTTTTTTTAAAGGTGTCAGAAGTTTGCGCTATTGTACATTGGTATAGTTTCTCTCCCATAAGGGGGAGGCCAAAGCAAAGGCCTGCCCTGACAAGGAGATTATATAAGCCACACTCATTCTTTCCATAGGGAAGTTGGCGGTCTGTATTTTAAATTGTATAGGAAACTGGTTCAAAAAACCTAACAACTTTTGGTCTCCATCAATCTTTGGGGGGTTTGGTATTTGTAGCTGAGACAAGGCTCCTGCGACTTGAACTGAAACTACCAGAGGTAGAGCAGACTCTGCCTTAATAGACTGGATAGCATCAACTCACTGATCAAGGGTCTGCAAATACTGCATGATCTGGACCTAGTTCTGCTCTTGTCTCTCTACTCGGTGAAACAGGTGTTCTAGAAATTCCTTAAGAGAAGAGTCACCAGCGTCATCCATGTTGGGGCCAGAGTATACAGTCACAACTCTCGCAGGTATGGGTGGATGCTGCCCATACAATTATTATTGGCATTGACCCAGAACAGAGGCACAGAGTCTAACTTATTGGTGGCCTTCACTTAAACCTCCGTATACGAGTTTGGACTTGCCCGAAAAAGTCTGTCACAATGCGATGTACTAGGATGCACCAGAAGACTCTGCTGATTAATTTGATATGCAACATATATCTGTATATGACTGAGTCTATAAATGAAGCACAACGGAACTTGGCGTGGTAAAAAGCTGCTGCCTCTGCATCGTAGAACTTCGTATACAGATTCAGAGATTTGGTCGCACACAGATATATAAGTGTTGCGTTATCAATTTTATCAGCAGTCTCCTAGTTGCGTCACATTTAGACTAAGATGCATTTTCGGGCAAAAAAGATACCCAGTTGCACGCTACCTGGTACGACTGAACAGTGCCCAGAGACTCTCCTTTTTAGAGTGAAGTGTTTTTTTTTTTTTTCTAGTGTTGTAGGGATATCTAGTGCATCCTTATTGCTAGCCTGAAATTAAGGCTAAACAACGTAACATGGAGGAGATATGTCATTTAAAGTAAAATTCTATACAGCATATTGAAAGTGTCTGGGGATCTTCAAACATTGTGAATTATTTCTTCATGGTGGGATTATTTCTAGGTGGCATACATAACAAGTCCCCATATTTTAAATATTTTTTTGTTATTTAAAGAAAACATTTTGCTGAAGCAGTTCTCAGCCATCTACATGACTAGGCCATAAAGTTTCCATTTTGCTTTACAAATACTGCATTGGAAAGCCATATAATTTACCTGTGCTACTTCAATAGTTCTAGCTCATCTCCTAATTATTTTTTTTTGAAGAAGAGTGTGGCTAAATAGGTGTCATTAGTTGTCTCCCAAACCACTGTATGATCATTCAAGTTAACATTGAGACTATAGAAAACTCCTGTGAACCTGGCACATAATTGGTAATCTGAGGAATGATGTTACAGAATGGGAATATTTGTCATAATTTAAGTATGGGGGTCACCACCATATCTATTTTAACCAGTAACGGAGAGGTTAGTGATGACCCACACTAAGTACTCCACTCTCCATATATGTGGTGCTGGAGCTGGCAATACCAGAGCTACATCAGTTCTGGAGAGTGAATCATGGGTGTGAGAATAGCAGCATAGATTGTAAGCATGGCATAGATTGTAATTACTTTGCCTCCTTGTATCAACTAGCTGTAATTCAGAGATTAGGGTGGCATCCAATTACCCCTGAATATAGTTCTAACGCTAATGGATAGCCGCGATTGGCAAAAAATGGGGATCATCCCTGTTTCTCCTTCATACTTCATGGCAGCCTTACCCTTAAGATTACATCCCTTTCCCTTAGATTAGACAGGAAGTTTTTTTCCCTCCTTTAGGCTCCGCCCACTCCGGGTATATAGGTTCCCTCCGACTAGTCTTCATAAGTCTTTTGAGTGTCTCCTAAATTTAGGGAAAAAACGCATAAGGGAGGGAAATTATAGGCTGCCATGAAGTATTTCGAAGAAACTAAATTATCGGTAAATCATAATTTTCTTTTTTTCTCCTTCATACTTCATGGCAGCCTTACCCTTGAGACATACCAAAGCATAACCATACGGGAGGGAAATAAATAGACCAAAGCAATAAAGATGCTTGAAAACTTGAAATTTATTCAAGTCACTGCCCCCTTGCGGACATGACTTCCGAAGTGGGCTTCTGCAGCATCCAAAACATAATGCCTTGAAAACATATGAACAGATGGGTGTAGTATGTAATACCGCCGGCCGCATTCAAATTCGCCGGTTCAAATCCCGACAGCGGAAGCCCACCAGGGGTGAAAAACCTGATCGCTAATAAGGTAAGTATAACTAACCCTATTTTCCACCCTACCCTCCCTTAGGGGTGCCTAACACCCCCCCTGTCCCCGCAGCTTAAACCAAAGTATCCCGGGGGGGGTGCCTAACCCTCCCGTGGGGGGGGGGGCGTTCTTGACCCAAAGTCCCCCTGGGAGCCCTCAAACCTAACCCTCCCCCCCTGCGGCTGTCCGCGCCCGGCTAACCTTTGGTATGGCGGGCGTCAGGCTCTAGGCATAGGTCTAATGACAGGCGTCGGGTTTTCGACGCCTGTCATTAGTACCTTGCCGGGATTTGACAGTCGGGAAGCCGGCGGTCGGCATTTAGACCGTCGGCTTCCTGACTACATCCCGAACAGATGACCAGCTAGCTGCTGCACAGATATCCTTTACAGATACTTCAGCCTTCTTTTCCCATGAGGCCTCCATTGCTCTGGTCGAGTGTGCCTTCAAATTTTCTGGAGCTTTTATACCCATTTTCTTCATATACAAACATAATGAATTGTTTGATCCATCTTGCAATCGTTTGTTTTGCGGGATCCCCACCTTTCCTTGCACCTGTGTGCAGGACAAATAGATGTTTGGTCTTCCGAAATTCTTTAACTCTTTCTAAATAGAAATGTTCCGCACTAGATCTAACATATGCAGTCTCTCTTCCTTATCATTTTTTGGATGTGGAAAAAATGAAGGGAAAATAATTTCTTGGTTTAGATGAAAAGATACCACTTTTAGGTAGAAATTTGGATTTGGAAATAGGGTTCTTCTGCCCTTAATGCTTGAAGTTCACTCACTCGTCTTGCTGAAGTGATAGCTGTAAGGAAGACTACCTGTCAAGTCAATAAATTCAATGGAATTTGATGTAATGGTTCAAATGGAGTCTTCATTAATGCATTCAAAACCAGATTCAAATCCCACAGCGCTAAAACTGATCTCACTTGAGGACGTACTCTCCATTGCTTGGCAGAATAATCTTATAAGATTTTCCTCAGACAATCTCTTATCCAACAATATACACAATGCTGCTGTCTGCACTTTAATGATTGAAGTCGCTAAACCTTATTCAAACCCATCATGTAAAAATTTTAATACTTCTGGTGTACTAGCTTTCATGTCAAATCTTGGTCCAGCCCAGAATATAAACGTTTTCCATATTCTATAATAGATATCAGAAGACACTTTCTTTCTTGCAACAGAAACTGTGCCACCTGTTCAGATACTCCCTTCTTTAGTAGTTCCCGTTCAATTTCCCTACCATCAAATAAAGATTTTGAAGATTTGAATGTAGCAGTGGTCCTTGGTGTAACAAACCTGGCATGACTGGTAATGTCCATGGATCTGCCACCGCCATTCTTACTACTGACGGGAACCATGCTCTTTTTGGCCAGAACGGAAGTACTACTATCACGTTTGCCCTGTCTTCTCTGATTTTCCTCAGTACACGAGGAATCATAGGCAACGTTGGGAACACATATCCCAGTTTGAGAGTATGTGTCTACTCCGTTTGTTTGCGCTAGATTGTATCTGGAAAAGAAGCGTGGTACCTTTGTGTTCAGATGAGTTGCCATCAAAACTATCTGTGTACGACCAAATTTTCTTACTATTTCCTGGAACACTTGGATATGCAATGCCCATTCTCCTGATAATACCATGTTTCCGCTGAGAAAATCTGCAACTACATTGTCCTTTTCTGGAGCATGAATGGCTGTCAGAGAACGGAAATGTTTTTCTGCCCATTCTAGAACTGTTGATTCTTCTTCCATTAGGACTCTACTTCTGGTGCCACCTTGATGATTCAGATAGGCCACTACTGATATATTGTCTGAGAATATCTTTAAATGTTTTCCTTTCAGTTGATCTTGGAAACCTTTTTTAGCATACCAAACTGCCCGCTTTTCCTTTTTTATTTGATAACATTTATATTTATTTGGCATTCCAGGAACCTTGCAAATTTTCATATAGAAAATTCTGCTCCCCAGCCTGTCAAACTTGCGTCGGTCGTTATAACCAAATACTGCTTTTCTGACAGTGATGATGTTCTGAAATTTATTTCTGTACTTTTCCACCAATTCAGAGAATCTCTCGTATCCTGATGTAGGATAGAGGAATCCTCTCCTGCGGTACCGAAGTAGGTTTCACTGTAATCTCCTCTCCACTGTAGTTTCCATCTCGCCCACGGTATCATATCTATTGTAGATGATGTTACTCCCAATAGACGTAACCCTAGACGTAGCTTAATTTTGTCACATGCTTGAACAAGAGCAGTCAATCTTCGAATCGTTATATAGTTTTCTTCTGATAGTGCTAGATTGTATTTTCGAGTGTCTATCAGCACCCCCCAAAAATTGTATTTGTTGCGATGGAATTAAATTGCTCTCTTCCCAATTTATTAACCATAGGTAACCCAGTAGAAACTCTATGGTCCTCTGCACGGCTTTCACTGCTTCTGCTGAGTCTCCAGTAATCAGTAGATCAACCAGGTATGGCCATACTTCTATACCTTATGTTCTTAGACAAGATACATTAGTCACCAACACTTTTGTGAATGTCCTGGGAGACATCGCTAGACCGAATGGTAGACAAGTAAATTGGAGATGTTTTCCTTGAATGCAAAATCTCAGGAATCTCCGGTCCCTACTGCACACCGGAATGTGGAAATAGGCATCTTTCAGATCTATCGAGGCAAGAAAATCGTTCTGTCTTATAACCATTAGGATGGTTTTCAGCGTTTCTATGACGAACTTCTTTACTTTTACACATTTCTTCAAATATCTAAGATCCAGGATGGTTCGGAATCCGTCTGTTGCCTTTTCTATGAGAATTTCTTCTCTTCCAACTGCAGCACAAAAAGTTTACTGCTTTTGAACTGAGTAATTTTCTTATACTGTTTTCCAACTTTTTGATTTCCAGCATAGACTATGGAACCCACAAATTTGCTTATTTTCGGAACATTCAAAAACTCTATTCTGTATCCTCTTGATACTATATCCAACACGCAACGGTCTTGAATCAATCTTTTCCATTGACTGTTGAACTGCAAAAGTCTGCCCCCTACCGGCACATGTCGGTGTTCTGTAATAGTCATTGACTCTGATTACCTCTCCTGTAGGATTGTCGAAAGCACTGTCTCGTCATCCCTGAAGAATATCTGCTACTGTACTGCTGCCCAGGCTTATAACTTCTGGCTTGTTTATACTGCTGTTTTGACGATGGCATACGGTACCTGTTACATTTATCTAGGGGTAATCTTACATATTTACTCCCTGACATTTTAAGTAAAATTGTTTCCAATTTATTACCACAAAGAAGTGAACTTTCAATAGGTAGGGAGACCAACCTATTTTTTTAATGGCTGTCAGCTGCCCAAGATCGCAACCTTAGGGCTCGTCTTTCCATCACTCCTGTGGTCATAGACTTTGCAGATAATTCAATCATATCCAATGAAGCCTCATACAAATATTCCATAGCTTTGCTCATAATAGAAAGACTTTGCTGGAAATAATTCCTTTACATTTTTTCTTCTAACTCCGTTTGCATATTAGCTGCCCATAATCTCAGGGTTCTGGACACTGACGCTATTGCGACACCAGATTTCAAGGCTACTGACAGTTATGTAATTTCTTTAAATAATTCTCAACACTCTTATCCATACCGTCTTTCAGGACTGCTCCATCCTCCAAAGGGATGGTGGTTTTAGAAACCACCTCAGCGACTGCTGCATCAACTTTAGGGACAGTACACCAGGCCAAAAACTTCTCATCCTTAATAGGATACATCTTATCAATCCTTTTGACATTCCCCAAACGTTTATCAGCACTTTGCCATTCTTTCTCGATAATTTCTTTCATAACCTTATGCACTGGAAAATGTCTGCTTTTCTTGACTCTATCACCAAAGAGAAAATCCTGTTGTTCTCCTACTTCCTCTTTTATCAGTATACTCGTGAAAGATATGCTGACCATTATTAATCATCACAGGGATCCATTAGATGAAGCCTCCACTTCTCCCCAGGGTGCTACCCTCCTCAGCCGCGGCTACCAGAGGCGCATTTTGCTGGAACAAAAATAATAAAAGTTCTAGACTAGCTCTGCTAAACTTGCTCTTGGAAACTATCCTAGCTTGATGATATACATTTTCCTGGAACAGCCTCAGAATAATGCAGGTTAAATTTTTTTGAGGCAAACTATGCTTGGAGCATGGCACTTCGAAAATCTAGATATCAGACATCATTCGTAGCTTGTGCCATACAAATTAATATAAACCACATGAAGAATAAGAATTAAACACTATACAAACTTTTTCTCTGTAATTTCCCTTTCCACGGACGAGGTAGATTTATGCCAAAACTGTAATATGGATCAAAGGACTTGATTAATTACGGATCGCTATATTGACTGCAATCACACGCAGGTCTGCTGCAAAAATATGCTAATGAATGCAATCATAAAGCCATCATAGACCAACATAGAGATACCCACATCCTCTATCTCACATTCGTAATACCTTGCAATCCAGTGAAAACATCGCAGTACCATCAAGTAATATCGGAGCCTTACGCACAATTACAACAGACCAGACCTTGCTCAGAAATTGCTAACCTTTCTGCACACAGTGAACACTCAAGCTGTGTATGCCGTCACAGTGGCTAATTTATGCACGCCCATGTAATGGCGTTCAAACAGTCAGGCACGCTTGCATTTCTCCGAACACCCCCCCCTTCACCACCACCAAACCTTCATTGTCTGTCAATCACTCTGCGATGGCTCTCCGTGATCGCAAGGATACCTTTGTGCACTGCGACGCATGCACAGTATGCAACAATCGGCCGTCTTCATACATTTTAGTTGCGAACCATGCTGAATCAGGCCCAGAGTCCGAAAGGACAGGAATAAAAAGCATTGAAAGTGACTGCGTTCGTTCCAAACAGAAGAAAGGAACGATTCAGAAAGCAACCTTATACCTCATGTGTGGCTTCATCTCATTGTAAACTCAAATATGCTCCAAGGGCATTGACAGCAGACTCCCTTATCCATGGAGTCATAAAACTGACTATTGAGTTTAGGTGTGTATCCTTCCTGTATTCTCAGGGATGTTGGGTGCACTGGACACCATTTCTCTACAACTGTTCCTTGAAGAACATTTACTTTTCTATCATGATTGGCACAAATGTGTTATGGAAACCACTGGAGAAGTGGGTGTTGTGTCCACCACCACTCCACAAATTGTTCATGGAAGCTCCTTGAGGACTCTCCAGAAGTTAATCTGGTGCATAACCAGGTTTTGAAGTCCTCTACCTGAACTGCCTAATGCCTCCTTATTGTGGTCACTACTAGTTAATGTGGCAAAGCTAGTTTTGCTGGACAGGATCTGTTTTTATCAGGAATGCGATCTATCTTTGACCTTACTGAGCTGATAGCTAATTAAATTGATATCAGCCAGCACCTTGTCTGTTTTGTAGGTGATATTGCTGCAGCAGTCTCTGACATTGTGGGCTCAGGCTTTGTTACTTCAGATCCATAGATATTTCAGCCTGGGTCTCAGGTTAGATGGTCACCACAGGTTCTGTGTGTGGTGGTAACCATGCAGTTTCACTGCTGACTGGCACAGGTGTTCATGCTTAATAAGACATGGTATGTTGAAAACGAGTGCACACCAATATTCTTGCATTATATGTAATATGCTAATCTAGTTTAAGAGACAGTCTGCTAATGGGAGAGATCGAGCTCAGAGACATCACATCAGTTCTTTAAGATCTCCATCACAGCCCGAACGTCCTATTTCAGATGCTACATTGATAATTTTGAGAATAAGAGTATATACTGTGGTGTATCAACTGCAAATCTATAAGTGGAACTCAAAATCTTACAACATATTCTGTTAGGACACTGAAAATAATTTTTAAATATTATAGTTTATGGGTGCAAATGAAGTGTGGGAACTACATTCCAGAATATGTGTGATGTACATGGCAATTACAGAAGTACAGAGCTCCGTAAGTAAATCTTATTTTGGGTTTGACGTGACCGTAAAGCTCAGAGCACAGTGCGTCTCCTGTCTGATTACCTCCTTCCTTAGTAGAGCCCCAGCCTGTGATGAAGCACTTTGTTCCCTCCGGGAAGCTGTGACTGGTGTCTGGGAGACAGATGGGCTTGATGAGATTTGTGAAGGAGAGGGTTGAAGGCAGCTCCAGAAGTGCCACATCATTATCCAGTGTATAGACATTGTAGAAGGGGTGTTTGTGAATGCGGAAAATCTTCTCTACCCTTCCCTCTACCCCATTGAGGAAAGGGGTACCCAGGTATGCTGCCCACTGCTTGGGATCACTGTAACTGTTAATAAGAAAAATAGAGCAGTTATAATTTACAGCTACCCTGGAGAATAATTTTAAATAGATCTACTCCTATCCTCTCCTATAACCCTCTCTCATTTTACATAATATTCATAATCCCTCATACATCCCTATCTAATAGACAATACCCAATACACAATGTGGAAAGCCCTGCCAATAGCTACATGTCAAAGCAGTGGGCAGCAGACAGCAGCCATCGGTCCGAGATCAGGACTGCTCCACATTTGTGCTCCTTTCTCCGCAGCCAGAGACTAACTTGCCACGGCCATTCTCCTCGCAAGGAACCGCTTCCTCCCACTATCTTATTAAAAGGTAG
Organism: Taudactylus pleione; assembly: GCA_031769625.1. NCBI lineage: Eukaryota > Metazoa > Chordata > Amphibia > Anura > Myobatrachidae > Taudactylus > Taudactylus pleione. The sequence goes on from JAUIMM010000453.1 coordinate 9,030,062, forward strand.
TACAGAGCCTGAGCCACAATCTGGGAAAGAGAGAGAGAGACAAAAAGCGTTATATGGAAAATATATTCAAAAGATAAAGTATTTAATCATTATGTATTCTTTATACATGTATGCTTTAGCAATGAGTATAATTCATCCACTGCTGGCTTATATAGTTGTATACTCTTTGGTCAATGAGTACACGTTAGTATATAGGTGCCTTAATAAGCAAAATTACCTGAAACCTTCTGAGTTAAATATCTGGAATATTCCAGGTGAACACTAAGTGCCAATTAACATGCAGCAATAACGCGGAGGATTATGCTACTTAAAGCACCTGACTGAGACAGGAACACTAAAATTGAAAAAGGTCACAGGAGTGACCAAAATGTGTTGTTGTTCCTGACATTACCATTCGAACACATCAACATCCTTATCTTGTAGTCGAATACTGGGCCTAATTCGATGTTGGCCCAGTGCACATGCGCACGAGGGAGCCGGCACCATCGTGCGCATGCGCGAGACCCGGATAGCGACGGCCAAGCCGTCGCTCCGGGTCTCACTACAAAGGGGCGTGCTGTCGATGGTGAGTGACAGCACGCCCCCTTTGGTGGGCATGCCGGGGGCGTGGCTGCCCAGACGGAGGCGTGCCTATGGGAACGCCTACTGTCTGGAGCCGGCCCCACTGACATCACAAGTGATGTCAGTGGGAGTGCTCTCGGCTCTGATAGAGCCGAAAGCACTCCAGGGCTTGCGGCAATGAGACCCTACCACAAGACCATCGCGACCATCTTTTTGGTCGCTCGCTATAGCTGTGGGTGGTTACCCACAGCAAAGCGAGCGGCCGGGAGGCCGCTCTAAAAAAAGGGAGGACGGCCCTGATTCAGAGCGAGCGGCTCTGAATCAGGGCCACTGTGCGTGATGGCAAGCTGTGTATTTTGGAGTGAGAAGCGAGACCCAGGAACGGCTTTGCGAGCAAGCTGCACCGCCATCAATAGTGGTCCAGCATATTTCTCTATCAAGCCAGACACAGACACAGGTACTAGTGACCTACAAGGTGGACCAGGGGTACTTGCATTTATCAGCCCATACACCGAAGGTAACATTGTGGTGTTCCGAAATTGACCTGTGTTTATTTTACACACTTTGAAGAAAAATTACGAGTCATAAGCGAGACTGTTATACAGTGCCTTGCAAAAGTATTCACCCCCCTTGGCTTTTTACTTTTTTTGTTACATTACAACCTGTATTTTTAGTTATTTTTTTTATCTGAATTGTATGTGATGGATCTGCACAAAATAGTCTAATTCGGTGAAGTGAAATGAGAAAAATATATATATAAAAAAAAATTTTTTTATAAATAAAATTCTGCAAATTGGCATGTGCATATGTAATCACCTCCTTTGCTATGAAGCCCCTCAAAAGTTCTGGTGCAACCAATTACCTTCAGAAGTCACATAATTAGAGAAATGAAGTCCACCTGTGTGAAATCTAAGTGTCACATGATCTGTCAGTATAAATACACCTTTTCTGAAAGGTCCCAGAGGCTGCAACACAACTAAGCAAGAGGCATCACACCATGAAGACCAAGGAGCTCTCCAAACAAGTCAGGGACAAAGTTGCTGAGAAGTACAATTCTGGGTTGGGTTATAAAAAAATATCAAAATCTTTGATGATCCCCCGGAGCGCCATCAAATCCATCATCGTCAAATGGAAAGAACATGGTACCACAACAAACCTGCCAAGAGAGGGCCGCCCACCAAAACTCACAGACCGAGAAAGGAGAGCATTAATCAGAGAGGCAGCACAGAAACCAAAGGTAACCCTGAAGGAGCTGCAGAGTTCCACAGCAGAGACTGGTGAATCTGCATGTGACCACAATAAGCCGTACACTCCATAGAGCTGGGCTTTATGGAAGAGTGGCCAGAAAAAAGCCATTACTTAGTGATAAAAATAAGAAGACACGATTTGAGTTTGCCAAAAGGCATGTATGGTGACTCCCCAAATGTATGGAGGAAGGTGCTCTGGTCAGATGAGACTAAAATTTAACTTTTCGGCCTCCAAGGAAAACACTATGTCTGGCGCAAACCCAACACATCCCATCACCCCAAGAACACCATCTCCACAGTGAAACATGGTGGTGGCAGCATCATGCTGCGGGGATGTTTTCCAGCAGCAGGAAATGGGAAACTGATTTGAGTCGAGGGAAAGATGGATGGTGCTAAATGCAGGGATAGTCTTGAGAAAAATCTCTTTCAGTCTGCCTGTGATTTGAGACTGGGACGGAGGTTCACCTTCCAGCAGAACAATGACCCGAAGCATACTGCTAAAGCAACACTCGAGTGGTTTAAGGGGAAACATTTAAATGTGTTGGAATGGCCTAGTCAAAGCCCAGATCTCAATCCAATTGAGAATCTGTGGTCAGACTTGAAGATTGCTGTTCACAAGCGAAAACCATCCAACATGAAGGAGCTGGAGCAGTTTTGCCTTGAGGAATGGGCAAAAATCCCATGGGCAAGATGTGGCAAGCTCATAGAGACTTATCCAAAGCTACTTGCAGCTGTTATTGCCGCAAAAGGTGGCTCGACAAAGTACTGACTTTAGGGGGATGAATAGTTATGCACGCTGAAGTTTTTTGTTATGTTGTCCTAAATGTTGTTTGATTCACAATATTAAAAGAAACACAACGTCACAGTTGTAGACATGTTCTGTGAATGAAATGATGCACACCTTCAAACAATCCATTTTAATTCCAGGTTGTGAGGCAACAAAACATGAAAATTGCAAAGGGGTATGACTACTTTTGCAAGGCATATACATTGGTCTTTGAACTTTTCTTTGAACATTTCTTTGGACCTTTTTTATATGTTTGAATTAGATCATTTTTTTATACATTCAGAATTTACACAGCTGCTTGTTGCGACTACTTAGTGCTATTATTTATACTTATGTTTTAATAATTGCAATTGCTACTATACAGATAATTTGCACTAGTCCTGTCTTTTGTATATTTTTTATTTTCTTTATCTTTTGATTATGTTTATACAGATTAACATGTGTTTGTACAAATAATAAAAAATGTGTTGATTATAACTATACCCTCCAGCGCATAATTTTCAGTTTTCTATTTATTGTTTTTTTATAAGGTAAGCAACACCTCATATTATTCTTCTGCAGAAAGGTATAGAGAATTTTCCCAGCAAGTGGTAATCAGGCGCTGAGAGTAATTAATTAATTACAGATTGCTTATATGGAAAATATACCCTATTTATAAGAACAGTTTGTTTCTGTTTTCTATGCATATACCTACCATCGAAACATCTGTGTCTAAGTTATGCAGCAAAGAGAAACCAAGCATCTACTATTGCATTTAGCAATAATGGAAGTGGACATTAAATATGTATTGGTCATCATCATTCAGACACCCCATTGGGAGAGAGACCAGTGTTTTATCATGATACAGAGAACATTGCTTCCTTTTAGCCATGATCTACTTAAGAATTATTTTTAAACTACAGTAGGCAATATCTCAGTACACTGATCTTTGTAAATTGTCACTACAGTTAAGTATGGAATTTATTTATGTTTTTAAACTATACTGTGGTCTACAAAAATAAATACTTATGGTTACCCTTCAAAATTGATGTTTATTGCTAATCTCTGAGGGCTGACATTCATTTGTAGCTATAATTGCTAATATCATGACAAAAGGACTTCTACTTTTTCTGCCAGTGATGGACATAAGCCTGCCTGCTGATCCTTCATTCACTGCGCCCTGCTGCTTGTGGCTTTGTGCCCCATCAGTACGTTTCTATGTATTTTGCCCCCTGGGCCTCCGCTCTTATCCTCTGCCTTATGTCTATTTGCCACAGCTCTTATCCTCTGTTTTATGCCCCAACAAGTGTTACCTATGGTCAAGCATGAAATTGGGCAGGCTATAAAATAGAGAATAAGGTGTATATTTACTAAATTGATAGTTTTTAGAAGTGGAGATGTTGCCCTTAGCAACCAATCAGATTCTATCTGTTCTATCTATTATCTTCTCAAAGGTGCTAGTTAAATGTTAAGTAGAATCTGATTGGTTGCTATGGGCAACATCTCCACTTCTAAAAACTCTCACTTTAGTAAATATACCCCTAAGACTGAACTAGATTTTATTATTTGCCCAGATCAGTCGACTTCAAGATCATGTTGGGTAGTTATTCAGCCCCAGCAGCACACCTGAGATTAGAGGAGGAAGGACATGCAATATGCACTATTAGCAGGGATGTTTAGTCATTAGATTAGTTGTGTCTCTCAGGAAATCTCATTAATTAATGAGTGGGGAAAATGAGAACTATTTTATAGGAAGTCTGAGGGACATGAGGACGCATTTGCCTACTCTCCCAGAAGTTGCAGAAGACTCACGATTTTTCGTGTAGCCCCCTGTACCCCTAGAATATTGCCCAGATATCACGCATTTCACCCACTTCCTAGTGAAGAGGACAGAATGGGGCGATAATACTGGGAAACGCTGGTCCGTAGGAAGGGAACAAGGTTAAAATTACGCAAATCGCATTGTTTTAGCTCTGCCCCTCCACATGGACCTGCAATTCATGCCATTTTGCATGACAAAGTTAGTCCTAATGAAGTGAGAGCCCGGCCCCGTCCCCTAAAGTGGTCAGCTGCATCTTCTCTCTGGGCTTCTCCCTGAGAGGAGACTTCAAAAGTTGGCAAGTATGAATGATGAATGTGAGGAGTGAGGCCAAATGAGGATTGTTTAGTGCAAGTGGGAGGTGTAAGATGCATTTTGTGTTGAATGTGATCCTAAACAGTATATGAGGATAATTTGAGGAACGTGGAGGGGTTTTATTGGGGAAATAGGAAGGATATTATGCTTTAGATACCTCTTACTTTAATGAAATGTATTACTTGAACTTATCTTTGCGATAAAGGGGCCTGTTCATTAAGCACAGCAGAGCGGCAGTGCTAATTTAGTTTCCAACTGGAGTACCACAGCAATTCTACACTGCTCCTTTTCGTGTAAGAGCTGATTTAAAAATCAGCTATCCTTGTAATTCCTATCACTACTACTTCTGTAGTAGTAAAACTTAACACTTACAATGTGTGACTCTTTTCAAGCTTGCTTAATGAGATACCCGACTGCTTGCGGAAGGATCTCTTTTCGCGACCCTAGCCTCATTCCCATAGGAAGGAACAGTGGTCTGGGAACTGTTGCTATCTGAAGATGGCGTCTATTCCCCAGTCAATTTCCGAAAATGTGGTATCTTCAGAGCTTGATAAATTTTGTTTCACATCGGCATTGAGAGGGAAGCAGCATATTTTTGTGATTCTACTGCATTACCTTTGTAATGAATGGCATAATTACTTAATTTCTACTTTTGTAATAATGAACAGCCCTGCCCATGTGGCCAAAATGGCGGCCACAGCATTGAAAATGGCACCATGACATGAGTGTTAACCTCGTCAAAGAGACCTATGCAAATGGAGCTGTTGAGTAACTTGCAAATTATGAAGTTGTAACTATAATTCACAGTACACAATAAATGAATACAGTTAGATGACTAATACAAATATTACGGAGGTTACGACAACACTTCCACTCACCACAGTTCTGTTCATCAGAGCCATTGTTGCAGTCCGCGATACCATCACACTCAGGGTTTGTTTTGCTGATGCAGAGTCTGTTGGAGCATTTGTATGTGGAAGATGTACATGGTACTAAGAATAAGATAGAGAGAATAGGGAAATCACCAATGTAATATTTATCAACTAATATCACATTTGGCATATGTTTTACAATCATTTTGTGATGCTGCTATGTACAGCCATGGCCAAAAGTTTTGAGAATGACACGAGTATTGGTTTTCACAAAGTTTGCTGCTTCAGTGTTTTTAGACCTTTATGTCAGATGTTCCTATGATGAGAGGCAATCGGGAAGCCGACTGCCTAAATACCGGCAGCTGGCTTCCCGACTGTCATTTCCCGGCAAGGGTGAAATGCCGGGCGTCTAGATGTAGATGCCCGCATTTCCCCGACACCGGGAGACAGGCGTCCGGCATCCCTACGATCGGGATGCCGGGCGCCGCGAGCAGACAGCCGCGGGGGGGGAGAGTTAGGTTTAGGGCTCCCGGGGGGGACTTAGGGTTAGGCACCCACAGGGGAGGCTTAGGGTTAGGCTAGGGGGAGGGAGGGTTAGGGATAGGCACCCCGGGGGGGATTTAGGGTTAGGCACTCCCTGGGGGACTTAGGTTTAGGCAGCAGGGAAGGGGGGATTAGGGTTACGCACTTGGGGGGGAAGTTAGGGTTAGGCAACCCTAAGGAGGGTTAGGGGGGTTAGGTTAGTGGATACTTACCTATCCACGATCGGGATTTCCAGCGCTGTCGGGCTTCCGCTGCGTCGCACTCTGCTTCTGTCGGGCTGCCGCTGACGGGAATCGAACCGCCGGCCATGCGGCCGACGGTATTTCATACCAATTCCCCTATGATATACTGAAATAAAATTACAAGCATTTCACAAAATGTGTGGGTTTTTGTTTGTCCACCCGCCTCTTGAGGATTGAACTGTAGTTCTCAAAGGGATTATGGTCTGGGGAGTTTTCTGTCCATGGACCCATAATTTTTATGTTTTGTTCTCCTAGCCACTTAGTTATCACTTTTGCCTTATGGCAAGGTGCTCCAACATGCTGGAAAAGGCATTATTCGTCACCAAACTGTTCTTGGATGGTTGGGAGAAGTTGCTCTTGGACGATGTTTTGGTACCATTCTTTATTCATGGCTGTGTTCTTAAGTGAAATTGTGAGTGAGCCCACTCCCTTGGCTGAGAAGCAACCCCACACATGAATGGTCTCTGGATGCTTTACTGTTGACATGGCACAGGACTGATGGTGTCAGTCAACTTTCCTTCTCCAGACAAGCGGTTTTCCAGATGCCCCAAACAATCTGAAAAGGGATTCATCAGAGAAAATAAATTTACTCCAGTCCTCAGCAGTCCAATCCCTGTACCTTTTGTAGAATATCAGTCTGTCCCTGATGTTTTTCCTGGAGAGAAGTGACTTCTTTGCTGCCCTTCTTGACACCAGGCCATCCTCCAAAAGTCTTTGCTTCACTGTGCGTGAAGATGCACTCACACCTGCCTGCTGCCATTCCTGAGCGAGCTCTGCACTGGTGGTGCCACGATCCCGCAGCTGAATCAACTTTAAGAGAGGGTTCTGGCACTTGCTGGATGTTCTTAGGTGCCCTGAGGCCTTCTTCACAACTATTGAACCTCTCTCCTTGAAGTTCTTGACGATCCAATAACTAGTTGATTTAGGTGCAATCTTACTAGCAGCAATATCCTTGCCTGTGAAGCCCTTTTTGTGCAAAGCAATGATGACTGCATGTGTTTCCTTGCAGGTAACCATGGTTAACAGAGGAAGAACAATGATTTCAAGCTCCACCCTCCTTTTAATGCTTCCAGTCTGTTATTCTAACTCAATCAGCATGACAGAGTGATCTCCAGCATTGTCCTCCTCGACACTCTCACCAGTGTTAACGAGAGAATCACTGACATGATGTCAGCTGGTCCTTTTGTGGCAGGGCTGAAATGCAGTGGAAATGTTTTTTGGGATTAAGTTCATTGTCATGGCAAAGAGGGACTTTGCAATTAATTGCAATTCATCTGATCACTCTTCATGACATTCTGGATTATATGCAATTGCCATCATAAAAACTGAAGCAGCAGACTTTGTGAAAACCAATACTTGTGTCATTCTAAAAACTTTTGGCCATGGCTGTAGTTTCTTCATGTTTGTTGCATTTAACTGATGTTTTTAGGTTTAGGGTCTAGATGAGATACCATTAAAAAAAAAACTAAAATTTTGTGTACATATCTCTAATGGTAAGATATTACAGTTGACACTTAAGGGTCAATTAGGGGCAAGCAGGGCGAAGTGCCATTGCAACGGCATGGATAAGTGCAGTATATGGCAGCACTTACACTGCAATTCAACTCGCGGCTAATTGAATTGACCCCCTTAAAAATTTGTCTTGCTTTGCTATGCCAATATTTAATGTTTGTACATAGCAAAGTACCTTCCTATAGTCTGACACTGACATTGTTGCTACTGAGTCAAAGCTAATGGTAAAGTTACGTATTTCCATTTTGTGATTTGTCTAATGTAAATACTAACAAATTTATAATATTAATCTTGACCCACATTAGGTGGGAATTCAGTTAGACCCAATATTTTTTCAGGCGATTAAAACAGGATTTTAACGCTTGAATTGCCTTTGGGCAATTCAATCAGATCCTGTTTTATTCGCCTGTTGTATGACTTCTTCAGTTTGCGGATTGTTGGCGTCAAACAACAACAGATGCCTGGGTCTGAGTAGTGGTCTCTCAGGGGTATGCCCTCACTTTCAGGAGGCATCCTCCCCAGAAGTTTTTTTCTTCTTTTGCACAGATCCTCCAGCAGATGCAGTAAAGGCTTTGGCCCTTCAGGAAGCCATTCACTCCCTGCTGCAGGCCGGGGTAATAATCCCGGTTCCTGTGTCTCAACAGGGAAGGCGTTATTATTCCAATCTATTTCTGAGCCCGAAACCAAATGGGGTTTATCGTTCTATCTGAATCTAAAAACACTCAACAGGTTTATCCATGTACCCAAGTTTCTTATGGAAACTCTCCGATCAACTATTTTGGCAATGGAGCCGGGGGATTACATGGTTTCCCTGGACATTCAGGATGCATATCTCCATGTTCCTATTATACCATCCCACCAGCAATTTTTACGGTTTGTTGTCCTTCAGCAACATTACCAATTTCAGGCTCTACCATTTGGCCTGTCTACAGCTCCCCGGGTAATGGCAGTCATGTCGGCCTATCTCAGGCGTCAGGGAGTCAGAATTCTGCCATATCTGGACGACCTTCTGATAATGGCACAGACTCTGGCTGTTTTACAAAACCATCTTCATCTGACCATAGCCTGCTTACAAAAGCATGACTGGATCATCAATTGGAAGACATCATCACTTTTTCCAACACAGCAGATGGTACATCTGGGAGCTCTTCTGGATTCATTTAGCAATGTTAGCAGTGGAGGTCGAGGGATCAATGGTATCCACCTTCAACATGGTAGGGTATGCTCAGTTCCATTCCAGGTCTCTGCATAGATTGATTCTCTCCAGGTGGAACGGACAGTATCATCGAATAAAGTCCCAGAGTATCCTTCTTACTCCAGAGGTTCGTCACTCCCTCCTGTGGTGGCTGAGAAAGGATCATTTGAACAAAGGGCGCCCATTCTGGATTCCAAATTGGGTGCTGCTCACCACAGACGCCTGTCTTCGTGGATGGGGAGCAGTGACAGGTCATCACACCTTGCAGGGAAGATGGACAGATTAGGAAAGTCAGCAACAAAAACATTCTGGAACTGCGAGCAGTATACAAAGCACTTCTCATGGCACAGGACCTGCTCCAGGGCTCGCCGGTCCAGATCCAGTCCGACAATGCGACAACAGTGGCCTACCTCAATCATCATGGAGGCACAAGAAGTTATGCAGCCATGAAAAAAGTGACAAGGTTTCTGATTTGGGCAGAACGTCATCTTCCGGACATCTCGGCAATATTCATACTGGGAGTACTCAATTGGGAAGCAGACTTCCTAATTCGCCAGGACATACACACCGGAGAGTGGTCTCTCCATCCAGGAGTGTTTCAGCTCCTGGTAAACAAATGGGGTCTACCAGAGATAGATCTCATGGTGTCACATCACAACCACAAGGTCGCCAGGTATGGGTCCAGATCCAGAGAGCCATCAGCAACCTTCGTGGATGCACTGGCAGTAAGATCTCCCTCCTCCGAAGAGTTCTCAGGAAATTCAAGCAGGAAGGTGGAACAGTAATACTGATGGCTCCAGCTTGGCCCAGACGTCATTGGTTCACCGACATACAGAATCTGTCAATAGACAGTCCATATCCTCTTCCTCTATGGCAGGATCTGCTAATGCAGGGTCCCTGCCGGCATCTGGACTTACCTCGTCTGGTGAGGTACCTTTGGCGGCGTGGCTCTTGAATCTTCCATCCTAAGAGAAATAGGTTTTTCCAATTCTGTAATTCAAACGATGCTTAGCGCATGGAAGCCTGCCTCTGCCCGTATCTATTACAGAGTTTGGCATTCTTTTGGTCAATGGTGTTCCCACAGAAAGTATGATCCTAAGGTGTTTAGGATTTCCAGGACTTTGGCTTTTCTCCAGGCAGGTTTAGACCCTGGTCTCCACCTGGCTACAGTCTGGTTCCAGAGGAAGATTGCCTCATACCAAAATGTGTTATTCCAAGGAGTTCTGCGAGTTCAGCCTCCTTTTGTTCCACCAGCAGCACCGTGGGATTTGTCTTTGTTTCTAAAGGGGCTACAGCTCCTCCATTTGAACCTTCAGGACTCTGTAGATTTGAAGTGGTTGACAGCGAGAAGAAAAAGTGTCTTTGCTATCTCTTCTGCTCGCAGAGTCTCTGATTTGGCAATGCTTTCTTGTCACTCTCCATTTTTGATTTTTCACCAGGATAAAGCTGTTCTTCGTACAAGGGAGGGTTGCCTTCCTAAGGTAGTGTCCCGTTTTCATGTAAGTGAAGAAATTTGTAGTTCCAGCTTTTCAGGCTCCAGATCTTTCTGTAGGTGAAGCCTCCCTGGATATAGTTCGTGCTCTCCGTATCTACTGTATGTGGAGTGCACAAACCCTGTTAGAAAATCAGATGCTCTTCTTGTATTATATGGTTTTCACAAATGAGGATGGCCAGCTAGTAAGCAGACTCTGGTGAGATGACTACGGATGACTCTCTCTCAGGTGTACACACAAGCTGATCTCCCTGTCCCAAGCACGGTGACAGCACATTCTACTCGGTCTGTAGGGCCATCGTGGGCATTTAGTTGTGGTGCCTCTGCTGAACAATTGTGTAAGGCAGCCATGTGGTCTTCTGTCCACACTTTTCTTAGGTTTTATGCCTTTGATACTTTTGCCTCTCAGAATGCTTCCTTTGGGCGACGACTTCTCCTTTCTGCTCAGGAGCGTCCCCCACCCTAGGGGAACTGCTTTAGGACATCCCCATGGTATCCCTGTGGATCCCTATAGACCCTGAAGAAGAAAATGATAGACTTACTTAGATAACTTCTCTTCTTCGAGGTCCATAGGGTTCACAGGGCACCCACCCTGACCCACCTGGCTACATGGGTAATTTTTTCTTTCGGTCACAGATTCCCTCATCTTGTATAAGAGTGTTTCTGGTGTACGATTGTTCTTCCTTCTCCTCTTTCTGTCTCCTGCCTTGAGGCTTGTTAACTAAACTGAAGTCCTATGGCTAGGGGCGGGGCATATATGGAGGAGGACCCGTGGTATTCTGGGAGCTGAAGCTTTAACTGCTTGGTGCCTGGTCTCCAACCATAATATTTCCCATCATATCCCTGTGGACCCTATGGACCTCGAAGAAAAGGAGTTACCTAGGTAAGTCTCCATAACTAAATTTTTCTTCTGAGGGGGGGAGGGGCATGCTTCCCGCGATTAGGCCATGCCCCTGATTAATGCCATATTCAGGGCTAATTGAATTAGCCTGGGGGATCAATTAGCCGGCGGTAAAGTACCTTGGCTAATTGACTTCCTTCTAGGTGTTGATATCTAATCAATCTAAACTCTGCAGGCAAAAAACAGCTTGTTTTGTATGTTAGGTTTATTTAACAAAGTGCATCTTTTAAAATCACAGTTTTCAAAGATTTTTCTGGTGGGATTTATAATTTTGTAAAAGGCAAAACTCAACATGGGTTTTGCCACTTAAAAAAAATTGCTGCTTTAATACCCCGAAAAAAACAAACAAAAATCACTGAAAAGTGCATATTTTGACAAATGAAACCATGCTAAATAAACCCCTTTGTCTCCTCAAAGAACTCCTGACAATTCTCTGTGGTAATCATCTAACCTAAAGCACAATACTAGCTAACAGGTTTGAACTCTTAAGGTGCATACACACGGGACGATCTGTACCACCAACGGCATGAAAGATATCTTTCAGTGAGTCATCCTGCCACATCTCTGAACATGCAAAGTTGACAATATCGTCCAGATTGGCCTGCATGTACGGACGATCATAGATATCATTATCGTTCATGCGGGAACGTGCATCGTTGGTCGTTCACTGAATAAAAATGAACGATATGAACGATATATCGTTGAACGATATATCGTTGAACGATATCGTTATCGTTCATATCGTAACGATATATCTGTCCGTGTGTACGCACCTTTAGGGCCAGGCTTAGGTATTTGGGCAGAGAGCAGACGAAGTGATGAAAGGGAATGCTGTAATATAGAATTTTGGCAGCATAATGTCGACATAGTCTGTTCAAAATGTAGACATACAACATGTAGACATTTACAATGTTGACACTCAATGTTTACACATGGTTTCAGAGATAGGTTCAGGCTTAGGTTTACATTTTAAATCCCATTATCGACAGTCTAAAGGCGCACATCCACTAGGCGATATTAATGAGCGATTGAAAGATAACGATATCGTTATCATTCAATTGCTCATTAATCGTGCACTATAATGTCGGAAACGACCAGTAATGTGCGCTCCCGCTTTTCGTTTCCGACATCAATCATCGCTTGAACATGCCGGTCAATCTGCCGATAATGACAGATTGACCATGTTCAGGGATGAAGGAGGGTGCCTGCACTGAACGACATATCGTTCAGTGTAGGCACTACTGGGGATGGGGATTGACTGTACTATTACAATGTTGTAATCGTACTGTCGTTCAACTATCTGCTAGTGGATGTGCCCCTTAACTGTCGACATTCTGGAAATGATGGCATTATTTCAGTGTCAACACTGTGAATGTTGAGATTCTGACAACATCGACATTTGGAATCTTGACATTATGCCAGTGGTTCCCAAACTGTGTGCCGTAGCTCCCTGGGGTGCCTCGGGACATTCTCAGGGGTGCCTCAGGTTGGTGGTCCAGCACCAAATCAATCTACTTATGGTCAAGGTAATTCTCAGGGGTGCCTCAGGTTGGTGGTCCAGCACCAAATCAATCTATTTATGGTCAAGGTAAGAGACAATAACATAAAATATTTGGACAAACAGAAGCGCACCCCTGTCCACCGCCACATAACTGAACCTAAGGATGATAGGTAAGCACAATTTACTTAATCATATTTTCCTGAATTTCTCAATAACAAACTTTTGGCTTAGGGATGCCATGAAAAAAATGTTGATACTCTAGGGTACCGTGATTCAAGAATGTTTGGGAATCACGGCATTATGCTGTCAACATTCTGAATGTCAACATAATATACCACACTCAAAGAACCATTTTACTACCAATATTAAGAGAAATACTATGTGTAGAGGATCTTAAGTTTAGCTATGGAAATGTTTAAAACCTGGCTTATTGGGTAGCTAAGGAAATTCTGCAAACATGGCCTTTTGGATAGCTCAAGAAATTCTGTTATTTTCAGTGGTGGATCTTACCTAGAGCATCCCCAGTAAAAACCGCCACCCCCCAGTGAGCCACTGAGTCCGTACACTGGCTTCACTCTGGCAGTGACGTCCCATTGGAAAGACTATCTGCTAATCACAGCCGGACAAGCAGTCACAGGGAGGTGCTTTCTCCCCTTGGGACTGCCAGTCCGGGCTGCAATTCACAGAGGGAGTGCTTCCAATGGGAAGCCACTCCTCTGCCTTGTCATCAACCCTATGACCCCCGGTGTTTGTGCGTCAGGTCCGTCGCTGTTTATGTACGTGCGCCGGTGCCTACCAGTTTCAATACACAGACGCTGGGACTGTCAAGAAGTCCGGACTGAAGCATGGGGAACCCCCTTAGTCGAAGAGAGTAGGAGCCGCCGCTGATTATTTTGATTTCCAGTTCTTTCGGTATCCTATTGTGATAGGTTTGAAGCATACAGTTTCATACTGCCAATAAACTCCATTTCTCTGAGACACAAAATTCTGCTTATGTGACTCCTGCAGACTGTTTTCTGACTAAGTTATTACTATTAAATCCAGGAATTAATGTTAACATATATATTATTAAGAACCATATTATGCACACGCGCACGCAGGGGGGGTTTCTGAGTACCTAGAAACCCCCCCCTGCTAGCTGCTCCATTGCCGCGCACCTGAAATTTTTTTTTTTTTTTTAGTAAAGAGAGTCTCCTCACGCTCCTGCCAAAGCTCAGGCAACTGTGCCTGCTGTTATACTGTGCTGGCTGTAGGGGGAGCTGCATCGGCAGTACGCAGCCCTCCCAGGCAGTTCACAATCACATGAGAGCACCAGCGTTGTGAGAGGCTGAGAGTTGCTGGCGGCATTCTCTCCTGGAGCCGCACCGCAGGTCTGTGTATCGGCAGGGTGGGAGGTGTTCTTTAATAAATGATGCCAGAGCTGTATTTATTTGTGTTTTTGAAGTGAGAGGTTTTGTGTGTGTATGTCAATGTTTGTGTCAGTGTGTGTGTCTGTGTCAATCTTTGTGTCAGTGTGTGTCTGCATAGACTGCGTGTGTGTCAATGTTTGTGTCAGTGTGCGTGTCTGTGTAGTCTGTCTGTGTGTGTCAGTGTAAGTGTGTGTCTGTGTAGTCTTTGTCGGTGTGTGTGTGTGTCTGTGCCAGTGAGCGTGTCTTTGTTTCCAGTGGAGGACTCGGTGTTGCCTTTTTATTTCTTGTAGGAGCTAAAACGCTCCACATGGGATTTTCTCTATAATTGAACTAAACCACTTTATTCAATTCATCCTGAGTACTGGACTATGGGACAATGCAACAGTATATATATATATATTCAGTCAGATACAGGCAGCACTCCTCTGGTACTCAATAATCCAAGCTCGTTAATCCGTTACTGTGAAACATTTCAGATGCATTTTCCTTCATTAAGACATTGACGAAATATGTAATAAATGCATCTGAAATTTTTGCACAGTAATGTATTAGCAATCTTGGATTATTGAGTACCCAAGGAGTGGTACCTGTATGTGTTTCGATTTTTTTTGTCATTGGTTTGGAAACCCCTCTTTCAAAATCCTGCGTTTGCCACTGCATATAAACTTTCTTTCAGCTCCCAGTAGACCTAATAATTGTTCTATATAGATTATTAAAAATACCCATAACTACCCATAGACAAAAAGTAAAAAATAAATATAAACTAAAATGTGTTTAAAAACTGCATGTTATAAATATCTATTCATGTTAGAAATATCTGTTTATGCATATGGCACTTAGAAAGGCGCTTCTTTACATTTTGCTGACTACAAGCTGCCATAATGATGGCGTTTGAAGTGTGTTAAAGAGAGCGAATATGGTTTCCATTGCATTATAACCTACTGTTTATGTCTGTGGTTTCATCACAACATAACAGGAAATACAACTAATAATAAAAATCATGTACCTAATTATAATCACTATATTGGGGACTAACATCTCCTTCTACTTAAACAAGATTTCTGTGTGAAATTGGCTTGCTTAAACATAAGACACCATGTTGCTGCTATTTGACAAATAGTTTATGAATAACTGACTCTCCGTAGCAATCAGGGCTGTAACTAGGGGTGTGCGGGCAGTGCCGCTACACAGAACGCAGGGCTCTTTGGGTAGCACCAAAGCTGCTCCACAGTCCCTGCCTGGAACGGCACCCTGCAGCAAGTGTCACTTTTGCAGCGCCGACGTTGGATGCTCCAGACATGCTCCTTCCCCGAGGGGGTGCCTAACCCTAATCTCCCCCCAGGGGTGCCTAAACCTAACGTCCCCCGTATCGCCAGGGAAACTGCAATACTTACCGGGGTCTGGATGTTCAGGATTCCGGCATTCGGGATGCCAGCGCCGGTATCCTGATCTCCTTCGGTATATTGGTGTCGGCATTTTACTGGGCGACGAGATTCTGGCGTCGGTATTTCGGCCGCCGGCAATTTAACTACATCCCCTTTCGAGAGACCTATATCTTCTGCATACTAGGGGGTGGGTGCAAACATACGCAGTGATGATAATGACTACCAGCAGCATCATTAAAGCTGCTTCTGATTGGTTGAATGTGTATGGACCGCTTTAAAAATAATTAGCTTCATTGCTATATTATTCTAAGTAACGGCTATCTATTGCATTACATAATTTACATATTTATTTGTAATATTGCAGACTATTCCAATTTAATGTTTAATAGGATAAACAAAAATTGTAGAGGTGCTGAAGTATTCCCTAATGCTGTTGGAATAACCTATTGTTGTTTTGTTGTTGTAAGTCTGCATTGGCAAAATATATATATGATTAAGCTGTCTTTAAGTAAAAGCATTGTCATTTATTTTAGAGTGTATTTGTGTGGAATTATTTCAGTGCTCTCTATTACAAGTAAGGTTTGTAAGTAATCCAGAACTATCAGCGCTATCACAGTGTAGGATTTGCAACACCCACAGGAACTTCCTAGCAGTGGCTTTCCATTGGAAGCGCTCCCTGCTAATCACAGCCAGCCAGGCAGTCCCAGGGGATGTTTTCTCCACCTGGGACTGGCAGTGTGGACTGCAATAGGCAGATACAGCACTTCCAGTGGGAAGCCACTCCCCTGCTTTAACGGCATCCGTATGTGGCTTCTATGGGCTGCAGCTGATGCAGTTCCTGGAAGACTGGGCTGATTGTCAGTTTGTGCACATATGTGGGATTGTGATCCCGACCGTGCACACAAGACAAGCCTGCTACACATTTCAGACCAGCAGAGAGCAGAGCCCCCAGGAGGTACAGGTAGGTGCAGCCGCTGGCGGTATGACATAATAGATACTGTTGACCTGGATGTAGTCCCAGGATTGTATCATTGAGGTGACCTATAGCAAAATTCTGGAAATGAAGCCTCATTTTTTTTTTAAGTTCCAGAGCTTGGAGCAGATAGACCAGCAGAGCTGAACCTCCCTTTGTTTTTGGCCCTATAGTCTCTGCACGCCCAACAACAGCAGTAATTCCACAAATGTATCGAGGCATTTTAGACTTTTCCTTTAAAATTTGATATGATAACCTTAGCAATTACCTGGTCTTTGAGTGGGTTTGGGTGGCTCAGTGATCCTTGCAGCAGTAGTGCTAGTCTTGGCAGTAGTTGTCCTTTTGCTAGTGGCTTTAGTTGTAGTGGACTTTGGAGTGCTTTTTGTAGTTTTAACTTGAGACGTTGTGGTCCTAGCTACTGTGGTTGTCCTACGAATAGTAGAAGTTGGTGGTCGCATAGTTGATGCTCTTGTTGTAGTGGTCATGAGAGTTGTAGGAGGCATAGTAGACTTGGGAAGATTCATACCACTATCAGTAGTCCTCAATACAGGAGCCACAGTGTCCAAGAGCCAGTCCTTAAGTTTTGTTACTCTGGTATAAACGCCTGGCTTTTTTGCCTGGGCACATCCAATACCCCAACTTACAATACCAGCCAAAAAGAAAACACCTGGACTCTCTTCACATGCTAATGGTCCCCCGGAATCTCCCTTTAAAAATATACAATACGAGTCAGTAGACACATTCTTTCCATACAGTTAGAAATAGTGCATCTCAACCTCACCTGACAAGAGTCCACTTTTCCATCTAGGAATCCTGCACAGATCATCCGTTCTGTTATAGAGAAGTTATAGAGCACACTGCAAATTTTCTGGTCAATGATACCCACAGATGCTTTCTGAAGAACCTCAGGCTTAGACACTGCACAGAAGATAGCTACTGTAATTCCTATCGTTCTTGTGGAAAGGGGGAAAAGAAATGGCATACACATACAGTAACAGAGCCCCAGTGCACATTTAGCTCACATGCCCCTCACTATGTATGAAATTCATATAGGACACAGCCTGTCGACAACAGTGTATGCACAACACAAAAGATTAATCACAACATTACAGTCTTTACCAAATGATTCCTTCCTGTAAACATGCCATTCCTACCATTGCCTTCTTTGATGTTGCCCCAACCAGAGATCATGCACTTCCAACCAGCTGGAAATTTCTGCAAGGCAGAAGGAAGACACACAGGCTGTACAAACTTATTAAAAGTCAGGGGACTCATCAGTTCCACCACAGCCACGTCAAAGTCCAGGGTCAGTGGATTGAAGTGAGGATGCTGGATCACCCTCTTCAAACTTGTCTTCACAGCCATGGTGTCAGCTCCGCTAAGTGCAGTGGAGCCCATGTGAGCAGTGACTTGGTCCAACTTAGTTCTGAAGATGCCAAGAACAGAACACATGTTAATTAATAATGATTTATCTTAGGATTTTTATTTAAAGGTAAGTGCCGTGGCTACCAATATCAAAACGCACATTTTATATTTCTGAAAGGAAGCCAGTTTCCCTTATGTTACCTTATCTAATAAATAGGTTTCCAAAATGATGTGAATGATAGTTTACAAATGTACTCAATAACCCCTCAATCGCCAGACGTGTTCTATAACTTAGTGACCAGATAATTTCCTCCAAATATCTGCAATGTATGTCATTTTAAAAATGGAGTTTCAAATGAGTTATAATGCAATTACATTTTTGTTCCTTAATATTGTATAGTGTACTTTATAGTGCATTAGCGGACACATGGAGAATGCAGCTAGAAATTACATAAACTAGGGATTTGTATAATCAAATGTTCTTTACTATCCAATTCTTTATAAAAGAAGATGGCTCCTTCTCACACCCCATATTCAGCATTTTAAATATTATTCGATGGTCTATCTTGCTATTGTTAGCTCTTCCATCAGTCAGTTATTGTATGTTTCCAAGTGTTTGGAAGCTTTTATAAGAACCTTCAAACAGTGCATGTTTCTGCAATAGGGTAGCCCTAATAACTATGGGCCTGATTCAGACCCACTCGCGAGCGGCTGTACGCTCGCAAGTGGGTCGATGGTCTGCACTGAGCATGCGCACGACGGAGGGAGCTCCGTCGTGCGCATGCGCCAGACACGACGAGCGAAGGACTTTCCTTCGCTCGTTGTGTCCGATCAAAGGGGGCGTGCTGTCAATGTTGATTGACAGCACGCCCCCTTTGGTGGGCGTGCCGGGGGCGTGCCTCCCTGACGGGGGCGTTCCCACGGGAACGCCTCCCGTCAGAAGCCGGCCCACTGACATCACTAGTGATGTCAGTGGGAGTGATTTTGGCTCTGATAGAGCCAAAATCACTCCGGAGCTTGCGGTTGAAAACCTCAACCGCAGGCTCCGGCTCGCAATTTCGATGGTCGCGATGGTCACGACCATCGCGGCCATCAAAATGCACGCTCGTATAGCCTGTGGGTGGTGACCCACAGCTATACGAGCGTCCAGGAGGACGCTCCATGAAAAAGGAGCCCGGCCCTCATGCAGAGCGTGCGCTCTGCTCAGAGCGTACGGCTCTGAATGAGGGCCTATATACCAAGAAAAGAAAAACCTCTACTAAAGGTATTTTACCTGAATTTGACAGTGTGTGCAAGACAAATATGGTGAGATATTAATGCAAGAGTTGAGGTGAACACATAAAGGACAAATGACAGGGGACATATTTTGAAAAGTCTACATTATTGTCGCATATGTTTGCCATCTACTACATAATTCTTTAGGATCATATTTTTTTAGGGATTTAAATAAATACAGCTCTGAGTGATGTTATTTAGCACTTGTCCATTAATCAGGATCTACCCCCATAACATATTATTTAGTTACTTTTAGATTCCCCTTTACAATGCCAAAAAGTAGAGGTTGCAGAGCAAGTAATGTTCAACAGCTCTAATAACTGAATAGAAATTGAGATTCGCTTGCGACAATTCCCAAATGCAGACTCCCATTGTGCTGGAAATCCTGACATCTGTTACACTGCTGTGTCAGGAGGTCTTAACACATTCAGGGGGAGATGTGCTAAGCCTTGGAGAGTGATAAAGTGATAAAGTACCAACCAATCAGCTCCAACCTGTCATTTTTCAAACAGCCTGCAAAGTGTCAGAAGCTGATTGGTTGGTACTTTATCACTATCCACGACTTAGTACATCTCTCCCTCAAAGTCAGAATTCTACTTTTGATGCAACAAAGGGGAATGTATTTTCACAGTTTCAGCCTTTTCTTTCTCTACCCAATCATTTTAAAGGGAACAGTCATCCTCATGAATTTATACATCATGGCAGAGAATACTCACTGGTTAAAGCAATGAGCAGCAGAAACCAACCACCGATCCCCAATTATTGTTGCCCCACAAAAATGATGGGCGCCCTCCTTCAGACTGGCTTGCCATGGGACTTCCCCTCTGACAGCATCTAATCCTCCTACTATTTTGTTGGGTTTTGTTAGGCCGGGACGGCTGCCACATTCTGCAATGATAATTAGTTCTTAGTATTTACCAACAAATCAAGGCAATTTTCTTTTTACCGTTTTGCAATTCTGATTTCTTGAAAATAAAAATACTACTGTATCTACAATGCCAAGTTTTAAAAATATATTTTCTATTGACATATTTATAAAAAATACTATATGAAAATTTCCAAATTATAAGCAATCTACATGATAATAAGGACTCCTCTAATTGGAAATAGTAGTCAGTGCTGTATTTCACACTTAAGTACATACCAGATGTAGAACGGAAAAGGTTTTGTAATGATTTTGTCTTTTATTTTCATGTATTGCTGGCCATACGCCTGCACGATTTCGGGCCGATTCCCCGATTTCCGATGAGTCACAAGATGGATCTTGTGAAAATCGTGTATTCTAGTAAGATACAATCCGATGCGCGCTCCCGCAGCTCCTATAATCGGATCTTATGATCAGATGTGCAGTACATCTTGTCCATCGTATCGTGTGCAGATTGTGCCATTTATCTTTTTCATGCAATCCATCGTGCAGCAATTTAAGTCATTTCAATGACTGTTTCCCTTATGAGCCTGTGAGACACAGAATCGATCTTACGACAGATCGTGTGCTAAGAAAAATAACAAAAATGCTGCCGGGACTGCCAGGAAGCTCCGGGGAATCGTAGGGAAATCGTATGATGAATCTGATCTTATGCTGGTCGTGTAGGTGTATGGCCAGCATATAATAGGCCTGGCCAACATGTGACTCTCCAGCTGTTGTGAAACTACAAGCCTCTGTACTCTTTACCAGTTGATCGGTGGGAGGGTATGCTGGAACTTGTAGTGGAGAGCCACAGGTTGGCAAGGCCTGATGTTAAATGTTTCTCTTTTCTTGGTCTGTACTAACCACCCAGGGTTAGTACAGCCAGAGTTGAGCCAGGGAAAATGAGGCGCTAAGCCAGGTACTAAAGAGGGGTTGGAGTAAATTGAAAAACAACTAAGGGGGAGTGAATAGTTGAATTATGGGAAAGGGAACAGGCTTGGACATCAAGGCTGTTTGCTGTGCCCTGTAATTTCCCATGTTTGTAACTGAAAATAATAGAAGTGTTGGTTTGAAGACTAGCTTGTAGAGACTTTTGGTCAAGGCAGTCATTCTCTCTGCCCATAGTCTGGCTCAGAGGTAGCCGTGGATGAATGAATAGCCCATTTATCACCAAATTTTTCAACAGTTCTATTAATGGAATCAGTATGATTTACCGCCGGCCGCATGGAAGCCCGGCAGGGGTAAAGATCCCAAAGCTACAAAAGGTAAGTATCAACCAACCTTTTTTTTACCCCCTAACCCTTACCCTCTTTTAGGGATGCCTAACCCTAACCACTCCCTCTAAGTGCCTAGACCTAACCCCCCCCTTCCCCGCAGCCTAAACCTGGGGGGGGGGTCAGGATTTCGACGCCTGTCATTTGTACCTTGCCAGGATTAGACAGTCAGGAAGCCGGCGGTCGGCATTGCGACCGTCGGCTTCCTGATTGCATCCCCTATTAATTGGGTGTGGATTGAATGATAGGCAGTAAAAAGGTCGACAGTGTCTAGAAAGACACCAGATGTTAGACAGTTAATAGGTCGACAGGGACAAAAGGTCGACACACTAAAGGTCAACAGGGACAAAAGGGCGATGTTTGCATGTTTGTATATGCATTCATATGGACACTGATGCATGGGTTTCAACTGCTATGCTCTTTATTCAGCAATTTGCAAACTATAGACATACTGTACACCAGACTACACCCACTTCCCAGCATTCCCCATGGTCCTAGGGACCGTCACTGAAGATCCAGGCTTTCACATACAGTTAGGGAGTGTCTACAAACATTAGGCATATCTAATGCAATAACATCACAGTCGACACAATTTTTTTTCTTTTTCTAACCCTAATTTTCACCCTGACCCTTCCTCCTGGTTCCTAACCCTAACCGTTGGGGTAGGTGTCTGACCCTAACCGTCCCTTCTAGTACTTAACCCTCCAGTAAGTGCCTAACCCTAATCATCGTGTTAAATGCCTAACCCTAACCTATTGGATAAAGTGCCTAACCCTCCGGTAAGTGCCTAACCCTCCGGTAAGTGCCTAACCCTAAAAACAAAATAAAAATAAATCATGTGTCGACCATCTGTACATGTCGACCTTTAGTGTGTCGACCTTTTGTCCCTGTCGACATATTGACTGTCTAACATCTGGTGTCTATCTAGACATTGTCGACCTTTTTACTGTCAATCTATAGACTGGATCCCCAGAAATTACTCCAAACAAATACCATAATTCCATTTTGGATACTAACAGATATATTACATTATTTCTTTTAAACCTGGTATAAATTTTTTGCACAAAAGAAATGATTTTTATCCTGCACAGGACTGAAGAACATAAGTAAATATAATTTGCTAAGATGGAGTATGATCAAACATGTTGGAGGGACGCCCCTGGGTAAATAAGTATAAATGTATACCAGAGTTGTTTTGCAAAAGGAGCAAAAGCGAAAAAAGAAAAACCCTTTGCAAAAGGGTTTTTATAAATGCTTGTACATATACATATGAAATTATGTGATTATATTAATTCATAGGAGATTAAGGGGTTTATTTATCAAGCAGTGAAAAACTTAGTGAAGCGGATGTCACGGCCAGGGTATTTCAGCATGGCGCTAGGCGGGTGTTACCTGTGAGGTCGTTGTGGTGCGGGCTGTCTGGTGGCGGAGCTGGTGTCTGGCGGGGGACTTTGGCTGCGCGTGTTGTTGTGCGGGCCTGTTGTCACTCTGCGCTGGTAAGGCCTGGCGGTGTCTCCGTTCCGTTTGGCATGGGCGCCGCCATTTTGCCTTCTGGCCATGTGATGCGGCTGGCCAATCCTGGTGAGTCACTTGTTCCCTCCGGCCAGTAACAGCATGGCATGGGGTATTTAGGAAGGGTCAGTGCCTTCCTTCTTTGCCAGTGCAACGTGTATCTCAGCCTAGCTGAGAGGGAGTTCTCTGTGCTTATCCTGTTCCTGTGAATCGCTGTCTGCCAGTCTGCCTGTCAGCTTCTAGCTTCCGCTGGACTACCCCGCTTCCTCCACCACCCTTGCCCATACCTGAGTGCCTGAGCCTGCTGACATCCTGCTCATTTGCCTTAGTTCACTACCTGCATACCTGGCTTATTATTTCCTGCATCACTACCTGCATACCTGGTTGATTATTCTAGTCTCACTACCTGCACACCTGGACAGTTCTAATTGTTTCTACTTGGACATTAACCCATTACTCCCACCACTGAACTCTAGTGCACGTTTATATATACCTGGACTTTTATTTACTGCCATATTTTATGTCTACTCAAGCACCTATTAAAAAACCTAGTTTTATATTCAAACCCGCTTCTGTGATTGCTCCTGCTACCACCCGGGTCCACAAACAACCCAGAACATAACAGTTTGCACTGGCCCCATGGAGCCGGCCATGGGTCAGGAGTCAGGAGTGGATTTGTTCCGGTGCATTTCTGGTCGTTTAGAAAATCTGGAAAACATGCAGCTTCAGATGGTTCAATTCCTGCAAGAGATGTCTAAGCGACAGGATAGTTTACAAACTCCTTTTCTACCCCTGGAGTACCAGCAACCGCATCTGCATCAGCATCTGGGAATACAGGAGGCAGATCATCTCCCCGCTTACATCTTCATTTAACGGCAACCCTAAACTCTGCCGAGGATTCCTAAATCAGTGTGACATACATTTTACCCTGCAGCCTGACAACTTTCTAACTGCAAGAACTAAAGTGGCTTATATAGTCTCTCTGTTATCTGGCCAGCCCTTGGAATGGGCTTCCCCACTCTCGGAGCGCTCAGATCCGCTGCTGGATAATTACGCAGGCTTTGTGTCATCCTTCAGGAGGATTTTCGATGAAGCTGGGCGTACTGTATCAGCATCATCAAACATCATGACACTGAGACAAGGGGTCATGTCAGTCAATATGCTGTGCAATTTAAAATTTTAGCATCAGAGCTCAAATGGAATGAGGAAGCCCTCACCTCGGCCTTCTGTCATGGGTTGTCAGACCGACTAAAGGATGATCTAGTCAATCAAGAGCTTCCTACTAATCTGAACGACATGATTTCGTTGTGTATAAAAATTGACCTACGCTTCAGGGAACATCAGGCTGAAAAACACAGAACTGACCGGCAAAGGTCAATTGCCCCCGCCATTTCTACCCATCCCATTCCTTCTCCTACTGAAGAGGAGCCTATGCAGGTGAATCATACACACCTCTCCAAAGAAGAACGTCAGAGAAGAATGCAAAAGAACCTCTGTCTGTACTGCGGAGAGTCCGGTCACCTGCTGATCTCCTGCCCCCGTAAACCGGGAAATGCCAAATCCTAACTGACCCTGGAGACATCAAGTTAGGAGTTATGAGCCCGTCTCCAAAAATGTAAGATTTCATGATTACCCTAGCTTTGGATCTTAAACCCAAACCTGTCTTTGCTACTGCTTTACTTGACTCGGGAGCAGCCGGAAATTTCATGACGTCTAGTTTCATAGATAAATTTCAGATTCCTTGTTTGTCTCTCAACCAGGCCATCTCTCTGACCTCTATAGACGGACGCCCTCTAACTAACGGGATAGTCACCAAGGAGACTCAACCAGTATTGGTCCAAATTGGGGCACTTCATTCTGAGTCCTTAAAATTCCTGGTGCTATCAGAGGCCTCTCAAGAAATTGTTCTTCGTCTACCCTGGTTGCGTCAACATAATCCCAGGTCAGATTGGAGTTCTATGCAGATTCTGTCATGGGGTATGGACTGTCAGAAATGCTGTCTTCCAAAAATTCGACCTGTAAGAAAGACAGTTCCATTAGTTTCTTCTGCCATTCCCAAGGAATATCAGATGTTCGCCGACGTGTTCTCTGAGCAGCAAGCAAATATTTTACCTCCTCATAGAGAATGGGACTGTCCAATTGATTTGATACCTGATAAGATACCACCTCGTGGTCGTACCTATCCACTGTCCTTGCCTGAGACTCAAGCCATGACCGAGTACATCCGGGACAACCTGGCAAAGGGGTTCAATTCTCCCCTCTACTTCACCTGCCGGAGCTGGATTTTTCTTCGTTGGCAAGAAGGACGGTGGTTTAAGACCATGTATCGATTATCGAGGCCTTAATGACATTACTGTAAGGAATCGATACCCTCTTCCCCTGATTACTGAGTTGTTTGATAGGGTCAAGGGCTCTGTCATTTTTTCTAAATTAGATCTGAGAGGGGCTTACAATCTCATTCGTATTCGAGCTGGCAGTGAATGGAAGACCGTTTTTAATACCAGAGATGGACATTTCGAATATTTAGTAATGCCTTTTGGATTGTGCAACGCCCCTGCTGTCTTTCAGAGTTTCGTTATTGAGATTTTCCGGGACCTGTTATATGTTTCAGTTGTTGTCTATCTGGACGATTTACTGATTTTTTCATCCTCTGTAGCTAAACATCATGAACATGTTAAAGAAGTTTTGACCCGTTTGAGAAAGAACCACCTTTATTGCAAACTGGAGAAGTGTGTCTTTGGAGTGCCCAGTGTACCTTTTCTCGGCTATGTAATTTCTGGCTCCAGTTTGGAAATGGACCCCAAGAAGGTACAAGCAATTCTGGATTGGACCCGACCTCAGACACTGAAAGCCATCCAGAGATTGTTGGGCTTCGCCAATTATTATAGACGCTTCATTAAGGGATTTTCTACATTGCTGGCTCCCATTACAGCCTTGACCCGGAAAGGTGCTAATCCTGCCCAATGGTCACCTGAGGCAGAGTCTGCTTTTCATCTTCTAAAACAGGCCTTTATCTCAGCACCTGTTTTTCGACAACCAGATCTGGACAGGCCTTTTTTGTTGGAAGTAGACGCATCATCTGAAGCTGTGGGAGCAGTCCTGTCTCAATGTTATGAGGACAATCGAGTCCATCCTTGTGGATTCTTTTCTAAAAAATTGTCACCTGCCGAAAGGAACTACACCATAGGTGAGCAAGAACTACTAGCTGTAAAGTTGGTGTTGAAGGAATGGAGATATTTGCTAGAAGGCGCTAAATTTCCATTTACTGTATTTACGGACCATAGAAATCTCCTATTTCTCAAAAACCTTCAATGTGTGAGTCCTCGTTTGGCCCGCTGGGCAATATTCTTTGCCAGGCTTCAGTTCACCCTGACCTTCCGGTCTGGAGCACTTAATCAGACGGCTGATGCCCTATTGAGATCTCTCCTCTGTAATGATCAATCTGAAAATCAAAGCAATACTCCTGTCTTGGAATCAAGAGTTTTCGCCGCATTACAGGTTCAGCCTCCTACAGGAAAATCGTTTGTGGTCCTGGAATTAAGGAAGCCGCTTCTCACTTGGGCACATTCCTCTCACTTCGCAGGGCACTCAGGCACTCGGAAGACTTTGGAGTTCCTGAAAAGACACTATTGGTGGCCTTCTATGAAGGCAGATATAATGGATTTCATCTCTTCCTGCTCCTCCTGTGCCCAGCATAAATCATCACGACAAGCTCCAGCTGGGGAATTGCTTCCACTACCCACTCCATCACGTCCATGGACGCATCTCTCCATGGATTTCGTCATAGACCTGCCAGTCTCTCAAGGCTTCAATACTATCTGGGTTGTAATAGACCGATTCTCTAAGATGGTCCACTATATACCTTTGAAGAAGTTACCTTCTGCTCCTGACCTGGCACAGTTGTTCGTCCAACACATATTTCGTCTTCATGGCCTTCCTGCTGAAATTGTCTCTGACCGTGGTGTGCAGTTTACTGCAAAATTCTGGAGGGCTTTGTGTTCTGTTCTTCAAGTGAAGTTAAACTTTTCCACGGCCTACCATCCGCAAAGCAACGGCTCCACCGAGAGAGTTAATCTAGAGACTATCTTAAGAATGACATCTTCCCAGGACAATTGGGCTGCCTTGCTGCCGTGGGCCGAGTTTGCACATAATGCTTCCTACCACTTGTCAACTAACCAAACGTCATTTCAGGTTGTTTATGGCCTTCATCCTCGTGTTCCCGAATTCCGAAGCCTGCCTGTTTTTGATGTTCCGGCCGTGGAGGACACGGTGCGGAATTTTGCTGCCATCTGGACTCAAGTACGGTTTGATTTGCTGAAGGCATCCTCTCGTTATAAGACCCAGGCCGATAGGAAGCATAGAATAGTTCCACGCATGCAAGTTGGAAGCCAGGTCTGGTTGTCCACCTGGAATCTTTGTCTGAGAGTTCCTTCAATGAAATTCGCACCATGCTTCATTGGGCCCTTCACCATAACAGAAGTCATTAATCCAGTGGCCTATCGTCTACAGTTACCCCCATACCTAAAAAAATCCCTAATTCCTTCCATGTTTCCTTATTAAAGCCCCTAGTTCTGAATAGGTTCCACAGTGCTCTACCTGCTTCTCCTCGAGTCCAGATGGACAGAGAAGTTGAGTTTGAGGTCGCCCAGGTCTTGGACTCTCGTCTATGCAGAGGTCATCTACAGTATTTGGTAGACTGGAAAGGTTACGGTCCAGAGGAACGTTGCTGGACCGATGCTCGTGATGTCCACGCTCCCACGCTCATCAGGAGATTTCATTCTGCCCATCCGGAGAAGCATGGTGAGTGTCCTGAGGCCACCACCAAAAGGGGGGGATACTGTCACGGCCAGGGTATTTCAGCATGGCGCTAGGCGGGTGTTACCTGTGAGGTCGTTGTGGCGTGGGCTGTCTGGTGGCGGAGCTGGTGTCTGGCGGGGGGCTTTGGCTGTGCGAGTTGTTGTGCGGGCCTGTTGTCACTCTGCGCTGGTAAGGCCTGGCGGCGTCTCTGTTCCGTTTGGCATGGGCGCCGCCATTTTGCCTTCTGGCCATGTGATGCGGCTGGTCAATCCTGGTGAGTCACATGTTCCCTCCGGCCAGTAACAGCACGGCATGGGGTATTTAGGAAGGGTCAGTGCCTTCCTTTGCCAGTGCAACGTGTATCTCAGCCTAGCTGAGAGGGAGTTCTCTGTGCTTATCCTGTTCCTGTGAATCGCTGTCTGCCAGTCTGCCTGTCAGCTCCTAGCTTCCGCTGGACTACCCCGCTTCCTCCACCACCCTTGCCCATACCTGAGTGCCTGAGCCTGCTGACATCCTGCTCATTTGCCTTAGTTCACTACCTGCATACCTGGCTTATTATTTCCTGCATCACTACCTGCATACCTGGTTGATTATTCTAGTCTCACTACCTGCACACCTGGACAGTTCTAATTGTTTCTACTTGGACATTGACCCATTACTCCCACCACTGAACTCTAGTGCACGTTTATATATACCTGGACTTTTATTTACTGCCATATTTTATGTCTACTCAAGCCTATTAAAAAACCTAGGCCCTCATTCAGAGCCACTCGCTATTTGCGGTCGTTCGTTCTAAAACAAGGGGTGGCTATTCAAATGAACCGTTCGCTGTTTGCGGTCTGTTCACGCCTCTAGGTCTGAACGTGCGAACAAAACTTGCATTTGTTTTTTGGAAAAATACGCCCCCTGGCCGCTCGCATCCTACGTCATGTCCGCTATTTATTAGATTAATCGAGTACATCGACAAGGGTATGAACTGCTCGCTATTCTTGGGGTTGGTGTTTGCTACCACAATTTTGCAAGCAGTTCTGACTATAAAATAACCCAGTGACGTGGTCAATGACGCTGCTGTTTTAAATATGCACACCCATAAAACGCCCGTTTTGACCTTTAAGCACGCCTGCGTTCTGATTTCCACTCCCCATTTTCAAGCACCTTCCCCTGTTACCACCCACATACGCCTCTTTCTGTCACTCAAAATAGCAGGCATTCGCTGTTTTGCGAGCACATGAATTTCGGCCGCATTGACTGGTTAGCGCATGCGTATAACGATCCGTACGCATGCGCAGTTGGGCTAACATCGCTCGGAACGAACGAGCGGCCGCTTACGAGCGGCTCTGAATCAGGCCCCTAGTTTTATATTCAAACCCGCTTCTGTGATTGCTCCTGCTACCACCCCGGGTCCACAAACAACCCAGAACATAACAGCGGAGCAGTGAAGTTGCCCATGGCAACCAATCAGCTTTGAGGTAACATTTATTAAGTACAGCCTATAAAATAATAGGTTGGAGCTTATTGGTTGCCATGGGCAACTTCTCCACTGGTCTGCTTCACGAAGTTTTTCACTGCTTGATAAATAAACCCCTAAGGAAGTAGTATTTTGTTACGGTTCCCATAAGGAATAAATGGTGATCTTGAAATTATACACCTATTCCAGAGGTTGAAAGTCTAGCCTGAAATGACCCATCCTTTGATAAAACAGATAAACAACTTGACACGAGCAGGCCATTTTAGATTTAAACAGAGTAACCTCTGGTGAGATTTTAAGCAAAAGGAAAAGTGACAAGAAAAATATATTTTTGGAAATATTGGCATTCTATTTAATCTTGTGGCGGAAAGAGTAGACACAGAGAACATTGAACATTACTTTTTGGGATTATGATGGAGTAAGTGTTGAAAATGAATAATTAAAAATGCCAATAATTCCTAATTATGCTGGCATATACCATATTTTTTATTAATCGCTAGATTTTTTCTCAACTCGCTGACCACATTTTGACAATTGCTCGTGGGTTTTGGACATCAGGCACCATTTTCAAAATCACAACTGCATATTAGCATTGTATGACTATGGGCCTGATTCAGCTTTGGGAATAGAGGCCCTGATTCAGAGCCGGATGCTCTGAAAGAGCGCTCGCTCTGAATCATGGCGGGTTTTTTTTTTGTGCAGCCTCCTGGCCACTCGCATAGCTGTGGGTGACCACCCACAGCTATAGCGAGCAGCCAGGTTGATGGTCGCGATGGTCAAGACCATCGCGACCATCGGGCTTGCGACTAGACCCTTGTGGTAGGGTCTTGTGGCCACAAGCCCCAGAGAGATTTCGATTCTAACAGAGCCGGAATCTCCACTGACATCGTCAGTGGGGCCGCCCCCAAATGGCAGGCGTTCACATGGGAACGCCTCCGTTTGGGCAGCCAACCCCCCCGGCCCACCCACCAAAGGGGGCGAGCTATCACTCAACATCGACAGCTCGCCCCCTTTGGTGCGGGACCCGGAGCGACGGATTGCCCGTCGCTAGCCGGGTCTCACGCATGCACACGACGGAGCCGGCTCCGTCGTGCGCATGCGCTGTGGGCCACCATCGACCTGGTTGCGAGCACTCAGCGCTTGCGACCGGGTCTGAATCAGGCCCAGAGTGAGAATTAGCACTTAACTGTGTACCTGGACAAACCATGTTGCAATGCAAGAGGTGTAAATACGTAATTTTTTTTGCATGTAGGGTAAATACTGGCTGCTTTTGCATGTAGCTCACAAATACTGCACAGCTTTATTATTGCTCTATAATTTACATGTCAGTTTGGACACCTCTTTACCAAATCTAAATCTCTCGGCACATTTTAAATGTGCCCCACCTGCAGTGCAACATGGTTTCACCAAGATGATCAGTTAAATCTCACTCTGTTCCCAAAACTGAATCAGGCCCTCTGTTACCTATTTAAATCTTCACCTTTCTCTCTATTGTTAGGATACAAAACTGCATCAAGCATTAAATTATTTATAAGAAAAATAAGAGAAAAAAATTCATAAGTCCCCATGAATCTGTTTTCCTATAAAAATGTATAATTTTATGTTAAGCAGACTCGTCTTACAAGGAATGCAAAATCTCACTGAACAAAACTAATCTCCAATGTCTGATAACACGTTTGGTGACTTACGTGTAAAAAAAAACATAAAAAGTACAGTTGTACGAACACAATACAATATGTTAGATAAAATGTAGCATTGCTTTTCATTGGCTAATAATGCATTTCATTGTTGTACTATCTCCAAATATCAAAAGTATGCTGCCTTCCAGTCTGTGAGTCTGCCTTCTCAGGGAGTAATCTTACAGGTCTTAGCGCAATAGTTTTCACACACCAAACATTGAGCTGTTTTTTTTAACTCTGTCTACGCACCTTGAGGCTTGGATGTGCTGAGGGGTTTCTGGGTTGGTTTTGCTGGCAGGGTACTGCTGCCTGGCTTAGACTTGGTTGTGGAATGCCTAGTCAGTGGTCTAGCAGTGGTGGCCTTGGGGTTGGTTGTCTTTTTTATACTACTGGTGGTAGTAATCAAGCTTGTATATAGTTCCAGTAATGTAGGTGCTGAAATGACATCTTGAATCCAGTTTCTAACCATGCTTACTCTCACATAGACCCCAGGTCTTCTGGCTTCAGCACATCCCACTCCCCAGCTCACAATGCCTGCCAAAAAGAATTTGCCTGAAGCTTCCTCACAAACCAGAGGTCCACCTGAATCACCCTGCAAGGATACATTTTATGTTGTTACTTTATCTATTAACAATTGATTGGTAAAACATTTAGACAGAAGTGTATAATGTTGATTGACTAATTGCAGTTTAAGAAGTAAAGCATGAAAAAGGCTACAGTAGTAGCCGAAACACGTTGCTGCTCTCCACACAAGCCACTGAAGCTATTCCCCATTTGGAACCAGATGCTGCTACATTGACAACCAGCCTGAAAGACATCCTGTGAGTTTTGGATTCATTGTTAGACCACCGCCCAATTAGGTGGGTCTCCCAGGTGCATTCTCCTCTGGCGTTCCATGCTGGATAGTGGTTGAGACTGAGACGGATTGTCCTGCCCGCAGCATCCTCCGGTGTTCACTCCAGATGCGGATCTGAGTCACGTGACTGCTGACGGAGGTCCCGGCGGCTGTCAGCACAAAGACGGGCATTGACTCCGACCACGAGAGAACAAGCGGGCTACAGACGTGTTGGACACTTATGCTCAGCATCTCCCGCTGAACTATATCAAGCAACTCCAGCTCCAATCTCCTTTGTGTAAAGGGACGGCATGGTTCTTATCTACAGGTATTCATCGGCAGCTTTAATTATCTAGGTACCCAGCAGAACTCTGCGTGACTGGTTAATGCACAATAGGGTACATTTCCACTTGCTATATACAGGCGTGTTTTTGGATCACACGGTCAGCCTCACTTTCTATATCTGAGAACGGCCATACCATCTGTGACTTTGATACTAAACTGAAAAAAAACTTTTTTCAACGGGTTCCTTTAATATCATTATTGATACATTGTTGGGGATAGCTAGCCAGTAGCTATAGGCTATATCATTGCCTTTATAAATCTAATTTGCTACAGCATTATATAGTTCATATCTATACAGGTATATGACTTAGCCAATAATATAGGAGAGTGTGTTTTTAGATTTTGGAGCCTGATCAACTCCCTAAATCTGCATGCTTGCGTTACATTTATTATGAGCTAATTTAGCAGTGCTGATTATTTATTTCACATCCACTATATTGTGTTTGCATTTGTGTTTTTTGTTTTTTGTTATTATTTTAAAGTATTAAACTTTTTTATATATTGATGAGTCATTCCCATGTCTCAACCTAAATGTCAGAGCGCAGTTTTTTTCTTCTATAGCTTATGCTTGTGAGGTTGGCAATCACCTCTTTAATACTGCTGCACTGATATTTGAATTACTGGCTCATTAGCGCTGAGGTGTTTTCTGTAAGAAGTAAAACATATCAATATGAATATCTTCCCAAAGAAACAGTCCTAACGAAAGAGCACTTATTTTCTGAACCCAGTTGCCTATTCTGGCAGTTTTTCAATCCTTAGGACAAGCTCCAAGTCCTGATAAGATGAATGTTATCAGTATTGTTACTTACTATTAAACTAAATTCAGTTTTTCAATCCTTAGGACAAGCTCCAAGTCCTGATAAGATGAATGTTATCAGTATTGTTACTTACTATTAAACTATTCAGACAGCAATGTCTGAAACACTTCAGAGTGGGGAGCAAGCATGCTACTAAGCTTTTATCATTCATCTTGCTCATCTCATGTTGGATTTGGGACACTCCAGAGAACCTAGAAAGTTATAGTCATATGCACATATACTCAGTGGTCACTTTTTTAGATATACTTGTTTGTAAACACTCACTCATGTGGCAGAGACTGCATAAAAGCAGGCATATATGATCAATAGGTTAAGTTGTTGTTCAGACCAAACCCCATGGGGAGAATGTCATATAAGTGACTTTGACCATGTAATGATTGTTTAACACAGACAGAGTGGTTTAATATCCCAGAAACTGCTCATCTTCTGGGATTTTCATGCACAACAGTCTCTAGAATTTACAGAGAATAGTGGGAAAAACAAAAAACACAAAGGATAGAATGGCCAGACTGGTTCAAGCTGAGAGAAAAAAAAATAGCTAATTATGATAGACTAAAATAATGAAAATACTGCCTACATGCAGTGTTCTCCCCACGCTGTTTTTTGCAGAAGCATCGCCCGGTAGAAACAGCCTACCGCCCGGCACTTCCCCTTGCCCAAATGTGCCGCGTCCCCGGTCACCCTCAATATGTCCTTGTTGACACGCACTTTGAGAGTGGAACCAATGTGCCGCTTCCGGGGGAACCTGATGGCAGTTACACCGTCCCCACGTGCAGCAGGGTCCGGCTCTGTTCCTGCGGGAACTTCCTGTGGTTACCCCAGTGCTGCTGCCCATGTGGAGCTGGCGTAATCAGCTGTCAGGTAACAAGTTGCTGCTGCGCTGTGTTACACATAGGGGTGTGCACCGGCCACTTTTCGTGTTTTGTGTTTTGGTTTTGGATCTGGATCTTTCTTCGTGTTTTGGATCTGGATTGGTTTTGCCAAAACCACCCTTCCGTGTTTTGGGTTCTGGGTTTTGTGTTTTGGATCTGTATTTTTTTTTAAAAAAGCATAAAAACAGCTAAAATCACAGAATTTGTAGGTTTTTCTGCTCCTATGCTATTATTAACCTCAATAACCTTAATTTCCACTCATTTCCAGTCTATTCTGAACACCTCACACCTCACAATAGTGTTTTTATGTCCAAAACGTTGCACCGAGGTAGCTGGATGACTATGCTAAGCGACACGAGTGGGCGGCACAAACACGTGACCCATCTAGGCGTGAAACTGCAGTGGCAGACAGGATGGCAGTTTGAAAAACTAGGCCCCAAACTGTACATAATGCAAAGAAAAAAAAGAGGTGCAAGATGGAATTGTCCTTGGGCCCTCCCACCCACCCTTATGTTGTATAAACAGGACATGCACACTTTAACAAACCAATCATTTCAGCGCCAGGGTCTGCCACACAACTGTGGCTGAAATGATTGGTTCGTTTGGGCCCCCACAAAACAAGCTGGCAATTAATGTGTCCCTGCACAAACTGGCTCTATGGAGGCAAGATGTCATCCTCATCCTCCTCATCCACCGATTCCTCACCCTCTTCAGTGTGTACATCCTCATCCTCACAAAGTATTAACTCGTCCCCACTTGAATCCACCACCACAGGTCCCTCTGTACCTTCTGGAGGCTGGTCTCCCTGGAAGAGCTGATAATTCATTTTGATGAACATCATCTTCTCCACATTCTGTGGAAGCAACCTCCTACGCCTTTCGCTGACAAGGTTCCCGGCTGCACTAAACACTCTTTCGGAGTACACACTGGAGGGGGGGCAACTCAGGTAAAATAGAGCCAGTTTGTACAGGGGCCTCCAAATTGCCTCTTTTTCCTGCCAGTACAGGTATGGACTGTCTGCCATGCCTACTTGGATGCTGTCACCGATGTAATCCTCCACCATTCTGTCAATGGTGACAGTATCATATGCAGTGACAGTAGACATGTCAGAAATTGTTGCCAGGTCCTTCAGTCCGGACCAGATGTCCAAACTTGGTCCTGCCTGCCCTGCATCACCGCCAGCGGGTTGCTTAGGATACCTAAGTTTTTTCCTGGCAGCCCCAGTTGCAGGAGAAAATGAAGAAGGAGCCGTTGACGTGTCACGTTCCGCTTCAGCTGACAGTGTGTTCACCAGCAGGTCTTTGCACCTCTGCAGGCTTGTGTCGGCCGGAAAGAGAGACACCACATAGGCTTTAAACCTAGGATCGAGCATGGTGGCCAAAACGTAGTGGTCTGATTTCAACAGATTGACCACCCTGGAATCCTGGCAAAGCGAATGAAGGGCTTCATCCACAAGTCCCACATGCCGAGCGGAATCGCTCCGTCTTAGCTCCTCCTTCACTTTCTCCAGCTGCTTCTGCAAAAGCCTGATGAGGGGAATGACCTGACTCAAGCTGGCAGTGTCTGAACTGACTTCACGTGTGGCAAGTTCGAAGGGCTGGAGAACCTTGCACAACACGGAAATCATTCTCCACTGCGCTTGAGTCAGGTGCATACCCCCTCCTTTGCCTATGTCATAGGTGGATGTATAGGCTTGTATGGCCTTTTGCTGCTCCTCCATCCTCTGAAGCATATAGAGGGTTGAGTTCCACCGCGTCACAACCTCTTGCTTCAGGTGATGGCGGGGCAGGTTCAAGAGTGTTTGCTGGCGCTCCAGTCTTCGGCACGCAGTCGCTGAATGGCGAAAGTGGCCAGAAATTTTTCGGGCCACCCAAAGCGTCTCCTGCACGCCCCTGTCGCTTTTCAGAAAATTCTGCACCACCAAGTTTATTGTGTGAGCAAAACATGGGACGTGCTGGAATTTGCCCAGATGTAATGCCCGCACAATATTGGTGGCGTTGTCAGATATCACAAATCCCCAGGAGAGTCTAAGTGGGGTAAGCCACTGGGCGATGATTTCCCTCAGTTTCTCTAAGAGGTTGTCGGCGGTGTGCCTCTTACTGAAACCGGTGATACACAGCGTAGCCTGCCTTGTAACGAGCTGGCATTTCTGAGATGCTGCTACTGGTGACGCTGCTGCTGTTGCTGCGTAAGGTGATACATCTACCCAGTGGGCTGTCACAGTCATATAGTCCTTAGTCTGCCCTGTTCCACTTGTCCACATGTCCGTGGTTAAGTGGACATTGTGTACAACGGCATTTTTCAGGACACTGAGGACACTTTTTCTGACGTTTCTGTACAGTCTCGGTATCGCCTGCCTAGTGAAGTGGAATCTAGACGGGATTTGGAACCGGGGACACACTACCTCCATCAATTGTCTAAATCCCACTGCACTAATGGCGGATACCGGATGCACGTCTAACACCAACATAGCAGTCAAGGCCTCAGTTATACGTTTTGCTTCAGGATGACTGCTGTCGTACTTCATCCTCCTCGCTAAGGACTGTTGGAGGGTCAATTGTTTAGTAAAAGTAGTGGTGTTCCTACTTCCTCTCTGGGATGATGAACGACTCCCAGCAGCAGCAACAGCAGCAGCGGCAGCAGTAGGCGTAGCAATGCAGGATCCTCCGGAGGAATCCCGGATAGGAGAGTCAGTCATGCCAGTGACATGGCCTGCAGGACTACTTCCGATCCTAACTAAGGAGGAAATTGACGAGGAGGGAGTTGACGGTGTGGTTTGCAGGCGCTTGGATACAACAGGACAACGGGATTTAGGTGTCCCTGGACTGCTTACGGTCTTAGCCAAAGTTTCTGAACTTGACAGTAACTTTTTATGAACGCGCTGCAGGTGCCGTATAAGGGAGGATGTTCCTAGGTGGTTGACGTCCCTACCCCTACTTATTTCACCTTTACATATGGTACATATGGCAAGACAGTTGTTGTCCGGATTTGGATAGAAATATTGCCAGACCAAAGAGGTGGAATGTTTGGTCTTCTGCCCAGGCATGACCGTGATGGGCTTTTTCATCCCACGGACAACAACTGTCTCCCCCGGAGCCTGATTTAAACAAACCACATCACCATCAGAATCCTCCTCGCCAACTTCCTCCTCAGCGCCAGCTACACCAGTATCCTCATCCTGTTGTACTTCAACAGTGACATCTTCAATTTGCATATCAGCAAGTGGACTGTGGGTGCTCCTTTCAGCACTTGCAGGGGGCGTGCAAATGGTGGAAAGAGCCACCTCTTCCCGTCCAGTGCTGGGAAGGTCAGGCATCGCAACCACCACCACACTTGGACTCTCCTTGGGGATTTGTGATATCTTCTTAGAAAGCACAGTTCTTCGCTGTGCTTTTGCCAGCTTAACTCTTTTGATTTTTTTAGTGGGAGGAGGGCTTCCATCGTCATGTGAAGCTGAACCACTAGTCATGAACATACTAGGGATCGACCTTAGCCGTTCCTTGCCACTCCGTGTCGTAAATGGCATATTGGCAAGTTTACGTTTCTCTTCAGCTGATTTAAATGTCTTTTTCAAGGTCATTTTCCTGAACTTTGCCATTTGGGATTGTATGTGCCCTCTACTATGACATTGGGCATCGGCCTTGGCAGACGACGTTGATGGCATGTTATCGTCTATGTCATGACTAGTGGCAGCAGCTTCAGCACTAGGAGGAAGTGGTTCTTGATCTTTCTCTATTTTATTTTTATCGGAGAAAGTTTGGTCCTCCATTTATGTTATATCGATTTGATATATACGTGCGGCTAAACACAGAAAATAATTTTTTTTTGGGTTTGGACTGGAGTGTACTTTGTGGGTTACAGCACCCTTTAACGGTCAAGCCAGCCGGCCCTTTACTTATGACACAGGCGCACTCTTGGCACTACTTTGTTGATGCACGTGCGGCTACTGCGCACACAATTCACAAACACAGAAAATAATTTTTTTTTGGTTTGGACTGGAGTGTACTTTCGGGGGTTACAGCACCCTTTAACGGTCAAGCCAGCCGGCCCTTTACTTATGACACAGGCGCACTCTTGGCACTACTTTGTTGATGCACGTGCGGCTACTGCGCACACAATTCACAAACACAGAAAATAATTTTTTTTTGGTTTGGACTGGAGTGTACTTTCGGGGGTTACAGCACCCTTTAACGGTCAAGCCAGCCGGCCCTTTACTTATGACACAGGCGCACTCTTGGCACTACTTTGTTGATGCACGTGCGGCTACTGCGCACACAATTCACAAACACAGAAAATAATTTTTTTTTTGGTTTGGACTGGAGTGTACTTTCGGGGGTTACAGCACCCTTAACGGTCAAGCCAGCCGGCCCTTTACTTATGACACAGGCGCACGCTTGGCACTACTTTGTTGATGCACGTGCGGCTACTGCGCACACAATTCACAAACACAGAAAATTATTTTTTTTTTGGTTTGGACTGGAGTGTACTTTCGGGGGTTACAGCACCCTTAACGGTCAAGCCAGCCGGCCCTTTACTTATGACACAGGCGCACGCTTGGCACTACTTTGTTGATGCACGTGCGGCTACTGCGCACACAATTCACAAACACAGAAAATAATTTTTTTTTTGGTTTGGACTGGAGTGTACTTTGGGGGTTACAGCACCCTTTAACGGTCAAGCCAGCCGGCCCTTTACTTATGACACAGGAGCACGCTTGGCACTACTTTGTTGATGCACGTGCGGCTACTGCGCACACAATTCACAAACACAGAAAATAATTTTTTTTTTGGTTTGGACTGGAGTGTACTTTCGGGGGTTACAGCACCCTTAACGGTCAAGCCAGCCGGCCCTTTACTTATGACACAGGCGCACGCTTGGCACTACTTTGTTGATGCACGTGCGGCTACTGCGCACACAATTCACAAACACAGAAAATAATTTTTTTTTTGGTTTGGACTGGAGTGTACTTTCGGGGGTTACAGCACCCTTAACGGTCAAGCCAGCCGGCCCTTTACTTATGACACAGGCGCACGCTTGGCACTACTTTGTTGATGCACGTGCGACTACTGCGCACACAATTCACAAACACAGAAAATAATTTTTTTTTTGGTTTGGACTGGAGTGTACTTTCGGGGGTTACAGCACCCTTAACGGTCAAGCCAGCCGGCCCTTTACTTATGACACAGGCGCACGCTTGGCACTACTTTGTTGATGCACGTGCGGCTACTGCGCACACAATTCACAAACACAGAAAATATATTATTTTTTTAGCACTTGGGGGGAGCACCCCTGATGGACAGAGCACCCCCTGGACAACACTACAGCACTCCTTTAGGACTGGGACACTGCACAGGACTTTGGAGTGGACACAGCCCCTATGGAGAACTGACTGCACAACACAGTCCAGCCAGCCCCTATGGACTTTGAAGTAGTGGACACAGCCCCTATTAACAACAGCAGCACAGCACAACACAGCCAGCCCCTATGGACTTTGAAGTAGTGGACAACAGCAGCACTACACTACACTACACTACACAGCCCTAACTCCCACCCTCCCTCTTCACTGTCCACAGCCGAGTGAGAAAATGGCGCCGACGTGTGTACCTTATATAGGATCCAAAACCCGCGAGACTCGGAAGGCGGGAAGATGACGTTTTGCCTCGATTTCAGATCCGAGTCAGGCGGGAAAAGTCGAGCCTGACTCGGATCGGACTCGGATCGGGGGGGCTCGGGGGGGTTCGGATTTCAGAAATCCGAACCCGCTCACCCCTAGTTACACAGTCACCTGTAGCCCCGGGTGCCGGTGTGAGCGGCGTAATGCGGGGGCACCAGGCTGTACTATGCCAAAAGCGGTAGCAAAGTCTGATGTTACTTCCACTCCAGTATTACTGCTGGCGCGCATGGGGTATTCAGTGTGTGCACTAACTAGCTACACAACTTACTGTAAGCTCCCTGTTCCCATACACACTAATGCTGTCTTGTTTAAGATAGAAGCGCTAAATTCCCCGAAGCTCTTATATACAGCTAATACATACGTGTTTTTTCCTATATGCATAATGTGCTGTAAAACCATTGAGTTCTGGTGTAATCACTTTAGTGTTAATGAGGAAAACTTATACTTATAAGGAATAATGACTTGGGGGAGACGGGCATATTTCTACCGGCCCCTGTGCCATTTTTCCACAGTGTCCCCCCCAAAAATCTGTGGGGACAG
The DNA here is from genome assembly GCA_031769625.1 of Taudactylus pleione. Classification (NCBI taxonomy): domain Eukaryota; kingdom Metazoa; phylum Chordata; class Amphibia; order Anura; family Myobatrachidae; genus Taudactylus; species Taudactylus pleione. The sequence continues at coordinate 9,070,156 of JAUIMM010000453.1, forward strand.
TATTTGGGAGCCTGCAAGTGGGGCCAGTATCTGTGGAGCTGTAGAAAAACATATATTCTGTGTAGCCTTCAAGTGTGGACAGTATCTGAGGGTTGTGTTAATGATAATTTCTGTGGTGCCAGCAAGTGGGGCCTCTAAGAAGAAGAGGAGAATTAATATATAAATTGTTATTTCAAGTTTAAATCATTATAAGGTCAGGATTTAAAACATTTTATTATTGCGAAGGCCCCTACCAGGCTACTTCTTGATGCCACCCGGCTGGAAAAAATTTCTGGGGAGAACACTGTACATGCATTTCATTTTAATACATTGTCAAAAAAAATATTATCATTCATATATATAGTGCCATTTCATTAATAATATGAACTATATTTTTTAAAAATGAATGATTGATCCTTCAAGTTCATATGGATAAAACAAAAGGCTGGTTTCCAAGCAATGGAATCCTATGACTGTTAATGAAGACCAGCCAAAGACTCTAGAGCACAGCGGCTTTTTAAGGATTGTAAGGAAGACGGTCTCACTGGGCACAACTTTTATTATATCATTTTATATAAATTCATTAAAACATCTCGGCCTGGGGAAGAAGTTCTAAAGGGGTTTTGCAGAGAGGTAACAAAGAAGACTCTTTTGGGCGGCACGCTTTTATAATGGTTGAAATAATTCAAAAATAACTTTTATTATATACCTCTAAAATAGTGTAGATAACTCAATAATTTTGTGTGTGGGTCACTGTTCTTTAAGTTAAAAATGTATGTATGTGTCTGAAAATAAAACTCCCTATAATTCTTGTGATTAAGTTTAGTAATTAAGGTGATGGTTCTTAAAAAACAGCTAAGGAGGTATTGAGGCAAAAATGTGAGCATAATCTCAGCTCACGTGAATCTGTGTTTATAGATTTATACTAAATGCTAAGGGGTAAATTTACTAAGAATCGAGATTGGTCGAGTATAGTTTTTTTTTTTAATCTTGATTTGCATCGCCGAATATCGGATGATTTTCCTGTTTTTCATCACTGAAATTTACTAAGAAGTGAGTTTAGCTGAAAGTGAGATGGCCGATGGTGAAGCAGATTGAGATATTTCCCCCAAGTTGCATGGGAAGATGAGATTACGCACCCGAGATTGCAGTGTTTTCTCTCTGCAAATCTCTCCAGAGCTAGCAGCCTGCACATATCAGTGAGTTATGTGAAGGCTGCTTGTGTGTAAAAGAAGGGTTACATTTTGTTAAAAAAAAAGACGTAGGGTCTCCCTCCAAAAGCATAACCAGCCCTGGACTTGTCAGCCAGTCCTGGTTTTGAAAATTATGGGGAACAAAATTAGTAGGGTGCCTTCGTAATATAGGAAGTAGGAACCAGAACCTGGCTGCAGGGCCAGTGCTAGTTTTAAATATAGGGGGAAAAAAATTGCGTTGGGGTCCCCCTATATTTAAAACCAGCACCGGACCAAAACCGACCAGGGTGTAATGCCACAGCCAGGAGACCCTATTACCGGGTCTCCAGGGCCAAAGCATTCTCACACCAAGCCGGTCAGGCCAAGCCGGGGATCTCAGGGGAGGTGGGGACCCCCACAAGAAGGGGTTCCCCCTCTCCCAAAACCCCAGGCTTGGTCTGAACCCCTGGGCTGTGGGTACGGGGGTAATAAATTATAAAATCAAAGTAAACTATTGTATTTTACAGTGGAACTACAGGTACCAGCATGCCTGCCCTTTGGCACTTGTGGAACTACAAGTGCCAGCAGGCGGCTGGCACCTGTAGCTCCACTGTAAAATAAATAGTTAAATAAAGACACAACACACACACTGTATATAGAACAAGTTTATTACACACATACCTCAATCACATATACTTACCTGTACCAGCCGGTCTGTCCTTTTCTCCAATGTAGAAATCCGTGTGGAATGACCTGCAAATAAGATCCTATACTCACCTCCATCCTGGTTCTGCTCTCCGTAGCATCCAGGGTCTTGTTAAAACAACAAACCAACTTACCCGAACATGTGTAAGTATATGCTCGCAAAATTAGATGACATCTTGGTAAATTTGAGAGATGTATCTTTTAGGTGAAGTACTTCCGCGTTGTCCCGATAGTGAGTTGATTCGAGTTTGCTATCTCACCTGAGTTTTACGAATGAGAAGAAAGATATCTCTCTCTAACTCACCCGACTTTGCCTTTAGTAAATTTGCGAGATGAAAATCATGTCTAAACTCACCCGAGATTGGCATCTCGACCTATCTCGAATCTTAGGGGTAAATTTACTAAGTATAAGCCGAGATTATTCTTTGGTACAGCTGAGCCTTTTTAACCTGTTAAATTGACGTGTTGGGGACCCCTGATTTGTGCCATTTTAGGGCGTGACCGCGTGCCACGCCTCCATTCTCGTCACGCTGAGGGATGGTCCAGTGTTACGGGAACTCATCGGACATGGGGGTGTGGAATGAAGGATGCGTGAGTCATCCATCACTGCTGCTCGCCGCTCTGTGACACCATCTGAGGGGGTTACACCAAATTAGCAGAGCAGCTCTGCTATTTTGTTGTCACCCCCTTGGATGGTGTCACCTTGCGTGGCCTACATACCTTTAGTGACGCCACTACATATCACACAAATAAGTCCCTAGAAATGAGCATAACATTCAATAGAAAATCACTAATTATTTGTAATGTTTTCATTACTATCTGGTACAATAATGTTCCTATTTATGGGACTGGTTAACACTCATTGCCGCTGGTCATACGAAGGGCCCCTGCAGTTCTTCGGCCTAGGGGTCCCGAATTCCTAAATCTAGTTCTGGAGACGGGGGCCATGCAACTCAGAATTCCCTGCTAGAGCCCCCTCCTTCTGTCACCCGGGGCACATGAGCCTATATACCCCTGTTAGAATGTACATATTTTACATCTAGCATAGAGCAGGTGCAAGTAGTAGAGAATAATATTAAACCAGATATATTTGCTGTCTAAGGTGTGTATGCAAAGACGCATGAGACTCTGAAAATGCAGTAATTATTGAACAGTGATTTTAGGAGAGTGGTTTTGATTGATACCTAGCACCTTCCTCAACATGTTACAGGACACCTCTTTCTGAGGTATGCTGTATCATTCCAAAAAAGTGCTTATTATTGCAGCTAGTTTGTTTTGTTTGTTCTGAAATCAATCATTTGGAACCCCATTCTTTAATCAATGACCCAACCATGCCAGGCAGTGCATTAACTGACCTAGGCCAGTATTCAATTAGAGGCGAAAAGCTGCGAATGCCAAAAAATTTTGCCGATGCGCGGTTTTGGCCACTTTCCAAAGTATCTCCCTATTCAATTCCAGGACGTTTTCACATGTGCAAAAAACGCCATTGGCTAAAACAGGCGAAAAAGTTTCTTCACCCAAAGGCAGGAGAGAAGTGCAAAATCTCTATTTTGAGCTAAAAATGTGGGGACTTGGTACAGAACCCTTAGGACACCCCCTAATGACTATTAAAGCAAAAACAACGTAAAAAAAATCCAAATACCCAACACAAATGTCATGTCATTTTTGGGGCGAAAAAGTAAAAAATTATGGAAAATGTGTCTAAAGTATTGGGACAGGTATTTTGGGGGGCTGTATGGAAGGGGCAGGTGCATTTTTATAAAGTGTTTTAAAATGCACTTTATTAACTCCAAAATACACTAGTACCCATAAAAGTATGAGATAACTTCGCCTCAAAACAGGCGAATGAGGCGAAAACATCGCGCTTATAGCGGATCTCGGCTTTTCGACTAATTGAATACGGGCCATAGTTGCAAATGATGTGACCTGTCAGAAATGCACAGTGGACGGCTGCCGGAGGATAATCTTTCAATAGCTGCCAATAACAGAGGGAACTCCCAGCCCCTCTGCATCCCTGCAACCTCCCCCAGTGTCTGCCATGTTCCTGATCAGGAGCAGCCGCTGGAGAAATGTAAATTAACCACCCCTCAGCCACTCACTGTATACCTGGCGACTGCTCAAAGGAGCAGCCACTGGGGAAATCAAAGTTGCGAGGGTCCCAATATTCCAAACATAGATGGTCCGATATAAAAAAATTTATGTAAATGTTATTTGTTTTTTTTTTTTAAATTATATATTTTAAATAAAAATGTGTTAAATAAGTTTTAAAATAGATGTACTTAACTTAATTCAATCATAAAAAAATCCTGACAATTTCTGATCGGATTTTGGAAAAATAAAAATTGCCAATTACGTGGTTAAACCCTGCAGTAGCTCATGGGGAAGGGCTTCATTAAAACTCTAGTTGCCAAACCGTGGACACTGCCACATCTATTTTTTGCTCTCTAGTAAATGAAGAAACATAAATTGTAAATAGAAAAAGGGCCATATGTTATAATAAAATGTTTTTGCAATTCTTTGTATTCAGTAATTTTAAGGATTCCTCTTTTGATCAATGTGTTATATGCCTAGATGTTATTTTCCATCCCTAGCTCCTGTATCTGAGAGTAAATGTGGAGAGCTCTCATGCCTGGCTTCTCTGTCTCCAATGATCACGGTCCAGTGCACATAGGGATCATGGTTCCAGGGCAGCCCCTGCTTGTCTTACAGTCCCGTTCACACCTAATCCTGCAGCCGTTGGCTGACTAGACAAACCACTTGTTGTGTTTCTACATTAACTGTGTCTCTCACATATCACTCTCAACCCTCTTTAATGACGGTCATGTATTCCTAAATGCATTTACTTCAGGCCCATCAAACCCGTATAAAACGTTTACATTATAAAATAGGGATTTACCTGATTATGATGCACAGTATGTGTTTCAAACAGAAAGGGTTGTAACATGTTACTAGGAGATGTATCTTTTGCAAGTACTTGAGGCCAGGTGTAAAAATAAAGGACGATGATTATGACAAGTAGCATATGTAACTATGGGGGAGATGTATCATCGGCGACATCGCCGATGCGGTACATTCCCCCCGACTTCGCGTACATACCGCGGTTAATTAAAGCGGCATGTACCAAGAATATCGCAAAGAACAGCTCTCTCGATGAGAGCTGTCCTTTGCGATGCTGCCGGGCAGAGGGACTTTAACCTGAAGGTGGCGTTACTTAGCAACGCGAAGCAGCAGAATGCAGCGCATTCTGCTGCTTAATACATACGGGGAATGCGGTAAAACCCCCGAAAACTGCATTTTCGGGGGTTTTACCGCATTTTTGCCGTCAATACATCTCCCCCTATTTCTGATTGGTTGTTTGCATACTGACCCCTCATTTGCTAGCATCACAATATTACATATTCTATCAGGTTGCAGGTTGTATGCCTGATATAGAAATACTGTAGATTTTGAGTATGATGTATCTAGAGATAAGTTCAAATTAACATACACACATAAGTATGCTTTTTACTGCCATAGAATTTTTACACATACATTTGGAACGCATAGTGCACCAAGCTCTAAATAAGGCCTTATGGACCTGATTCAGAGGTGCAGGCCATTGCAGCTGCAACTACGTCTTTTGCTGCAGCGCGACTGTGTCTTTATGCTGATGTCACAGCCGATGGCATTTGTACAGAGACCCCGCTGTCTGCAGGAATAATCTGCCTCTGTCCATATTGGTTGGTACTTTATCTCTCTGCGCTTTATCACTCTTCAAGGCTTCGTACATCTCCCCCATAATCTTTCAGTGCATGTTTGCTATATAACCTTGTTGGAGCACAGGTGTATTCATTACTGAATGACACTTTTTAAAAGATTTGGTTCTAATTAATTTACTTGTGATTCTGGGCGGGATGCATGACGCATTGCACTCACGATGCATTACGCCAGTCATCGCATGCATAACGGCGTTGGTAACGCCGGTATGCATGACGATCACCGCAAAGGACCGCTCTGTCGGTAAGAGTGGCCCTTTGTGGTGGAGGGACAGAAGGGGGTGCTGGGAGGGTTCCATTTGGATCCCTCTATGAGCAATCTGCGGAAAGAAGCCCATAGGCTTCTATGGGTAACGCTGTCTGGAAGATGGCGTTACCCACTGCAACTAAGTCCCGGACTGCATTGCACTGCATATGAGAAATGTGGTCATACTCGCATTTTCGGGGTTTGACTGCATTTTTCCTATTGATGCATCTCGCCCTCTGTGAGGGGACTTGGAAAACATGCACTGTTATATGGGGTACACACTTGAATGACAAATCATTAGATCGGCCGCCCTACTAACCAATCTAATGATTTGGCAAGGTTATGCACAAATGACCTTGTACATACACACTTGCCAATCGGCCACCCGATATGTCTGGCCAGAAGAACTAGCTGTGATGCCATTATCACTGGTTCCTGTGGCCAGCATATGGGTTGGTCGGTTGGACGTGTGTGTAGTTACAAGCAGATATGAAAGATATATCTTTCAGATATACCACATCTGCCATGTAGCACACCCAATGTAATATATACACTGCCATCAGCTGTACGAATGATATATCGCTTAGTGTCTACCATGGACATAACTACCATAGGTGCAAGGGGTGCAGCTGCTATGGGGCCCAGAGCTGAGGGAGGCCCATTTTCCTTGTCTAAGTTACATGTGTTATATACATTTACCACCATTGGATGGTACATTGGGGCCCTTACAAAGCATTAGTGTGTATGGAGGACTGGATTTGAGAAGCGCTGATTTCAATAGTCATCACTGATGACTACTGAAATGTAAGTGGGCATATCTTTGGACTCATCAAAGAAATATGTGTATCGTGTTGAGGCTATGTTTTGTGTGATTTAGGGCCTGATTCAGAGATGTAAGCAAACCCGATGGTCCAATATCCAAAGAGCTGATTTCTAAGAGCTGATTTCCTGGCAACACAATATTTTCACAGACAAGTCATGTAAATAAAATCTATCAGTACTTGTATTATGGGCTGGCCCATCAGAGTCTCTTTTGATTCACTGGGGTTTCTCCTGGCAGTACAGTAAATACCGTTATTTAGATCCACCTCAACAAAGCAGGCATAAGTTTAGACAAGAAAATGCAATTGTTTACCTGGCATGAATCAATCTTGCCCTCCAAATAACCTGCACACACCATCCTGTCTGTTACCACATTGCTGTATAAGCTGTTGCAGAGTGATTGATCCATCAGGGCCACTGTAGCTTTCTGTAAAACTTCAGGTTTCACTACTGAAATTAGAGAAAAAAATCCAAACATTTAGACTAGTAGCACATTCTGCTCCTGCATACAGTAATATCAGAAACCCAGCATTTATCGGCTGCATTTGCCTGTACTTGGTGGGCAATGTAAATGCTGGCTTCCTGACACACTATTGATAAGTATGACTGTGAACTCTGCCCGCTTACCCTTATACACATGCCCTATTAGGAAACTGAAAAGCATAAGGAGAAAAAGAAGACAATTTGAATCAAATATTAAACAACATTCAGTTACATATGTTATATTATAGTAATACAGAAGCAATGTCTCTTTTATGAAAAATCTAAATCGCACTTATCATCTGTTCAGGGGCGTATCTTCCTATTGGCCAGGATGGCACTCGCCAGGGGTGCCGGCTGAGGGGGGGGCGCCGGCGCCACCTGGCAGTGCTACCCACGGCCAATAGTACTGCCTGTCAAAAGTGCTGCTGTTGTTCTCTCAGTCACCATCAGCACTTGAAGAGTGGGGGGAGCCGTCAGTTTAATAACAGCAGTGCAGTGCCCTGATTAGTTAGGAACTGCAGCGTGGTTAAAAACTGCTGACCTCTATGAAGCCCGTACAGCTGTCTGTCTAATAACAGCAGCGCCTGTTTTCAGTAGGAACTGCAGCACGGCTTAATTTCTAATCCTACTTCTTGCCTCTATCAAGCTCCGGCTCCACCCACGTGATGTGTGCTCTGCCTCTGTGCAGCCTCAGCGCTGCTGCTGTAGTCAGCCCCCTCCACCCCACAGCAGTGTGAGCTACAGCAATGTTGCAACCCCCCCTCCCGCAGTGTGAGCTGCTGCTGTAGCCTAGCCAGCCCCCTTCTCTCGACAGCAGTAGGGCCCCCCCCCCGGTATGAGCTGCTGCTGTAGCTGGCCCCGTCCACCCCGCAGAGGTGACCAGCCCCCTCGAACCCCACCCCATGCACATTGATCTTCTGCCCATGACAGGTGCAGCAACAAGACCCAGCATAAGCGGCCAGATGGCACCTTTGGGTAAGTTTTACTGAAAAAAAAATTGTGTAGATTGCTAAACAAAAAACCCCCACAGTTCTCTCTACCTGTCTTATTTGCCAGGGGCGCTCAGACCCCTAGATACACCCCTGCATCTGTTCATGAAACGTAGTCTACACCTATTGTATTGCTATTCAATCCTAGCTTGCCTTGACCTCCGCCACCCTCCCACCCACCCAACACACACCCACCCTCCTCCACTGCTTCCCTAACCCTACATATAAGGCTTTCAATTGTTGCATCCCACTTATCAACATATTGCTTACTTTCTTCTTTACCCCCGTAATCATTTTCCTCACTCCCTCCCCTCCCCCCTCCATTCTATTGTCCTATTATGGTATTGCTACTTTTTGTACTATTTTAAAACGTCTTTAAAAAGTGGTGTAATATTTAATATACTATGGATTTAAAATGTAAGTATTGTACGTATAGATTGTGTGTTATAGATGGAATTTATTTGTTTTAATTAACATTTGAATCTTCGCCCCAAAGTTAGATAGTTGGAAACTTTTTTTTCTTATGAAATACCTTTAATGCGAGCTGAGCCTGTCTCTACTTCTCATATACATGACTGACATTACAGGGGAATTACCAGCAGGAGACAGAGGATTCAGATTCAAAAACATAATTTAGTAAGTATGAACCTTTCTGTACTAAATGGCAAACTTGGCATATAGTCAATAGTGTTTATATGTTACTGAATCACACTCTGTGTTAATTCATTTTAGGAACATTTTAAATTGTTGAAACAGTGACCCACTACCAGGAACAGTGATAATTAGTGTTTGAAACGTAGTTTATTAAAAAGAAAAATATTCTGTGTAGTAAGGTATTCACCCTACTCTACAAATGATGTTTAGGATTCGTTGCGTTACTCAGGTTATATTACGGCACTAAGGGTCTCTTACAGTTATCCTCTTTGAGGTATCCCCATCCAGTGATGATGCACTTCTTGCCCATAGGGAAGACATGAGTGGATGCCGGCAGGCAGATTGGTTGGGTGTATTTGTTGAACCGTAGTTCAGAGTCCAGTTCCAGTACAGCCACATCGTAATCTGCTGTGTCTGGGTCATATGATGGGTGCTTAACAATGCTTTTAATGGAAGCTTTCACTGTGTTGCTATCTGAGCCACTCAGAGACGTAGATCCAATGTAAGCCACCCACACCGCTGGATCCTGAAAACTGCCAAATACCCAGAAATGTAAGAAAGATACATTCAAGCAAGGCACACAAGGAACATTATTTTTATCATCAGTTATTTATGTAGCACAGCATATTCTGTTGTGATTTACAATTGGGTACAAACAGTAATAAAACAAGACTGGGTAATAACAGACAGACATAGAGGTAAGAGGGCAGAACATGGGCATGATCATGGCAGATAAGTTTCATCAGGAGAATGTAATTTTGGGACATGTGGTTGTCATATCACAGGGAGCAGAGGGTTATAATTGAGGCATATTGGGCTATAAAAGGGACAGATCTTCCCCATTCAGCGTCATTGGTAAAAGTGTGACCTTGTCAAGAAATAATCTGTGCTTAGGGTTCAGGTATATTGTTTGCAATTTGGTGTTATAGGCATTTTGTGTATATGAATACATTATCTGCGGTGTACTTTAAAGAATTATGAATATCTTACATGGTGGCCAGGCAGGGGATAGTATGTGGAGGAAATACCTTGCATTGTGGTGATATTTAATATAAGGATCAGGAGTGGAATGCATGGCTATAAAACACAAAACATAAATAATACATCAGAAACATTATGTATTGTGAGGGTTGGTTTAGTTAGTATAATGTGTAATGTAAATAAAGAAAGAAAGACGTGAATTTCAGGAGTGGAAGTAGTGATCATTATAGAGCACAACTGATGGTTGAACCAAGATGTATTACGGTACGGTGGAGGAGATACTATACATAAGTGATGAGCAGGTTTTTGCCTAGGAGAGATCGTTATGAAACTAATGAAAGTAGATCAGGGTTCTAGGATAGAGATTGATATATTTAGTAATAAGATCAGCTATACTTACTCGTTGAAGCAATGGGCTGCAGAGACCAGCCACTTGCCACTTATGATGGTGGCTCCACAGAAGTGCTCATTGTTCTCCCTTAGACTGACCTGCCATGGGAACTCTCCCTTGGAAGCATCTGATCCGCCAACTATTCTGTTGGACTTTTTCATTGCAGGTCGAGTACCACAGTCTGTAGAGTGAGAAATAAGAGGGACATAAGTAAAAAAGCTCACTATGGGAGTCCTATCACTATATCATAATCATTCCAGAAATGAGCTAGTAACACCCTAACAGTAATTACAAAAAAAAGTAAATAGAATAAAAAGTCCATTTCAAGGATTTAGGGCAAGAAATAAGAAATGACATGTATGCAAGTTTTGAGTTCCCCCAGCATAAAAGCAGCATCATTCGTTACTCTAAGTATTGCAATTCCTAACGCTGGTGCAGGAGGAGACTTCTCTGAGCTCTCTGGGGTGAGCTTTGTGTGAGACTCACTGCAGATCTTCTCATCTGATCCATCTTTGCAGTCGCGAACGTTATCACATTCTGGGTTTTGCTTGTTGATGCACTGGCTGTTCTTACAGGAAAATACTTGAGGAGGGCAACTCCCTGTGGAAGCAGCAAGCGGAGAATCATAACTATATAATCAATGACTTGGGACAAGTTTAATAAGGAGAAATGGAAAGATAATGAGGGGGAAATGTAATCAGAGGGTGATGGCACAATGTAAGTAACACGTAGTGGCACAGAAGAGTGAAAGAAGAGCAGGAATTTAGAAGGTTTTAAAATTGACAGCTGTAATATTCAGCTCAGCCCTTGTGCAGCCATCTTCAGCCACACAATGGGCGTGATTCAGAGATCGACGCAATATCAATATCTACGCAGTTGAGCAATTACAGGTGATTTGTGCATGCGTATGAGTTACACTTCATGTATCAAATGACATTAGGCCTGCCGAGTGATTGAAAGTTAGGGAGCGTCAGGGGGAGGTAATGGGAGGGGAGACAAAAATGCAGACGTTTCGTGACCATTTTGGGCATATCTCAAACTGCGATTGTGATCCCGTAGGCAGCAAAATGTCTTTGTGCACAGTTACTTGGATTTGCGAAGCTGCTGGTGAGTCTCTCAATGTAAACCCTGGCGGCTGCAGCATTGGCGGATTTTCACACAGCCGCAGTGTACAAATTGGCAGAAGCGGTGACATTAGCATCCATCTCTGAATAAGGCCCAATGTGTGTCATTTCTTGTGTCCAATATTACATCCTATGTACACAATCAGGCAACAATGTTGTCTGTTTATCCCAGACATAAAGGAAAACATCATAGCTTACCTGATTTCATACCTACAGAGTAGAAGGATATCCCTTTATTATCTGCAATAAAACAGATTATTTTTTTTGTTAGTATTCAAATGCTAACAGATAATAGATGAATAACATGATGCAATGATCAAACTTGATCTACCACCATGCCCCGCTAATTGCCACATTTCCATACCTACTAAATTATATTTACTTTCTCTACTGCATATATCTCTTGATATGTTTGAAGGTTTTGTGTTTTTTTGCAATCAGCTTTTATTATAAAGGAGAAGGTTACCATTTCAAGTGCACAGGTACGCACACAATATCGCACAGAGGGCCTGATTCAGAGCCGAACGCTCTGACCAGAGCGCTCGCTCTGAATCACGGCCCTCCTCCCTCAACTTGGAGCGGCCTCATGGACGCTCGCATAGCTGTGGGTTACCATGACGGACCTCCCCCCGTCGTGCGCATGCGCAATTCGGCACCATCGACCCGCTTGCGAGCGTCCTGCGCTCGCGGGCGGGTCTGAATCAGCCCCAGAGGACACAGGCTACTGCTTTATACAAAGTTGTTGAAGCACCATATGGACTGTAGTAAATTATATGTACTGTATACAGTTTATAACTTCCAAAGGAGAGTTTCAGAATATATGCAGATGTGCACTGACAATACTGTAGCTATACTAAGGTGAGAACATATCAAAGGACTTGATCTAAAATGCACAAACAACATCTCCAATGCATCTGATAAATCTCCTAAGGGTGACTAGTATTTGGAGCAAAATGAACTTGTACCACAAGGGAGAGTGGTTGGACGTGAGGGAAAGAGAAAAGGAAAAGGAAGACCAGGAGGAATAGGACAAATGGGCATCTAGGCCACACTTATTGGTGACTTATGGGCCTATTTCTAGAGGATTGGCCGCTTAGTCAAGATCAAGAACCGTGAATCAGAATTCAAGGGCAGAGTGGGCAGCAATCAGGTGCTACAGCATCATAAAGCATTTGAATCGGTACCTATAAATTCTAACCACCTTAACCAAACAGAATAATACTCTTCAGATGTGTCTGCCTAGAGAGAATTAGGCTCTCCATTAGATGTCTAGTCTTGAGAGCCAATCTTTGTTCTGGGGTTGATCCAATAGAGATCGGTATAACTGTCATTGCAGCACTATTGATATGAGGGTTTTTATATTGTGTAGTGGCATGTTAGGCAGTTTCAAAAGTTCTGGTACTTCACTCTAGTAAAGCTGTGCATGTGACCATCACCTTCAGCATATCTGAACTTAGGTTTTCATTATATAATTGTTACAAAAATAGAAATGAGATTTCCCACAGATGTGCTGACCTATGGTTTATATTTGACACCTCAGGGGTGAAAGGATCGTCAAGTCCTTTTAAAGGGGGGAAAAAAAGTCTGTACAACAAGCCCTATATTTAATATGCAAAATTTCATTTTTATATGTTGGTGCAAATGTAGGTGCACTCATATATGCGTCATACTCTGCAAGCAGAACCTCTGATTTATCCTACACTTCCCATAGGCCAATGCAAGTGTTTGCTCCACACAGATGATTTCATCTTGACCTGCAAAGTCAAACACTTCCTGTTAAAATTGAGAACACATGCATGAAAGTAGACTCCCTGAAATAATAGCAATCTCCCTGTCTCCATGAAGAGTCCTGCAATCTCCCTGATTGCACCTTACCCTCATCATGAAGCTATATTAAAAGAACAGAGATATATTGTATACATTCAAATGTGATCATTAGTGTAATTTCCCTGCATTGTTTATAAGGCACAATGATCCCTATGGCTACATGCATTTTCTGAAAAGTATTATTATTATCCTTTATTTATATGGCACCACAAGTGTTCCGCAGCACCTTACAGAGTACATACAACTAGTAAGTGAACAAGAAACAAGTAACTTACAGTATATTACAGTGCAGGACAAGGACACGACATATACATTGCTGCAATAGCATTTATAGCACTCACAATAAGCAGCAGGGAGTTAGCAGTCAAGTGTTAGGTGCCCTTATGGGGAGTATGGAGTAGAAGAAAATGTAAGGAGAGGCACGTGAGGGAAGAGGTCCCTGCTCGTGAGAGCTTACATTCTAAAGGGGAGGGGCAGACAGACAGGCGTGACACAGAAGGGGAAGATAGGGAGGAAAGAGCATGAGGTGGGTTAGGATGAGTGCTGAAAGGCCTTGATGACGTAGTGGGTCTTGAGAGCCCGTTTGAAGATTTGTATAGAGGTGGAGAGTCTGATAGGAAGAGGGAGAGCATTCCAAAGGTAGGGAGAAGCACGTGCAAAATCTTGGATGTGGGAGTGAGAGAAAGTAATCAGTTCGCAAGAGAGGCGGCATGCATTTGTTGAGCGAAGTGGGCGGGCGAGAGTGTGAAGGGAGAGAAGGTCAGAAATGTATGTGGGAGAGGATTTGGTGAGGGCTTTGTAGGCGAGTGTAAGAACCTTAAATTTGCATCTGAAGGGGAAGGGGAGCCAGTGAAGGGCTTGAAGGAGAGGGAAAGCAGATGTAGAACATCTGGAGAGGAAGATGAGCCGAGCAGCAGCATTGAGAACCGACTGTAGTGGAGAGAGGTGAGAGACTGGAAACCTGTGTGGTTTAAAGGAGAGGAAGGAGTCTAGGATAACTCCAAGACAGCGCACTTTGGGGCTAGAGGAGATAGTAGTGCCATCAATAGATAATAAAATTGTGGGAAGTGAGGTAGTGGAAAAGGGTGGGAAGATGATCAGCTCAGTCTAAGACATGTTAAGTTTAAGAAAGCGCTGGGACATCCATGAAGAAACATCAGTGAGAAAGCTGGAGATACGGGTGAGGAGTGAGGGGGAGAGCTCAGGGGTGGAAAGGTAAATTTGAGAATCATCAGCATAGAGATGATATTGGAGGTCAAAGGAGTTTATGAGTCCACCTATAGGGAGGAAAGGAGAGGTCCAAGAACAGTGCCTTGGGGAACTCCTACTGTTAGTGGAAATGGGGGGGAAGAGGAGTCATGAGAAGAGACAGAGAGGTAGGAGGACAGCCAGAAGAGGGCAGTGCCACATAAACCAAGAGAGTGAAGGATTTTCAGGAGGAGAGGGTGATCTACAGTGTCAAATGAAGCAGAGAGGTCAAGGAGAATGAGCAGAGAGTAGTGACCCTTGGATTTGGCAGCATGGAGGTCATTGCTGACTTTCGTGAGGGCAGTTTCAGTGGAGTGGAGAGAACGGAAGCCAGATTGAAATGAGTCAAGGAGGGAGTGGGAGGAAAATAAGGCAGTTGTAAACAATATGCTCAAGGAGTTTGGAAGCAAAAGGAGAGATGGGTCGGTAGTTGGAGAATATGTTAGGATCAAGGGTAGGTTTTTTAAGAATGGGGGAGACAAGGGCATGTTTGAATACAGATGGGACAGTGCCAGATGACAGGGAGAGATTAAGGAGGTGAGCAAGATGGGAACAGGCAGAAGGAGACAGGTAGGAGAGGAGAGGGGAAGGGACTGGGTCAAGAAGGGAAGTGGAAGGAGGGGAGGACCGGATGAGGGCCATGACTTCCTCTCCAGAAACAGGAGAGAAGGATGTCAGAGTTGGTGAGGCAGAAGGGGAGGAGTGGTCAGGGAAAGGAGGGGCAGGTGTGCTGAGGGTCTGATGGGATATGATGTACTCACGTAAGGAGTCAATTTTAGAAGTAAAGTAGGTGGCAAAGTCAAGGGCAGAGAGCGAGGAGGGGAAGGGCAGAGGAGGGAGTTGAAAGTGGCAAAGAGACGCCGGGGATTTGAGGACTGGGAGGAGATGAGGTTCTTGAAATATGTTTGTTTGGAGAGGGACAGGGCAGCACTGTAGGATGAGAGAATACATTTGAAATGGAGGAAGTCAGCCTTAGAGCGTGATTTTCTCCACTGACGCTCGGCAATTCTTGAACACTTTTGCAGGTATCTGGTGCATTTGGAATGCCAGGGTTGTGGTGTGGATCTGCGAGGGTGAGTAGTTATTGCCGGAGCAACAGAGTCAAGAGCAGAAGTAAGGGAGGATTTGTACAGGGAAGTTACTTGTTCAGGACAGGAGAGAGAAAGGATAGGGGAGAGAAGAGAGTCCACAGGGAGGAAAAAGCAACAGAGTCAATAGCCTCAATGTCATGCTTAGTAATGGTAGCCTTAGGAGGTAAAGGAGGGGAATGAGAGAGGGATAGTTTAAAAAAGAGAAGGTGATGGTCAGAGCGGGGAAATGGAGAATTGGAGTAATCAGAAATATCACAACGGTGAGTAAAGACCAGGTCAAATGAGTGCCCATTCACATGGGAGGGTGATGAGGTCCATTGGGCGAGACCAAATGAAGAGATGAGGGTAAGGAGTTTAGCAGCAGAGGATTCTATGAGAATGTCATTAGGAATATTAAAATCACCTAGGATAATGGAGGGAAGATCTGAGGAGAGAAAGTGAGGAAGTCAGGAAGCGAAGTTATCAAGGAACTTGGAGGGAGAGCCAGGGGGACAGTAAATGACAGCTACTCTGAGGTTTACTGGTTGGAAGAGGTGTATAGCATGAACCTCAAATGTGGGGAATGTAAGGGATCGTTCAGAGGGTATTAGCTGGTAGGAATAATTGGTGGATAGAAGGACCCCAACACCAAATACCAGTATCAGGGGCCTATTTATCATACCTAAAAATTCTCTGGAGGTAATTAGGTTTAGAACGCGCATGTAGTTCTACTTAATTACCGGAGGAATTCATCATTCCTCCTCTCCATAACTATCTATTTCGAAAAGCTGTCATTTTTGCGATGACAGCTTTTCAGGAAATAGTTTCCCCTCTCTACACTAACTTACCGCAACTGGAATCCGTGCTGCGCATGCGCTGTTACATCTGTAAAACCAGTGCATGCGCAGCACTGCCTACAGATACAGTAATTTTGTGTCCCCCCTCCCCGCACTTACCTGCCCGCTGCAGCTCCTCTGGCTCCGTCCTGCTGCTCTGACACGTGGTCTCCCAGCAGCACTTGTGATAAGAGCTGCCCTTTGCGAAGCAGCCTACGCCGAGTGAGGGGGTCTCTGTGGGAACCCGCCCCCTCCGAGCCCCGGGAGTTTCCTGCTGGTGACTAGTGCAGGAAGCCCCGGGCTCCTCCTTCTCCTCCTCCTCCTCCTCCTAATCTTCAGGTGCAGGGAGGAGGTGGAGGACCCAGCAGGAGCACTGGATGGCAACCAAGGAGAGCAGGTGAGTGGGGGTCAGTGCTGGGCGACGGCGGTGAAGCATCGGGTGCGGTAAGAAGCCCATAGGCTTCTATAGGGTAACTCCAGGTTTTTCTGGCGTTACCCTCCGCACCGGTAAAAGGGTGGCCGGGGCTTAGTACATATGGAATTGCGGTTAAAAACCCATAAAACATGAGTTTTACCACATTTTTCCTTTAGTACATCCCTCCCTTTATGCTCAAAGAAGCACTGATTTGGCCAGGGGCGTATTAAGAGAGAAGGAGGCCTGTGTGCAGTCTCTGTCTGGGGTCCCCTTTTCTCTCCGGTGGCCGGCAGTCTACTGCGTATGTGCAGTAGGGAAATCGCCGGGAAAATGCCTCCCTCGCCATTTTCCTATCGATTTCCCTAGTGCGCATGCGCACAACACTGGGAAAATGGCCGTGGACATTTTCCAGGCGATTTTTACAGTGCTGATAGCGCCGCCGTGGGACTCCAGGGAGGTAAGTATTAAAAATATGGGTGCAGGGTGTGCGGTGTGGACCATGTGCCCCGCACACCCTGCACCCATTATAGATACGCACCTGGATTTGACTTTCTACCTCCAAGTTTCCTGTAGTGAACAAGATTACTTCTCTTTACTACAGTCAAATGTCTTGTACCTTTATGTAATTAAGTCTAAAACAAGTGCACGCTGGTATATTCTCTCAAGGTGACATGTGAGGAGACGATGCCTTTATAGGGTCAGCCACAGAATTTTGTCCCTTAGGCAAGGTATGCTCTTGCCTAAGCCTAAACCTGTAAACGTCATAAACACAACCTTCTGCTGTTCTTAGAAAGAGAGTTATTGTTCTCCCTTACAAATTCCCCATGCAGACCGCTCCTTAATCATCTCTCTGTAATTTTTCTTCTCGTTTTTTTTTTTTTTTTTTCAATATTTTTTCATTTACTTCAATCGTTCTTGGCATCTGTAAAAAGAATCTGCTACCCTCTGCCATTGCTCGGATTACAAGGCAATGTTGGCAGACGTTCAACACCTTTACTAGCCCAGCTCCTTCCATGCTTGTTCTGCATTTTTTAACTCTACTAATACAAGATGTTAGTATGCTGCCAGCCTGTATTTATTAATGCTACACCAAGCAGCTGTTCTAACCTATCTGCGAAATTATCAACTACAATGAATGAATGGGAGCTATAATTAAAGATCTGTTTTGCTTGTGATGCTTTTCATTAAACATGGAATGGTGGTGCTGATTGGTCACTGGTTGATCATTTATGGAAACATACATTCATGCTTATTATATTCTGAGGGAATATTCAGCTGTATAATATACCACCATTGTGTGAAATTAAATGGAGAACAGTATAGGAGAAAATCATAAGAAAATACTAAACAGTGGTCTTTCCCCTACTAAAATGAATTATGTTGTTTATATTGATCCGAAAAATAATGACCACCTCATTATTCACTTTAAATATCATTGCTTTGGCTACCATCCTATTCCATCACCAGTATATTTTTCTACCCACTATTATTCATAGAGGCTAGGTGGATTTATATTAAAAAGACAAATGAGCTACAACATGAGAAAAGAGTTAATAATCTAATCCATTAAGCTAACTGGCATCCCGACAGGGTTAGGGTACCGACAACTGTCAGTAAGTATTCTAACCCTACCCCTCCTGGTTCCTAAGCCTAACCCTCCCAGCCTAGTGCTTAAACCTAACCCCCCCTCCCTCAGTCTAAACCTAACAGGTGTAGGAATTCCGGCACCGGCATTCTAAACGCCGGCATCCCGACTGCTGGTATTATAACTGCATCCCGAAAACACAGCTCTAGACATAATGTGCAAAGCTGCCAAGGTACAGTGCAAAGTCCGCTTTGGTGGCGTCAGTGTAAACTCCATGTTGGTGATGTCATGATTTCATTCCATGAAAGGTCTAGGGTTTGTAGAGCAAGATGGCAATGTTTGCGGTGAAGTGTGCATTTATTATGAAGCACAGCAAATGTACCTAGTTCTGTTAGGGCAAAAACAAGATTTGTTTTGCATGGCAAGATTATTAAATGAGAAAGGTGGAGATGGCACATGTGTGGCAGGGGGCACAGCCATCTCTACTGCACTTAAGAACATGGATTTTTCACAAACTTAGAGCAGCCACACTTAAGGATTTGACCCTATAATAATAATGGTACCCGCTTATTGCTATCCATCCGCATTTTAATGCATTTCTAGGTATACTATCATCAATGTAGCAAAAAAATAAATAAATTATATTAATTATGTAATCACAGGGTGGCCCCAAAATGGAGCAACTCTAGTTTGTGAAGGTGTCTTCAAAGAGCAGAGAGTAAGTGTCCTTCTTGAATCTTGCTGAGTGGATCATACAAGACTAAAACTATTTGTGGTGCACATCCAGTTCACATCATAAATAAAAATATTTGAAAGCATTATGAAGCAAAATGGCAACATGTGTAGAGGAGCAAAAGTTTGCAGCGGCCAGTGGGGGAAGATGAGCTTGTTGCTTAAGAGATTAAAAGTAGATACCTCACTTTTATGATCACTAACTATCACAATCCCCATGTCACGCTCAGGCTATCATTCTACATAAGGACAAGGGTGTTTTGCTCTTTATAACCACTCCCATGCCTAGGGCAACAACCAGTCACTTGTTTCATCTTCTTACAACTTTTTGACTCCTTGGTATGCCAGTATAAGATATCAACAATCATTTTTAATTATTTTTACTGATAGCATACATACAATATACCGGGTAAAGTTCTTTCTGCATTGACTACCTCCTGGAAAGTGGACATACCTGCAAGCACAGCGGATGAAATGTTCCCATAAGTGTACACTGGGATGGGTTGTCCATTCAGTGAGGAAGCCAGGCCCTGTCTGAGAGTGTCTTCAATCCGCTCGCGATCATCAGTGTAGACAGAAGACATAAACTGCATCTTAAGATGGGCGGTGATGCTTTCATTCCCCCTGCTGTGGGACCATTTCAAATAGCATAGAAACATTTCTGTCATTTATGCTTTCCAATCCAAAATGTAATTTAAAGCATAGTCTGAAAGTTTTAGCAGAAGATAAACACCAACAGGCCTACTCAGTGTACACTTTTCAGTTTATTTTTCTTTATTACATTACTGTATACAGTATATCTAACCCATACTAACGTTCCAGATTTAGAAATCAGGACATTTTAGATCAGGCCTGATCTGGTTATTCCACAACCATATTCCCCTAATTACTTAGTCACACAACTTTTTGCCTAAGTTGTTATTGGGTATGGTAATCACTTATAATATTTTCCAAACAACAATAAACTTTTAAAGCTATTAGGTTGTGTTTCTCTGACATTTATTGAGCCCCTTAAAATTTATAAAATGTACTTAATGTGTTTGTATGCTGAGTTTTTAAACATAGATTATGCTCATGAAAACTTGTACCATTCAGTGGTACATCCGGAGTAAAATGGCATAAAATGCAGGCTGTCTAGGGAAGTTAAAGCATTCAATAATTTTTCTGAAATTAGTAACATATTCATTCAGACATGTTCATAATGGGCTCTAGAAGGGAGTATGAGAACTGTAGAGGTAATGATAAAAAAAAATGTTTTATGTTGTCCTCATTATCAATCAGAAGCTGTTGTTTTTATTGGCAGACCCTATAGATAGTATAGATGGAAGCAGTGTGTGATAGAGGTCAGTCTACACGATAGATATGTTATCGGGTATCGTATTAACCAGGTAGAACAGGTTTGCAGGATGACATGTTTTTAGCAGCAGGTATGAACAACGGGTACACAGTGCACATAAAATGTATGTACCAGATCCAGCCAGGAACGTATACGGGAGCACAGGTGGTGTGCCGATAACGGGACTCACCCTGGCCCATATACAGTACTATAGCAGTGGTGGTGCAGTGGAACTCGCAGAGTCACTGGCCTCTACAATGACGTCTCTCTCTACTATGGAGACTCTCAAATTCATGTCCTCTCACCATGGGGGATGGAGCTGAAGACACCCTGTAAGGCCATACGTGTGCAGTAGCTCACAATGTCATAGGTCATGCCAGCAGTCCGGTGTCCTAGTGCCATTGGACAGGGATAGCTCAGGGCGCACTCTCTTAACAGCTTTCACTTTGGGCACCAAAGAGTGTATATCACTGACTTGGACATACTGTATAACTCATACGTCATTGCATTTTTAAGAAGCCTATTGCAACACATTTCTCAGATCTTCATCAGTGCTGGGGGGGCAGAACTGAGTCAGAATCCCAGAGACAGCTGGACAAGAATATGCCTTTCAATACAGGAGATTGGAAGTAAGGCTATACCTCCATCCTCTGTGTACTGATATTTCCCTAATAAATTATCATATGTAGACCCAATATCAATAAGAGAATATGGGATCCCTCTTCAGAAAGTGACAAACCTTCCAAAGGGTATTTCCCAATCTGACCCTTTTCTCCATAATTATGACCAGTGCCTGTAATAAAGGTGGCCCTATGGCTAAAGGAGCAGTGGTAAAGACCTCTAATGGAACAGTCTATCTGGGGGTAGATAGCTACAGTGTGTCCTCAGTCTGATTACACAAAAGTTTCCAATCCAGAGCAGGGTGATGAGCATATAAGGTTGGAGTCCAGAAACCGAGGTACAAAGAATCTCCTCGGGAGCTTTGGCCTCTGTTTCCAAAGTTGGAAGAGTCATCATAGAGCTTGGCTTCTGCTATTGTAACGGATGACTGACCTCTTTTCTTTTCCCTTACTATTGCAACTTTCTACTATGACAAGTCTATGAAGAAACTTTAATTTAAGGATGGTACTCTGTTTCAGCTCTTCAGCTGCCAGGACACTCTTGACCATATGAAAGGCAGACACAATGGTTAAGGTCTGGTGTAAGCAGACCCACTGAGCCAGGAAGCAGGGAACAAATTATCAAATTGTTCCAGCACCACAGATTCCATTTTCTGACAACAATAGGTGACCTTGGCTGTAGTCACTTGTTGATATAATTTTACTGAAATTGTGCAGAGATGAGAGGCTGTTGGACACAGATAAATGGCCAATATGTTTCTGGCACGAGAGAATGACAGTCAAAAATAGCTGTTTTGACCTTTTAACTGCCAAGTCCACATACTGTAGGTGTAGGCCACTGGTTATAGCCCTAGGGACTATTTACTAAGCAGTGTTAGGAAACAGAGTGAAAAGTGATAAGGTGCCAGCCAATCAGCTCCTAACTGTCATCTCACAGGCTGTGTTTGAAAAATGACAGTTGGGAGCTGATTGGCTGGCACCTTATCACTTTTCACTCTGTATCCTAACACTGCTTAGTATATAGACACCTAAGGTATTAGAATTAGATGGATTGCCCAAGAACTGTCAGCTCAGTTCTCAATTGGGGCCACTCCATCAATAAGGTTATAAAGACCTAAATGAATCATTGCATCAAGGAAAAAAGTTGCCATTATTGCCTCTGCTTTGAGCTTTTGCCTCTTATTAGCATATGTCACTCCCAATGATACAGGATAAAGAGTTCTTGCTGCTTTTGCAACCATTGGTGTCATATCTCATTCTAGAGCTAAATGTACTTTTGGACATGGGACTTCATAATGGCACTCTTCAGTCCTGAAGGCAGGATTGAATCCCACTTCTAGCACAAAGGTCAGGGTTAGGGTAGGACTCGAAAAACAAGCATATAGTTCAATGGCAGCTTTATTAGGCCAAGGGCAGGAACCAGACACAGCTACACAGGAACAAGAGTAAGGGGGGGGGGGGGATTTTGGGATTGAAAGGGGCTATATACGTTGGCAGACAATAGCATAGAGGGAGTCCAATACACTAAACTCTTTTGTCTTAACATCATCCTTTATTCTGAACACGCTTGGTCTAATTAAGGGCATAAACCCACCCAGGGCAGATCTATGGCATGTTCTGGAAATATTAACCCCTTCTTCACGTGCAATAGACTCCCACCCTGCTACAAACAGATGTGTGTTTTGAAGTGTTAAAACTCTTACCTGTAGTGTAAAACAGTAAATCCGGTATAACTATCTTCTAGAACAGTATTCTTAAAACTGGATTTCAACTAAAACAAAGTAAAAATGTCAAAATATGTATACTGTACTGATCAAACACTGGGGTTAAACAGTGCTAATCAGAACCTGACCAAAGATGAGATAATGATCTACAGAATAAAATTTTATTTTAAATATATATTTCCGTCAATTTTGTTCCTCCCGCAATATCTTCCTATCAGATGCTGCAGCCTTAGGCACTGATTCAGAGTCGGACGCTCTGACAGAGCGCTCGCTCTGCATCAGGGCCGTCCTTCCTAATTTTAGAGCGGCCTCCTGGCCGCTCGCATAGCTGTGGATGACCACCCACAGCTATAGCGAGTGGCCAAAAAGATCGGGCTTGCGACGAGACCCTTGTGGTCGGATCTCGTTGCCGCAAGCCCTGGAGTGCTTTCGGCTTTATCAGAGCCGAGAGCACTCCCACTGACATCACTTGTTAGGAGTTCCCATGGGAACGCCTCCGTCTGGGCAGCAACGCCCCCGGCACACCCACCAAAGGGGGCGTGCTGTCACTCAACATCGACAGCATGCCCCCTTTGTAGCGATTCCCATAGCAACGGCTTGGCCATCGCTATCCGGGTCTCGCGCATGCACACGACGGAGCCGGCTCCCTCATGCGCACTGGGCCAACATCGACCCGTTTGCAAGCGCTCAGTGCTCGCGAGCCGGTCTGAATCAGGCCCTTAGTTTGTTCTGTTATAAGCACCATTTATGCAACTGTTACAGACATACTAGTATTAAAACTACAACTTCAATTTACTGTAGTTAGACAGATATAAATACATTGCCACATGCATGCCTTGTCCCAGTGGCATGTAACACAAATATAAACAAACATATAAAATGAGTTTTTATCCCAGTTGTTTACATGTGACAACAAAAACAATTATAAATGTTGGTGTGCATAAAACAAGGATATCCATGAGTGATAATCTTCTCGCTAAAGCTGAGTACACACAGGGCCTGATTCAGAGCCGCTCGTAAGCGTTCGCTCGTTCGCTCCGAGCGATGTTCGCACAACTGCGCATGCGTATGGGTTGTAATACGCATGCACGAACCAGTCAATGCGGTCGGAAATTTTGTGCTCGCAAAATAGCGAATGCCTGCTAATTTGAGTGACAGAATGAGGCGTTTGTGGGTGGTAACAGGGGAAGGTGCTTGAAAACGGGGAGTGGAGATCCGAACGCAGGCGTGCCAAACAGTCAAAACGGGTGTTTTAAGGGTGTGCATAATTAACAAAGCAGCGTCATCGGCCACGTCACTTGGTTGTTTCTTAGCCTGAACTGTTCGCATGAGTGCGGTAGGAAAATCCAACCACAAGCACTGCGAGCAGTTCAGACGCCTTTCGATGTACTCGATTAATCAAATAAATAGCGGAGATGATGTAGGATGTGAGCGGCCAGGGGGCGTTTTTTAAAAAATAGCGAGCGCATATTTCGTTCACTCGCTCAGACATAGAGGCGTCAACAGACCGCAAAGAGCGAGCGCTCAATTTAAATAGCCGGCCCCTTTTTCTGAACGACCGTTCGCAAATAGCGTCCGGCTCTGAATCAGGCCCAGAGTACGGTGTACCCAGTGATGCGACCCACGAACCGATGGCCGACATATCGGCTGGTCCCCACACACGCAGTGATCTGGTGGCCGACATGCCCCCCCCCTCTCCATAGATCTGCATGGGATCGCTTTCATCGCTTCTCCAGATCTCTTGTGCATGCAGAAAGATGTGGAGGAGCAAAGGACGATATCGTTTCAATCCGTCGGATCGGCCGCTGTATCGCTCTTAAGACCTGTATTTAACAAATAACTAAATTTTTCTGTTACTACCATATCTTATCCCTGCACATCGCAGCCATAGAATACAATGTACCATCACAATTGAAGGGGTTCCTCTGGGAGCTTTGCTATAAAAATCCACAACCTGAGATGCTTAGCTTTTCATTACTAGTAAGCTGGCCAAAGTTGCCATCCCCCTATAGGTCTCTGCATTTAACCTCTTGTTAAATTGTGCATCACGCTGACATTCTCTGGAATTTTCACTGGACATATGGCTTATCAACGCTTAATAAACAGACCACTGAGTCAGTGAGCCAACTGCTGTAAGAACATGCCCCATTGATAATGTGATGATATGACTGAAGAGTGTTAATATGGTTGCTGTTACAATCAGCCCTTCAGAGCCTATATTTGAATGTGGGATACAGTCAATAACCCGGGGGCCACGATGCTGGCGCTGATATTACCGGCGCCACCCAACTCCCCCCCCCTGAATGCAGTGTGTACTGGATAAAAGAGAAACACAAAAATGCATCGACCTGTCTCCTAGTAATCAACAGAAATAGGAGACACTACATCAGCCATGTGACTTACCATTCTCTGTAAAGTAGTGGTTATGGATTTGTAGTACATAGAGGTGCTATTTTGTAAACTGGGATCGTAATGAAGACCTTGTAATTCCAAAGTATGCACCACAGTGAGGCTCTGTGTTGTTGTTAAATACACTAAAGAAAGATGGAAAGAAAGAGAGATATTTAATGATTCCTTCTGGCTTCTTGCTGTCAACCTTCGTCTTACTTTCATATTACTTTACCTTGCATGTGCCATTCTGCACCCTTTAATGAATACAATGCTTTTCCATTATATATTTTTTTAAATTCTGAGGGCAGGTGTGGAAAACAGAATCCACCAACCTTACTGGAGAGCCTGGTGATGCCACTGGAGACTCCTGGGCCCCCATTCTCAGTAGAGAAGACCAAGGGCTGTTTCTCAGTATGACTTGGTCTGGCCACGCACCCAGGTCAAATTCTCCCCCTCATACTTGCTGCCAATTGTGCCATCTTTCAGGCAACATATTTTGAAAATATATTGCTGGCACAAGAGATATCAAAGACTATCTTTTATTATGCATGCACCATCTTTCCAAAGACAACAACAGACTGCTGTATTGGGTTGTATATATGCTGTGAAGCCCTTGCTCAGTTCTTGTGAGAGCAGAGCGAAAGCCTCAGGGTCTGTCACTGCCTGGCTCACTTCCAGGAGTGGCCGTACCCCCTGCAGTATGGCAGTTCTGCCACTGTCACAGGGCAATGAGAAACAACTTCTGATGTATACACATGGATAAAAGCACAGGATGCAGCTAGCAAGATAAACCAATAAGCTTAGAAAAGTTGCAGGAAGCATGTGTAAGCATAGAAGTGTAACCTCACATTAAAGATCCTATTTAGCTTTATTTATATGAGGTGAAAAAAGTAGTTTTTTTATTGCCACTTATCGTTGTTCAAAAATATTATTTACAGCTAAAAATGTAAATTCATAATGTACTGTGCTTATTTTCCAAAATCATCCCTCACAGGTTTATATGGTTTGTCAATGTTAATTTAGGAATCCCCTTGTTCTTCAACATTCCCCAATGGCATGGTACTATTTCCTCTTGTTCTGATCCCCTCCCTGCAATCATATTATGACACTGCCCATGTGCAGTGTCAGAAAAGGCAGCAAAATACTAGGGAAATAGAGAAAGCTTCTTCATAAAAAGCACCAAAACTTCAGATGTAAGTAAACGATCATTGGCTAGATGCATTCAGAAATAGGCCCATTAGTACTTTTAATGGTCCACATGTTTTGTAGACTTGCAAAAGATTCATTGAGGTGATTTAGACATTTCATTGTCTATTTTAGTGTACTTATATCTGCATTACTGGATAGGGGGAAAACCCCACCATTCCCCTTCCAGGAGTCTCATCCATGTAGCAGATTTTCTGTAGGTTCCAAAAGCAGGGTCTGTGTGACACTATGCAGGCTACAAGGACCAATACAAAAGCTCAATCATTTTAACTATATATTGGTTCATGGGGTCACACTGGGAAGTGGCTAATTCAGAATTGGAAGCAGTCTGTTTTGCGTATACACCTAGGGGTATATTTAGAAGTGAGAATTTTTAGAAATGGAGATGTTGCTCATAGCAACCAATCAGATTCTAACTATTACCTTCTAGAAGGTGCTAGATAAATGATAAGTAGAATCCGATTGGTTGGTATGGGCAACAACTCCACTTCTAAAAGCCTGCACTTTAGTAAATATACCCCTTACAGTCAGTTCAGTTGTATGCATCTCAAACATGTCTCCACTTATGGATGAACAGGCACAGCTGCGTGTGGAAGGCCATGAGTGCATGTAGACGCAAATGCAGGAGTTGTGCTAAACGGCTGTTGCAAGCGTGCAGTGTTAATGATAGCACCTATTCAACTCAGCACATAGATGGGGACGGTGTGATTGCATAGACGTGTACAACTCATCATATGGATGAATATCAGCATCTAGTGCCATGCATTCCATGCACACAGTGCAAGTGTAATTGCAACCGAGATGCATGGATCGGCCCCTGGAATGGAGCTTTTATAGATTATATTTATTCTCTTATTGCAGAGTCTACGTGGGGGAAACATACTTACTAATTAATAATCCTGCAGTGACACTGATGGCCGTGCTTCCAAAAATTATAGAGGCCAATGTCCATTTGCAGCATGCTGTGTGTATAAACTTCACCTTATCCACGTCCAACACGGGCTCTGTATCCACTCCCCGCTGGCCTGCCATTGTAACAAAAGAGCTGTAGAGAGAAAACTGATATCATGAACACTTTCAAGTTTAAATCTCAAAAAAATTAATTCAATAACCTGTGCTCTGAACTGCAGCTTGGTCCACAACCAAGGTACACTCATCCTCCAAACGTATGCAACACCACAAATGGAATGATGTATCCCAAAAAGTGCTGTCCTACATACAAATATATCTCAATTCATATGAGAATACCCAGTTCCTCTGTTTATCTTGGTTTTATTTCCTCCAATATTTCTTCTTGTTTACATGAGCGAATATTGGAAGAAATAAATCTTTGTCTTCCATACACCAAGACACACAGAGGAACTGGGTCTTCTAATAAGAATTGAGATCTATTTGGGGACAGCACTTTTTGGGACACATCCATTTGTTGTATTATATACTTTCAAGTTTAGACGATACAGCACAATCTAGACAAGCCCCATGCATATATATTTCCTTCATCAGGCACATGCTTGAGAAACACATTTGTAATACAAAAAGTTTTCTAAAGAATTACAACAATCCTGTTTGATTTGCCTCCGTCCTGTTGTATCACTTTTACTGTGGGATTGATTGAGTGGGTGACAGATAGACATTGTGGATGTGGAGGACAAAGAATTCAGATAGAGACACAAGTTTAGTGAATAAGCCAAATGAGGATGGGCAGGGCTTGGAGTGGCACATGGCACATGTAATTTTGCAGCTTGTACAGCAGACACAGGCATTGCAAGCAGAGATGTCCCGACTACATGCCTGGCCAACCTGTGGCTCTCCAGCTGTTGTGAAACTGCAAGTTTCAGCATGTCCTGCCAAGTTTTTCTATTCGAAAATGCTAAAACTGTGGCAGGGCATGCTGGGACTTTTAGTTTCATAACAGCTGGAGAGCCACAGGTTGGCCAGGCCTTTGCTAGAGCATGCTTGCCGACATTCTGGCTGCCCCCTCCGGGAGGGGACTGCCAGGTCGGCATAGAATGGGAGGCGTGGTGCGGCATATGGTGGCATAGCAGGGACATTATGAAATTAGGGGCGTGAGAGGGGTGTGTGACCACGTGATCGTGTCATCATGGCCCCGCTCCCCTCTACACAATGCCGAGATTACCAGATTCGGTTTTGGATTTTTAAAAATGTGATAAAAACAGCTAAAATCAGTCATTTGAACCTGTTTGCATGCAATCCAAAACCCTAAATTCAGTTTTTAAATCTGAGTTCCGAACTTACAGTAGACCTGAGTCGGGACTCGGTTTTACTCGGAAACCCCAAATGTGATCCGACCCAGGGACTCGATTTGACTTGGAAAGGCTCAGACCATGGACTCTCTTTGCATGTTGTCAGGCATCTTCTGTAACCGTGCATGCACCACCGTCTTGCTCTGCAGTGTCCAAAGGGTTCTGAATCAATTCCCCACATTTGCACCGCAAAATAGAGATTTTGCACATTTTTCTGCCTGATATTCATTCATCTCGCGGAATGGCCCGATACTGTCCCCATACACTAGTATGGGGACAATATTCATCAAGCTCCGAACATATAATATTTTCAGAGATTGACTGTGAGAGCATTCGCCATCTTCCCTATGGGAAGGTCCGGGTTGCGAAGGGAGATCCTTTCGGATCCCTCCACTCCTGTCCGGTTCCTTTCCGCCAGACGTCAGGGCTCTTGTGCGCATGCGTGACCTGTAGGTCATGCATGCGCAGTCCCGTCACTGCGCAGTGAAAGGATTAACTACTCCGAAAAGGAGCAGTGAAGCTGCTCGCGGGGGCAGCTGATTTTGCATCAGCTGTCACCGCGCCGAAGCTATGATGAATTGCTTCGGCAGCCGCGGCGAGTTAGGATGTTAATTATCGGGGTCCGTTCGGACCCTGATAATTAATATGATGAATAGGCCCCATAAACTCTTCCTTTTACTGCGTAATATTCAACAAGAGGTGGGGGTAGGGGCTTACCTGATCTTTGGCTTTACTATTGGGACTGAACAGGATAACCTTTGTTTTTATACAGCACAATATCCTTATATTGACTACTAGCAGATTAGACATCAAACACTTACTGATATCACTCTGCCTCAGAAGCCCTTGCTCACCATTTTCAGTTGACATGTTCCTTGTATCCTATTAGAAAAGGTGTGTACAGCACTTTATTTGACTCACTATTAGGTCTACAGAATCAATGTTAACAGAACTGGGAGAGCATTTGATCTCCCTCACAGAAGTGGCAAGGGAAAAAATAATATGTAGCTCAATATCCATTTAATGGAGCCCATTTATCAATGATCGCTTTTGCAATGCAATCAGGGCATGCCAGTAACACCCATGATCGCATTGCAAAAAGTGATCCTATCGTCCGGATGTATCATCCGGGACATGCAGGGACATGGGCTCGAAAGAAACCCGTTCCTGCGATATCTCTAGAGAGCTGCCGGCCAGTGCAGGGAGCGCTGCGCATGCGTGGTCCCGTTGACTGCACATGCACATCTGCCATAGCCGGGGAGAGTTCCGGTGGATCCCTACGCTGGCTAATAGTGCATGATGTGTAGCCCATAGGCTACAGTGGCTAACGTCATCTTAACATGGCGTTAGCTGTGGGGGCCAATATATGGAATGCATGACATTCCGGATATTGGTAAATTTGCCAGCATTGCATCCCCCATAGAAACCTATGGGGGATGCGGCTGCCAGCGGTAATGGAAAATTCACAGCAGGTATCGGAGACCTGCTGTGGTCCCTCCTTAATACATATGGGGGACACTTAGTATTTGAGGTAAACCCCCCAAAACGGGTGTTTTGGGGGATTTTACCACAATACATCTACATTCTCATATGTATTAAAAAGGTCCACAGCAGGTATCTCCAATATCTGCTGTGGACCCATGACACAGCAAGGCCCAAAGGATTCTAGGGGGCTGCGATGTGCCCATATGCAGCAAGCTCCTGAGCTAGAGTCTGATAGGCAACTATAGATAGCGTACCCTATAATATTCTATGGCCTTGTTGTCGTATAAACTCCACGGAGAGGGATCCGAAGGCCGCGCATAAGCATTAGAATTTCCTGGACATAAACCCAGAATTCACTTCTTCACCAGGACAGCTGGATATAAGAAAAGCTGGCCCAGCAGGTATTTATGCACACCAACATTAAAAAATACAGGTATGTATACAAATGGAATTATCTTCATATATAATGAGTCTAAATATGAGTGTTGGAAGCACGGTGAAAACTTCCTTCATATTCCTATCCCATCACCTGCTCTGTAATCTGCTTCAGAATATAGAGAAACACTGGCAAAAGTGGTTTCCCATTTCTTGGCTGAGCTAAATTCCCAATGGCTAAGGTTTGGTTGAAAGCCATTGAGACCTCCCCTCCTTCCCGTTTCTGCTTTTAAAAACTTAATATGGTTTATGGCACACATGGAAAAAAAAAATCACATACCAACTCTATAATAAGGAGGTTAGCTTTACATCTGTCTAGACCTTATGGCTAAAATGATCATGAAAGTAGACTCATTAATCTAGCAAAGTCTCTGTGTGGCTGTTCACAGCATTTAGATTACAAGGAGCACACCCTTTGCTGACTAGCTATTTTCTGTGACTTCTGTGGAAATAGTTTCTTTGAACAATCACTCCCTTCTGAAGCGATCGCACGTTTCTCCCAGGTACCCTTTCCATGCTAATTTGTTACGGCTTGGAAGCAGCCTGGATGGACCCTATGGCCTATTAACATCTAATATCTAGAGCGGCCCCCCACTAGAAAATAAACCCTATCACCAGACACGCTTCAGTAAATGGCTTCCTTCTACCCTTGTCCTCCCCCCAATTATTTGTTCTCTCATTACCTTCCTCTCTTCTTGCTCTCGCTTTTTTTTTTTATCATTTCCAGAAGTTACTGACCTTGTTACTCTTTGTTATCCCAATTTGGTTTTTGCATTTTATAAAATATTCTCTAAATGTAAACACTTCAATAAAAAGCTATTTATAAAAATATATATATCAAACCAAAACAAACAGATTGAAGTGTATGGCCAACAAAAATGTATTTATCACTTTAGTACCCGAGAATATCAAGTTACAATATGCGAAAGATATACTAAACTAAAAGTTACAGTATCTACATATCATGTTAATTATGAACATACAACACAAGAATGTTTTTTGTGTGTATGTTCTAAGAGGGACTGTCCTTGCAGTGTAAAAAAAAAAGGTGAAGAAAAAAAGCTGAGCTCTATTTAGGATGTAAAATGGCAGAGGCGCTGAACATAGGGGTACAATAAGGTCTTTGTTAGGTTTTCATTCTACCTCTGCTGTCCAGTGGAAATACCTAAATTCCAGACATCTCCTCCCTCTGTTGATTTTATCACAGGCTGAGAAAAAGGGGGGTTAGAAGATTCACCAGCTCTCAGAAACCAAGGAAAATGGAATGAAGAAAATAAGAACTGCACATGAGACCACTACAGAAAACTGTGAATCATGAAACTGGTGGAGAAATGTTACTCTAAGCACACATCTTTGCAAGGTAGCAATTCACTATTCAAATAGTGTAACAATATCTCACTGTTGATATAATCAGTCAGGCAGTCTCATTCACAAAGGAAATCTCATGCATTAGCCCCCTGCACTAATGTTACTAGACTAGTCAAATAACTCAGTTGCAAAGGTTGCTCCTCTTTTTCTTACTTCTAAGTGGCAATTGCTGATAGTAATTGTTTTCATGTTAGTTTGTGTACATCCATTTTTCAACTACACATTCATACTTGGATTCAGTTAGTCCTAAAAAAAAAAAAGTGAAGTAAAAGGGATTTTAAATAACTGTTTCAGGTCCATAATTAAGTCCTGTACATGTGTGAGCACAAATAAAAAGTGTCACACATCTTATAGAGGCCTATTCATCATGATAAAAAAATGTCATGTGATAATCATGTTTCGAACTTGCAAAAAACTATTATTATACAATAATAAGGAGCGCAAAAAATATGTCAAGATATCAAAAAGATATTTAATAAGCAAAACATATATCTATAAACAAATTCATAAAGTAACAATTTACACAATGAATATTAGTATACATAAAAAGACATAATAGTTATATCCTCAGAAGTAGTTAATAAAATGTGCTGAGAAATTAATGACCTCCGTCTAATGAGAGCTCAATTTTGGGAGCAGTCAACTAATGTACTTTTTAGACAAAATGATGTTCATTTGCCTTTATATGGATAGTTTTATCCTTCTCTCCAGAGAAAGTAATTTCACCAGCAGTGTTACATTTTTTATTTTTTTTTGTGGAGATCTAAGTAGTTAATATTGTTATAATTAATTGATAATAAAAATATGATCTGTTTAAAACATCATTTAGATAAAAATTGTAAATTTCTTCCCTGCTTGAGCTAGAACCAGTGGCTTCGTGGGAACTGGCTTGTTGCCCTGACCCGCTGAGCTATAGAAGCTCAATAATTACAAGACAAATTTTTTTTATATACTTATGATAATGTTAAAGCATTTAATTTTAGTGAAAAACGAATTTCCCTAGATACAACTGGTTAGAGATATTTACTGTTCATTATATTTGTATGGGTCCTGCTCCACAAGAATATCAATATAAATGTGTTCTAATTGTTTTTTTTAGGCTATTAAACGATCACTTAAGTGTTTAATATTGTTATAATTAATATTAAATTGAATATGACAAAGATAACAAATTGCTTCCCTACCTGGGTTTGCTGCCTTAGTCTGCTGAGCCATAGAAGCTCAGTGATTACAAGAGAGATATTTTGGAATAGTTATGATTTAATGTTAAAAAAGAAATTCAATTGAAGTAAAAGATTTTATTATTTTTCCTAGATGCCATTGGTGAGAGAATTTACAGTTTATTGTTTACTATATGTGGATACTTTTTTATAAGAGTACTAATACAAATGTGTTTTAATTATTTTTATTTTGAGTTTCAAAGCAAATGAATATCGTTTGTCTGTGCTAATTACCTGATCACAGGTGTGTTTAATCACTGGAACATTTGGATTGGATATGAGTCCTTTAAATACCTTATAGGAATATTACAGTGACTACACCTATTTTCTTGCCTTCTGAGGAAACCGATACCCTAAACAGCGGAGAAACGCGTTAAGGTACAGGGACTCTCCGTCTTAGAGCAGCCGCATAAGACGATCTATTGCCGGAATACCAGGTCTCTTGACCAGAAGCTGGCTAAGTGTACTTTTTCATTCTACTCCCTCCTGTGAAGTGTGCCATTCCTCTCCACTATCAGCCTGCGTCCTGGAACAGTGGCAGCAGATTAAGCAGAGCTTTACTGCCTTCATGAGTGACAGTTCAACAGTGGAGATTGATTAAGCAGAACCCTCACTGCTTCCAACAGCGGCAGTGGTAAGATTGACTTTAAAATCTTTTGTCATCTATGGGCTGCTAATATGAATTAATTTATGGACACTAAATATAAAGAGAGTGGAGATCTAACACTGCTGGTAAAATTACTTTCTCTGGAGAGAAGGATAAAACTATCCATATAAAGGCAACTGAACATCATTTTGTCTAAACAGCACATTAGTTGACTGCCTCCAAAATTGAGCTCTCATTAGACGGAGTTCATTAATTTCTCAGCATTTTATTAACTACTTCTGAGGATATAACTATTATGTCTTTTAATGTATACTAATATTCATTGTGTAAATTGTTATTTTATGAATTTGTTTATAGATATATGTTTGCTTATTAAATATATTTTTGATACCTTGACATATTTTTTGCGCTCCTTATTATTGTATAATAATAGTTTTTGCTTGTTTATCTAGAGTATTACAGATTTACTCTGTAAGAGCAGCAGAAAATCACTGTCAGTATAACTTAATTGCAGACCAATTTTATATTAATAGTTTTATCATATATGCGCTTGAATTTTATTTGTTTTGTTAATGTTTTGAACTTGCAGTGAGTTCAGTGCAAATATCGGAGGCATCATGCCTGCCTTACATAATTATCACTTAAAAAAAACGCTCTTTCTGCAGAGGCAGCTTTTTGGAAGTGCAAGTTAATTCCCCTGCTTCCTCCGCTGCTCGCTCACATCACATCTGCTCAGCACTGCAGGAGTCGGCTCACCAGCATCGTGCTGCCAGCCCCATCTATACTGACAGAGGGTACCCGGCGCTGAGTGCAGGCATCTATCCTCCTGTCTGTCTGAGTTCTCCCTGATGCCGCTTCTCCCCTGTGGCCTGGCTCCAGATGACTCTGATCACCCCAGCACAGTGCTGCTCCATGTCTATGGGGCTGTTTGTGTCACTTCTCCCCAATGTTCCCTCTCACTCCCCGCATTCTCTGCCAGGTGTCCACTTCCTCCCCATAACCTTTCCCCAATGTCCCCACACCCTCTCCCCAGTGTCCAGCGCTTCCCTCCCCACATCCACTCCCCAATGTCCATGCTCCCTGATCTTCCTGTCCACATCCACTCCCCAGTGTCCACACTCCTGATCGCCCTGTCCACATCCTCTCCCAGTGTCCAACTCTCCCTGTGCTCCCTGCCCACACACTCTCACCAGTGTTCTGCACTCCCTCCCTGAATCCTCTTCCCATGTCCACACTCCCTGTCCCCATCCGCTCCCCAGTGTCCATGCTCCCTACTGGTATCCTCTCCCAGTGTCCAGCTCTCTCTGCCCGCATCCTCTCCCCAGTGTCCATGCTCCCTGCCAGCATCCTCTCCCAGTGTCCAGTTCTCCCTGCCCGCAACCTCTCCCCAGTGTCAAGCTCTCCATGCCCGCATCCTCTCCCCAGTGTCCAGTTCTCCCTGCCCGCATCCTCTTCCCAGTGTCAAGCTCTCCCTGCCCGCATCCTCTCCCCAGTGTCCAGCTCCCCAGTGTCCGGGTCTCACACCAAAACGTGGTAGCTGTCGATTCTGATTGACAGCTCGCTTTGTTTTGGAGTGGGGCTGGGGGGGTGGCTACACAAATGGAGGCATTCCCGAAGGAACGCCTGCCGTTTGTGGGAGGCACCACTGACATCACCAGTGATGCCAGTGGTGAGCTTCCGGCTCTATTTAGAGCCGGAAGCTCACTGGGGCTTGCGGGAACGAGACCCTACCACAAGGGTCTCGTCGCAAGCCCCGATGGTTGCGACCATCGTGACCATCACCTGGCCGCTCACATAAGCTGTGGGTGGTCACCCGCAGCTATGCGAGCGGCCAGGAGGCCGAAACAAAAAAAACAAAACCGTCCTGATTCAGAGCAAGCGCTCTGAAAGAGCGTCCGGCTCTGAATCAGGCCCTCTGTCCGCATCCTCTCCCCAGTGTCCATGCTCCCTGCCCGCATCCTCTCCCCAGTGTCCTATTGATTTAGGAGGATGTTTAAACATTTGCAAATTAGTAGCCCATAGGTAATAGCTATCAGGGCCAAGTTCTGGAATACTTCGCATTCTGGAGCTTGGTAAATCCGGAAGCACAGCAGCCCCCATAGAAACCATAGTGATGTTCAATTAAAAATAATTTACATAAAATGTCCTGCTGTTCACCTCCTTCTCTTGCATGGATATAACCGATACACAGAAAAACCCTGGCACTCAACAGAACCACCTGTAGCTATTAATACAGGATGTGCCAGCAGCTGAAAAACAACAACTACAAGTGAGATACAGTATGCCGGTCCATTTTCTCGTAGTGCTGGAGGACTTATTACATTGCATGTTTTTTTATTAACAAATTATCTTCTGTCACCTAGATAATTGTATACATTTTATCTATATTACAGTGCTTTATTGCATAGAGATGTAGTTGCTGAGCACAGCACTCCCTTTGGAGTAATAGTTTTATTAGCACCGACTCCCAAGATCAATTAGGTCTTGTAAATTTGTTCATTCTGAAAAATAAACATCTTGCTCTTTCAATTTAAATTGCATATTGTGTTTGTGTGATGTTCTGAGCACGACAACAAATTTTGTTCCATGGACATAAAATAAGCTGAATATATAATGTTTAGAAGTTAAGTATCTGCTAAACTGAGAAATTCATCACCAGTAAAGAATAATGCTGACATTTTTAAAATTTACATTATTGTTTAGGATTTGCCCGAGACAGTGAAAGATTATAATAGGAGCAGATGTGGCCACTGCCTTGGACTCAGAGCAGTAGGGATCCCAATCACCTGTCCAATCTAATGATGTGGCCCCCACAAATTAATTGCTAGTTGGCCACAAAACAGAGCAGAAGACTACATAGACCCCTAGCAATTCATGCTTTCAAGATCACATGCAAAGTATTAAAATGTACACTTAAACAGAGCACCAGCTAGGACATATGGACAACATGAACTTTAGGGCCTCATTGATATATTTAAGCAATTATGATATTAATGCAGATCGAGTGAATGTTGCCATTGAGCATGCATATAAGCCGTACTTAGCATGTGCAGCGAAAGCATTGCAACTACGGACGCAAGGAGTAATCAATTGCAAAGTTAATGACAGGTTGTCAGCGTTTGGGAGTGGTAACAGGGGGTGGTCAGAAAAACCCAGGCGTGTCTGTCTGTTTGAACGGCACTACATGGGCATGCATCGCAGATTCCCGAATCCCTCACACAGTAGTACAGTCTACAGCACACTTCTACACACTCACAGCAGCAGCAGCTGTGAGAGTCTGAGACCACCAGTGTGACTGTGACTTGACTGACAACAAGACAAGATAACACATACTTGCCGACTAATGAATTCTCCTCCCCGGGAGAAGCACGGGAAGGAGAAGCAGGTGGGCGGAGTTGGAGGCGGATTGGTCGTGTCATTAAATCTCCGCCCCCATGCGGGAATTTTCCGCGAACCATGCCTGTTTCAAATAGGGTGCAAAGCTAAATGGCGTGATTCTCATAGAATTGCGTCATTAGGCCCCTCCCCCAATGTATAGACCTGTCGATTCTAATATTCTCCCCCATTCTGCCCACTTCACTAGGAAGTGGTGAGAATGTGGGAGAAGGGCCTATCCTTCAGGGGTTCGGAGGGTTAACCGAAAAATTGGGAGCCTCCCAAGAATTCCGGAAGGGTAGGCATGTGTGCAACAACAGTGAAGGACAGCCAGGATAACAGTGTGACTGACACTTTTGCTGGGTACACACTGGGCAATAAATCGGATGTTCAATCGAACGGCCAATATACCGCAATTGCGTCGGTTGGTGTGTACCCCCCGACAGGGGTGTAGCGAGGGTGGTCCCGGTGGAGCACGTGCTCCAGGCGCCTGCTCCAGCCAGGGCGCAGGACAAGAGATCAAACATCCAACAAGGGGGCGGATCACCTGCAGAGCCTGCCCTTAAGTACATAGAGATATCAGTGATTCCAGACAGTGATCATGATGTGGGCGGCTCCACCCAAACCACGCCCCCAGTATTGGAGGCACTGATCTCTCTAATCACTATGTGTTTCAGACTCAGCAGGCGATCTGCTTCCCGCAAGGGTTTCTTATCTCTTGCACCATGTGAAAGTGAGGAGGGGTTAAAGGAGAAGAGTAAAGGGGGAGCGCTGTGTATGGGGAACTCGGTGTGTTTGAGGGGATGGGGTGTTGTGTGAAGGGGGAGCTGAGTGAGGAGGGGAGCTGTGTGGGGGGCTCTCAGTGAATGAGAAGAGCTGTGTGTGAGGGGGCTGATTGAGGGGGGAGCACTGAGTGTGTTTGAGGGGAGGAGAACTGAGGAAGGAAGAAGATCTGTCTGTGTGTGGGTGGGAGATCTGATTGAGAGTGGGAGAACTGTGTGATGTCGAAGCCGGACGATTGGCTGAGACCAAATCTTAAATCAATATCGGGCGACGCCATCTTGTGATGTCCCTGACGACGCCACCTTGCGTCGTCAGCACGAAACCATTGATACGATGCTTTACTAGATTATTAGCGTCGTACGACTGCTTTGCTCCCGTATATTGTTAAAAGTTCTACCATACCCCATATGCACATTAAATAAAACATATAAAATATATGATGCACAGCGCACAGTTGCGCTGTTTATCAAAGCACTTTACACATAAACGCATCACGCATATTAGCGACTTTACGCAATATTCTCACACTTACACATACCAAAACTTATAAAAAGGTTCCTCCACATTAAAAGCTTAATATTAGAGCGTTTATTAGCGAATACTTATAATGTGAAATGTAATGTATACGATATTTAAGGTACATAAGCTAGATATATCATGTTTGGTACCGTTCTAAATCACTGTTTATTTGCAGATTTCTGGTTCGACCCACAAGGAAATCGCAAGATATGAACTATATGAAATTAGTGGTTAGAATGTAAAGCTGTATGAAGTGTTTTTTACTAATTTAAACCAATTCTTCGGCGGGAAAACCACACAAAGCAACAGCTGAGGAACTGGGACATACCTCTAGTGATGCTATATGAACTGTCCAATGACCTGCATCGTACAAAACCTGTTAACTAGTTTCTTTGTTCTGGGAGGGTATATAGCTTGCATACTGGTTATAGTATACAGCCTTTCTTCTTGGATGACCACAGGCTTCTGGAGTGACAACTGGGACCAGTGCGCACGCGTATGTATCGGCTTGTACCTTTTGTATTTAATTGTCTTTGCGCTAATTGTGCTAGATCAAAGCGTGTAACTTTCTTTTACTGCAATAAGAACTTTTGTGCTTTGGAACCACAATATAAGTCTGGAAAGCAATTATTTCTTATACAACTTGTATCGCTAAACAGCGACATTTAGGGTGTATAGATTAAGGGGTATCGATAGTGAGGATTTTATATACTGTATGTATTTATATATACATTAATATGGGACCCTGAGGGGGGGGGCGCAGTAGCACGCACATGCTACGGGCACCATGGCTACATGCTACACCTCTGACCTCCGATATGTCTGTAAACGACGCCGTTAAGACATTATGCGTTGGTTGCACAGCACAGCCAATGGCTGATACATCTGCAGATATATCTGCACATCTGTTTGTGTGTAGTTATGGTCCGCTGACCACCCGTACACTTCCTGCAGGTACTGACATCACAGCTGAGCCGGCAAATTCAAGTGCCCGCCCAGCTGTCATGTCAGATGTCAAGCGTCTAATTGGTAAGTATGTATACTTACCTGAATCGATCGGCATGACGGCCAGTCAGCCGTCAACCCAACCTAGTGTTTACCCAGTTTAAGTCTCAGTGACAATGCCACAGACTGTGACATGACTGTGTCAGGTAGGGAGGTACTCGGGAGACAGGCACATGCTCACGGAGATGGAGCAAGACGAGAGTAGCCACCTTGCCCACCTATGAACATAGTGAGAGTGGGTGGGGCTGCTGACTGACAGCTAAGGCTGTCAAGTCAACACACACAGCTAGAAGAGGGCGGGCAAGGAAGGCAGCAACAGACCAACATCAGGCCCACCCACCCTTCCAACAGCACTGCAGAAGAGTGTACATCTAAAGCTGGGTACACACTAAACAACGTGTTTATCCAGCAATGTGACCGGCGACCCCCCCCGCTGATGGGCCGACATACTAGACGATCTGGTTCCCGACTGCCCGATAAGTCGGCTCCTGCCACATCCCACAGCATGGGGTGGTCAGCTGCATTGTCAGGTTAGCCTGCATGTAGGGTCGATGCGACTGATGACCCCACGGGAGCGCGCACAAGACAATTTTGCATATTTGACATTCTGATCCATTGGAATCAGGCAAATCGCTCAAAAAAGCATCTAATGTGTACCCAGCTTAAGGCCCACTTAAGCAATGCAGCGTGCTGCCCAGAAAAATCGCAGCCAGTGCAACAGCATACAGCTACTACTGGCTGACAGCGCAGTAGCTCTGCACTGCAGTGCCAGTGTAAAATAAAAAACATTGGCTGGAGGGCCCATGGCTACAGTCGATGGTTGAGAACTATTTGATTCTCCACCATTGATGGCAAAACCATCGGCCATTGAGTAATGACCAATGATGGTTTTTAATCATCAATGGTGATGGCCATCCCTACACTGAGCTGTGTCACAAGCCCAGACAAGGTGACCCTAAGAAGGAGGGCACTGGACTGGTGGTCTGCGCAGTGAGAGCTGACAGTCTTGAGGGATTGCAGAGCATGAGGAGCTGTGAACAACACCTGCTGGGAGGTCTTAGTTTGGAACTGAGCGGGGGAGGTTTTGATGCACCTCTGAGGAGGGATATTTCAGCTGTGTTTGAGGAGGAATCAAGTTCAGGTTCCAGGACTTGCACTGGTGCAAATAAGTAACCTTAATTTACCAATCTCTGATATTCAAGTTGGTTATGGACTATGGGCCTGATTCAGATGTGGACACAATGCCGATATTTACGCAGTTCAAGCGCACGTGCCAAGTTACTTTAGTAATGCCGCTCACAGTGAGGATTTCTTTGCAAATTGAATGACATTTAGGAACTGTTTGGGCGTGGTATTGGGGGGTGGCCCAAAAACGTAGGCGTTTTGCAGTCATTTTTGGGAAGTATCTCTGCATACTGCTGTAATCCGGTACACAGAAAACCTGGTGCCAGTGTCTCAGTTCCCGCTGCCATTCTGCGTGACCATAGGGGCTACTCAGATGGTGGATGATTGAAGGATCTGTGATCACCGCTACTTGTTTGTACGCATTTGCTTGCTCTACTTTCATCCACGCTGCCTTATTATTGTGTTGTTAACACTGTTATTTCATACTATCCCAGGGTATATTTTTCTCTAAAAATCAGAAAAACTGCATTTAGTTGTTCCAGTTCAATGAATTGGTTGGCTGCTGAAGCACGCAGTGTGGTGCAGCGTGTTAGTACTGGACAGGAGGTTTCCAAATCTCCCCTTGGTTTATTTCCAGCACACTCCCCATAAGAGAAAGCCGTGATTCAGGTGGAGGAATTAAAAACCAAGTACAAAGGTGAGAAGCACATACATCATTCTACAGTATATACACCTCCATAACGAATACTTCAGGAGGGGGTGTTAGATGTTTAATTTCAATGTAACGCCTATCTACTGTGCAGTACCTATATGTATAATTTATTGTGCTACAAAAATGTGCAGACCAATGGCTAGTTACAGGAGAGTAGCTAGAGCTATGGAGAACTCATAGCAAAATTTCCATGGGGCCCCCATAGGTCTAACTATTCTACCCCCAGAACTACTCACCTCCTGAGCCCAGCGCC
This sequence comes from Taudactylus pleione, assembly GCA_031769625.1. Lineage (NCBI taxonomy): Eukaryota > Metazoa > Chordata > Amphibia > Anura > Myobatrachidae > Taudactylus > Taudactylus pleione. The sequence goes on from JAUIMM010000453.1 coordinate 9,111,599, forward strand.
CGAACTCCTCGCTGATGCTAAGAGGAGGCATGGCCATGGTCCTAGCAGGCTCAGCACAGCCACGCAGAGCTGATGATCCCTGCAAACTGCTTCCTAGTCATAGGCTGAAGTGTTCCTGTGACAAGCAGTTCGAAGGAGGGATCAACAGTCACTTTTCTCACTGTAATGCTGATGAGGTGAGCTGGATGCTGGAGGAGGCATGCAACTGCTCCCACGGTAGCTACATCCCTGAATAGTCCATCTTTCCTGTTTCCACCTTCTACTGTCTCTACTCATTCCAATTATACCACATCCCCGCAGGGCTGCCAACAGCCTCGCCGGGCCCAGATGACAGGGGTTGTGGCCTAATCATTGGAGGTGTGACTACGGCCATTTAGAAAAAACCTGAAAAACAAAAAGTATTTTTGCAGCACCGCTTCATGCTGGGGGTTGAGCATGCGGCCGCGACGCAGTTGCGGGGCGGCGCTGGTGCGTGTCAATTGAAGAGATGGGGGCTGAACTGGGTGTTGGTGAAGGGAATATAGGTAAGCTTATATTTTTGTATGATTTGTCTTGATGAAAATTCTGATAGGAAATTGAAATGTTGACCTTGACTTGTGGAAACTCTGTGTCCTTATTTCTTTTGACCGCCTGAGTGCCACCTATATTGCTGTGTACTTTTGTATTGTTGAAGGAAGGCAACGGCCACATTTGCAGCTATTTAGGTTACAGTGCCGAGTATTTGGATTTATATATACATACACTATGTATATATATATATATAGTATATATACATACAGTATATATATACAGTACGTGAGTGTATATATATATATATATATATACACAGAGATCTTTACATTCAAATTGGATCATTACTATAATTGCCCTGCATTGGTAGTAAGGCACAATGATCCTTACATGCATTTTCTGAAAAGTATCAGTGTGTTTTCATCAAATAATAGATCTTATTGACTGCTTTGGGGCTCACTTACATTTGGATATAAGTAAATGCTATGACCCGCCTCTCAGATGTAGCTGTACAAACACACGTTACCACTGCACTCATAGGTGTTGCTTTCACAACCTCTCTGATATGCTTTTTCAAAAGTAGGCAAGTATGAATAAGTGGCTACAATGGTTCCCAAACTTTTTAGAATCATGGCGCCCTTGAGTACTAGCATTTGTTCCACTGCACCCATGAGCCAAAAATGTCTTATTGAGAAGTTCAGGAAAAAGTAAATGAATTGTGCTTATATGTCATCTTTAGGTCCAGTTATGAGGTGGGTGACAGGGCTGCACTTCTTTTTGCCCACATATTTTTTTTGATTGGTAGCCATTAGCACTGGTTTTACTTATCAAACTATTTGGTACTTGACCACCAACCTGAGGCACCCCTGCAAGTGCCCTGTGGCACCCCAGGGAGTAACAGCACACAGTTTGGGAACCACTGGGCTAGTTTAATCCCTTTTAACTTCTTATTTTTGGGTTGGTTCAATGTCTCTGTCCAAAATGTTTAGGCATGTTGAAGTTAGCAGTGGCTTTTATCATAGAGCAAATATTACAATACACAGTATGCTTCTTAAACTGCAGCAGACTCATACCAGCCAAATGTCACTTTCTACTCGTTTGCTGATGGTCATTTTTAAGCCTTTTTAACAGTGTAATATACCTAAAGTAGAGTAGTTATCATATAAACATATGAATTAACATGATTCACATGACCTCTACAAAGTTTTTAGATGTCCTCAGATGCACTCATAATCCTTATTAAACCATTGGATTGTGTGGCATGTTAAATATGTCCAGGGATGGTGCCTCACCTATTGAAGGAGCCAGATGATAATCCGATTGAACTTGATTTGATCATTATTTGACATGTTGGCACCTATATTCCTGTGTGAGTTGTTATATCTGACTGCATAAATAGGCACTGAAAGTATGGAATTATGAGGCAAAATATGCAAAGTCTATAGAAAATAAATGATAGTGTATCATAATTATATCTAGTGCTACTTTAGTGCAAACCGAGACTCCACCCCAAAAAAGTGTCTTCAAAGTATATCAAGTACTACTAGTATTTTTGATCTGCAGCTTGCTGGCTCTTTAGGGAGTGTGGCTAGTGCTGCAGGGTTCCCCTCTGTTTCCTGCTCACCCCACTCTCAGTAAACTTGTCCTGTCCATTCAATAGTAGGTAACTCCAAAGTCCTCCAACTTTCATGAATAGTGGATGGTCAGGTGATTCTTAGACACAACATGGTCCGTTGAAACAAATGGCATATGTCCCCATATAAAAAAGAATATGTAGCATATAGTGAAGTACAGTTTTAATACATAAAACATATATAACAAAAGCAAAAGAGGATGCTGGCTAAAATTTCTGGAAAACCTGACATGCAGGAACAGGAATGATTCATGTGCTATAATCTACAGTACATGAATAGTCACCAAGGAGAAACATTGTTGCATAGTAAATCCTAAAACTGTTACTGCACTGGATACATTTTTGAGCCACAAGCTTGGGAGACTGTTATAAAAGGTGGAAATATATCTGAATATAGATATACCCGCTTACAAAGACCTGACTACTGCAAGTTTTTTTCATTCAGCTGGTAATTGTTTTCATTTAGGCTGGTGTGGGGATTCCATTCTAAAAGAACCTACTGCCTGTCACTATATGCTATTGCCAGTAATTTCTGTGGATTCATAAGAAACTATTTCTTTATTTATGGTGCTTTTGTTATATATGTTTTATGTATTAAAACTGTACTTCACTATATGCTACATCCTCTTTTTTATATGGGGACATATGCCATTTGTTTCAACGGACCATGTTGTGTCTAAGAATCATCTGACCATCCACTATTCATGAAAGTTGGAGGACTTTGGAGTTACCTACTATTGGTTTTAAGTATATATATATGTAATAGCGCTGCCAGTGTGGTGTCACTCTGGTTGTTTTTGTGCATTTTGGTGGAGGGTTAAGGATACCTCTTTTTTGACACTATCCCACTAGCTGCTTTTAGGGCTTGCGCATTTCAATTCTGTACACCTTTTTTTGTCCTGTCCATTCGTTGCAACAGTAGGGGTTCGTTGGGGAGGGCGAGCACATGTTGAAGACAGGACAGAATATTCACAATTAGAAAATAGACTAGTAAAGGGACCCGGCATATGTCAGGTCATCGTGGTACGCCACCTCCTGGCCCCATCCAGCCACCTCACCACTCTGCCACCCTCTGTGCACTGCTTCACCAAACACGCTGATCTGCTCCATTCCACTCCCACTCTGTACCATCCTGCCCCCTCTCTGCTCATTCATACTTCCCGCCCCGCTGCTCTGTCCTGCTCTGCCACCTCTCCCCCAGCTCCTTCATCTCGTGGAGGATTATTATATAGATTGTTTAGGGGGAATGGGGGCAAGGTTGTGGCATGCTCAGAGTGTTTTTTTACTTCATATGATTTGGTGGGGGGCATGCTCCGTGCATGTCAGGTTTGCCGTGCACACATGGCTCCAATGTAATTAGATCATTTTTAGAAGCACTTGATTTTATTTATATAATTATCCTGTCCTCTGCTAATCCACTCCATTTGGTCCCCTGTGCTCTGCGCTGCCCTTCTCTACCCACTCCTTCTCCCCATACCGCCATGTTGTCCGCTGATCCATCCCGTCGTTGTTATGATGTATGTTAAAATAAATTTTATTATATTTGTATCCTGCTCTAACTTAATCACTGGACATCGCCCGAATGTTTTATGATCAAAAACCCAAATTTACTAATCAGCATATTTGACTATTTACATTCGATGGTGATAATCAGTGATTTCTGTCATGCGTGAGATCAGCCGATTTGCCCCATTTACAATAGACACTGCTGTCAAATCAAAGCATTACCCCAAAAATAAAATGGGTCCCTCCTCCTGAGAATCTACCAGCCATGGGCTGAAAGCCCAGGGCTCTTCCCTGCACCCCTGGAGGCTGTGAGTAATGTGTACAATATAGATTAAATATTGTTCTTTACAGTGGAACTATAGGTCCCAGCAAGACTACTCCCGGCATGCTGACACTTGGAAAAATACAAGTGCCAGCATGACCAGACAGTAAGAACCTGCTGGCACCTGTACTCCCATTGTAAAGAAAATATTTTAAAAAAAGACTCACACACCGACTGATTTAACATACAATTCATATTCACCTACTCCTTGGCAGTGCTCGGTCCCCTTGTCCATATAGTAATCCTGTCTTTGAAAAATAAAGGCAGCTATTCTGTGGCCATAACCTGTACTATAAAGCAGTATATGGGGGTCACTAATGTTGTCTGTAGTAAAAGGTGGTCACTGATGCTGTCTGAAGAATATGGTACTTATTAATGCTGTCTGTAGTATATTGGGGCCACAAATGCTGTCTGTAGTATATAGCAGTCACTAATGCTGTCTGTAGTATATTGTGGTCACTTTATGTCTGTAGTATATGGCAATCACTATTGCTGTTTGTAGTGTATGGCAGCCACTAATGTTGTCTGTAGTATATGGCAGTCACTAATGCTGTCTGTAGTATATGTTGTTCACTAATGTTGTCTGTAGTATATGGGGATCACTAATGCTGTCTGTGGTATATGGGGGTCACTAATGCTGTCCGTAGCATATGGTGATCATTAGTGCTGTGTTTAGTATATGGTGGTCACTAATGCTGTCTGTAGTATATGTGGGTCACTAATTCTGTCTATAGTATACTAGTATACTAATATGTGGGTCACTAATGCTTTCTGTAGTATATGTGGGTCACTAATGCTTTCTGTAGTATATGTAGGTCACTAATGCTGTCTATAGTATGTGGCACCCAATAATGCGGTTTGTAGTATATGGCGGCCAATAATGTTGTCTGCAGTAAATGGCAGCCACTAATTATGTCCATAGTATATGTGGGCCACTAATGCTTTCTGTAGTATATGTGGGTCACTAATGCTGTCTATAGTATGTGGCGCCCAATAATGCGGTTTGTAGTATATGGTGGCCAATAATGTTGTCTGCAGTAAATGGCAGTCACTAATTATGTCTATAGTATATGTGGGTCACTAATGCTGTCTGTAGTATATGTGGATCACTAATGCTGTCTGTAGTATATGGCACTCACTAATGCTGTCTGTAATATATGTGAATCAATAATGCTGTTTGTAATAAATGGCAGTCACTAATGCTGCCTGTAGTATATGGTGGTCACTAATGCTGTCTGTAGTATATGTGGGTCAATAATGCTGTTTGTAGTATATGGCAGTCATTATTGCTGTCTGTAGTATATGGCCCTCACTAATGGTTTCTGCAGTATATATTGATCACTAATGCTGTCTGTAGTATATGGCACCCAATAATACTGTCTGTAGTATATGGGGATCACTAATGCTGTCTGTGGTATATAGTGGTCGCTAATGCTGTCCGTAGTATATGGTGATGATTAGTGCTGTGTTTAGTATATGGTGGTCACTAATGCTGTCTGTAGGGTGGCGGTCACAACTGTGAGTTGGAAAAATAAATATGGGGGATTCAATAGTTTTTGGGTGCCCATAGCTCCTGTCTAAAGTGACGAGAACTATTCATTTGTTTGTGCTGCTGAGCGCAAGAGCTGCGGGCGCCTAATACTTATCACAGATTTCTGATTGCAGCCTCCTGAGGTTGAGCAGAAATTTGCCCAAAGTAGTGCTTTTGGGTGTCTTAATGGCCTCTTTAGACCGGATTAGCTGCTTTACGTGGCTAATCCCCTGCATTTTGGATGCAATATCAGTGATTTAGGGTGCGATATGCTTATCAGAAAAAAACTAACTGTTCATCACAAAATAAAACAACACATTCGAAGTATTTGAAAAAAATCCTTAAAGCAGAGGTTCCCAAACGTCTTTCTCAGAGCACCCCAACAGTTCAGGTTTTAGAGATATCCATGGGTGAGCACAGGTGGTTAAATCAAATTGACTGAGGTACTAATTAAGTCACCTATGGTCAAGCATGGGTACCCATAAAACCTGGACTGTTAGGGTGCCTTGAGACCAAGTTTTTGAACCTCTACCTTAAACTTTGCCTTTGAAACCTTACAAACAGCAAAAGCACCAAATCTCAAAGATAAACTAGTCTATCTACATTTTTTAGAATTGTTCAAAATAAATATTCTTTTTCTAAAATTTTAAACTCAAATGTCTGAAATGTCCAGGATCACGCAGAAATACCAGCTTTGCTAAATTTGTTGCACTGCAGACTCCAGTATTCCCTGGTACACTACGCTATTACCCTGTGGGAAGCTGTGAATAAGCAGATAGATGCCTAAAAGTATAACATTTCGCAAATGCAGTAAAACACATGATCTCTGCTCTCAGCGTGAAATGTACCCTCAATGAAACCTAACTTCTGGCTTTGTCGATTGTGGATAAAAGTACAACAGTTACTAATGCGGAAGCCTCTTGCATACAACTGTCAAGTGATCTAATGACTGTGGCATGTTTAATAGAATGAAGGGTCAGTTGTAAGCCAGTAGCAAAATAACCTATTAACCTATGTTTAAGATATAGGGTCAAGCTTTTTAAAGAATCCGTTTAGTGGAGAATCTGGAAAAAAGTCATGCTAATTAAACATTGTGCAATCCCATGGTCAGTTTGTAAAACAAATTAACAGTGCTGTAACTAGGGGGGGTCGGGCAGGGCATGTGCCCTGGGTGCTGTTGGTCCGGAGGTGGTTGTGGGCCGCCGGCCGCCCAGGTCAGTGGTGTCGGTGTCTGCATTACACAGTAAAACGCACCGGCACTGGGTAGTCTGCTCACTGACAGTGAGTGTACTACCCGGTGGTGGTGTATTTGTTTTAGCAGCCTATAAGAGTCAGACAGACTCTCATTGTCTGCTGCCCCCAGGGGTGGAGCTGCCGGCTGGAGCTCATGCATAATCTCCACCTTCCGCCTCCCGCAGAATGTGAAGGGAAAGACATCATGACGTCTCTCCCATAGTGCCGAATGGGAGAAGCGGACAGCGGCAGGCGCAGTAGCAGGAATTTGGGTAAGTGTTGTGTTTTGTGTTGTATGTGTCTGTGTTTAATTTGTAAGGGGCACTATATAAGGAGCATTGTATAAGTGGCACTGTATAAGGGGCACTACTAGGGCACTGCATAAGGGACACTATTGGGGACACTGTATAAGGGGCATTGTTTTGGAGCACTGCATAAGTGGTGCTGTATAAGGGGCATTGTATAAGGGGCACTACTGGGGGCACTGTATAAGGGTTACTACTGGGCACTGCATAGGGGCATTACTGGGAGCACTGTATAAGGGGCACTGTATAAGTGGCATTGTAAAAGGGGCACTGCATAAGGGGCACTGTATAAGGGGTATTGTATAAGGTGCACTACTACAGGGGGCATTGCATAAGGGGCACTACTACTGGGGGCATTAAGGTGCATATGGAATGGAAAGGAATGTTTCCAGAGTAACGAGAAACAGTGGTGTGTCACAATGACGCCCCATTTTCCAGTGGCCACGACCCATGCCCGTCCACTTTTTTGGCGCACGTGCCTCCTGCATGTACACAAAGTGGAGGCACCATTGTTAATCTTGCCCTGGGCTCTAGAACCCCTAGTTAAGTCACTGATATATAGTATATATGACCTAAATACAAAGCTAGAACTTTCAAAATCTCCTATGTAAAATTACACTGATCACTGAGCAATGTAGTTATATAAAGGACATTTCAGGCTAGAAGAGCATGTTGTCCAGCAGCAGTATAATATGCCTCAGAGTGTCCAAAAACAGCTTATTTAATAATAAAGGACATTGCACCACATAGACTATAAGAGAATACATTTCCTAAACTTCTGATACTCTGCTTGCTGACAAAATCCTGGTGTGTGAGCATAACTGTATAAATGGATGGTTGGGTACATTTTTTGTAATATTTATTTATTTTTTTTGACAGACACGCATAGGGTTGGATCTGTCTTTGGTCAGTGGGCAGAAAATCTTTATTTTCCAATTTGATTTGATGTTCAAATGAGTTAAATGCTATAATAATAATGAGCAAACATTGTGCATGATTCAGAGATGTACACTGTAAACTGCGCATGCGTCTATGTACTATGCCTTGGAAAGAGATAAAATGGGCAGATATAAAGTACCATCCAATCAGCTCCTAACGATCACTTTATGGCCTGTGTTTGAAAAATTATAGGAGCTGATTGGTTGGTCATTTATCTCTGTCCACTTTGTCTCTCTCCAAGGCTTAGTACATAGGGTTCTATGTCACACTGTGCATGTGTCAAGGTACATTACCGTAGTCATACATAGTGACTTTTTACTCACAGTGTTAAACAGTTAGGGAGCATTTTAGTGGTGGCAAAAAAAGTAGATGTGTCACAACTATTTCTGGGGAGAGTCACCCTCCACGTCTGCTATCCCGTATGCAAGAAATATGGCTCCGGCGTCTCAGTTCCCATGGCCGTTCTGTGGGACCATAGGCTCAGGACTGAGATAATCTAATGATCTGCATCTTATTATGCAGATCTCCCGATGTCTGCAAAATTTGCATATTTTTGCACAGAAGCTGGGTACACAAACGCAACAGCAGCTGCATTAGTATACAACTCTGAATAAGGTACAACGTTATGATCAACAAAACTATACAACCAGTCATTTATGAGACATATGTATAAAACTAGAGCTAGGCAACATTATTGAGACTAAAACTTGTTGCATGTCATAAATAATGCTACATTTTTCTAAATAAACTTGTGTCTGATTTGTTATGTCGACTAATTTCCCCAATTTGCTCTAACTGCTAAAATGTGTTTGCATCCTCAAAACTGCCATATTGATAAGCTTAGATGACTTCTGGTGGAAAAATCACCCTGTCAGGATTCAGCCTGGGATCGGCTCTTACTTAGCGCAGCGCCAACTTCCCCTGACTAGCAAGCGCAGTCAGACGTCAGGTGCGGCAGTGGTAGACACGCTGAGTATTCTCCCCGGAGTCTCAGGGAACTTCCACGCAATTGTCCATATCAGAGTTCCCGTGGCGGTTGTCATGGGTGCAGCCATGTTGTCTGTATCACCTTATCCAATGGTAACCTTGTCAGTTCTCAGCTGACTCTCTCCTCCAATGCACAGCTACCTTAGGCCTTAGGGTATAAAGCAGGACTCCAGGAAACAGGAAGTTGCCTGAACAACTCTTCACTACACCTAGAAGCTGCTTGCTCCTAAGCCTCGTTTTTGGATCCACGCTGAATTACTTCCAGTGGCAATCTCCAGTACTAATCCGTATGCTGATCTCCAGTGATTAACTTCAGTACTTATCTGCATGCTGGTTTCCAGTGATTGACTTCAACACTAATCTGTGTGCTGATCTCCAGTGATTTACTTCAGTGCTATTTCTGTGTACTAATCTCCAGTGATATACTTAAGTACTACTCTGCGTACATTCTGCAGAACTATCTTCAGTGATAATCGTCAGTGATTCTCTGCAGTACTATCCACAGTGTTATTCTTTAGTGATAATCACTAGTGCAGATCACCAGTGTTAACTCCAGTACTAATCTGCGTCCTGCATTATACTTCAGTTTTATTCAGCATCTGGATCTCCAGTGATTTCACCAGTAATAACTACAGTACTATTCTGCGTCTGGATCTCCAGTGATTTCTCCAGTAATAACTACAGTACTATTCTGCGTCTGGATCTCCAGTGATTTCTCCAGGAATAACTACAGTACTATTCTGCGTCTGAATCTCCAGTGACACATTCAGTGCAGACCTGCGATACATTTCAGTGCTAACCTGTGTACTATTCTCTAGTGATACACTCCAGTGCCAGTCTGCATCTGAGTCTCCGGAAATACACTTCAGTGCTAACCCATGTACTAATCTCCAGAGACATTCCTCAGTGATACTCTGTGCAGCAATCTCCAGTGATATTCTCTGTGCTTCCTGTGTCCTACAACAGTCACTACTGATACTCTCCAGTGTTCCCTATATCAGTCACTACCAATACCCTCTAGTGTTTTCCTGCTGCCTTCCCACCTAGTACCCTCGACTCCCAGTCTCCGGACTGGAATCTCGCGGCCAGGTCCTGACACCAGTCCTCCGACTGAAGATCCCCAGAGCCAGGTCGTGACACACCCAAAAATTATGGGGAAAATAGCCCATAATATTTAGAAAGAAACATGGCTTTTGATTTAAATTATAGAGAATTGGAAAACATACATGTATACATTGGAAATCAAATGGTATTATATTAAATAAACTAAGGGGTATATTTACTAAAGGTCAATTTTAATCAATCTAAATTGATCAACACTGATGTTGTAGTTTTGGGGCTAAAACACACATTTAATAATACTTAAACAACCAAATCAAAACTTGTCTGTAATTAAATGTGTGATTTAGACACAGACACAAAACATCGATGTCGATCAATTTTCATTGATTTTAAATTGATCAAAATCGACCTTTAGCAAATACACCCCATTGCATTTTTTTTTACCAATCACTGCAAATGAAGAGATCCTCCTTCCCAACAGCAACACCTTAATAAAACCTTTTTTGGCATACCTAAATGAGAATAACTACAAATATACCCAAATTTGCTACAAGTTGTTACTTTATAATAGCCAATCTTCCATGGTGACAATTGACAAAGGTTTTCAGAGATACATTAAGCATTAGTCTACTAATTTTTGTAATTTACCCTGGCTGCTTGGCAGGGGTAAGTGCCTTGGTTGCACAAGTTCTTAGTTTCCTCAATCTTCTGTATAAATATGCCCAATATCAGGGCCGGCTCTAGGGGTGTTCGACCAGTGCAGTCGCACAAGGGCGCCATCCGTAGAGGGCGGCACCCCTCCGCAGCATCCCATTTTCAGTACTGTCCCACTGTTCCACCCGCGGGCCGAAGTGGCCAACGGGTGGTCAAATCGGTAGGCTGGGGACCCCCACCGCCGCAGCTGTGCCGGACCCCCGGAGAGTGAATGGATGCCGCGCGGCAACCATTCACTGACATGAGAGGGCTGGGGGAAGCCCAGCCAGTGACGGAGTGCTGGGCTTTACCCCCAGCCTGACGTTATTTGGAGGCGTGCCATGCGAGCACGCCGCCCAATAACTCCACACAGGGGGCGTGGCCTTTGGTAATTAGGCCACACCCCAAATTTGGTCGCGCTCAATCTTAGGGCGCTCTCTCAGGGTCCGGCACAGGGTGCTCAGAACCCTGGAGCCGGCCCGGCCCAATATTCTGTATTTTCTTGCTGCCTTTGTCAATTGTTTATTGGCTTGTACAATTGTTGTCATTTTGCATACTGAGATTTGTTCTGTTCCTAAAACTTCAAAAACTTGCAGCCTTGCCATGCTTCACGCTATATTTGTAAAATGAAGCACCTATTAAACATTTGGTAGGTCACTTAGTAGGAATGACCCCTTTATCATAAGGGTAGGACACTGCTCCTTGTGTCTGTATCTCAGCTTTGTGGGAGGGAGTGTGAAATAAAAGCTATTTTCAGATAAAAAGGGACCTTGAAGCTAAATATCATCAGACAAAAGGATGAGGCAGGATCTGTTGCTGCCATATTATAATCTCGATCCTTTCAGCAGCAAATGCTTTTGTCTGAAAACAGAGAGAGAACTGAAAACCCATGGGAACTCCTCTTTTGCAGGATAATTTAACTATTGCAGCTAGTGAAACATTTACTGCTGAGATTAGAGTGTAAAATGGCCGCACTACACAAATCTCTGTCTAGGATAAGTTGACCAGCAGTGAATTGCACTGTGGGTATTACCTGACCTGGCTTTACCTTTATGTACAGTACATCCAGAAAGTATTCACAACGCTTCACTTTTTCCACAGTGAAAAATATAGAAAAATATCTGCTGCTTTGAAGGTCCCAATGAGCACAGTGGCCTCACTTTTTTTCACAAAGGATTATTTCACTTCTTCTTTGGGAGCCGGGGCTGTTCTGCGCATGCGCGGTTTGTTGACCATGCATGTATGGAGCCCATTGCTGGGGAGCCCTTTCCCACTCATTTTTGAGGGATGTAGCACATAGGTTATAGTGCCTAACTCTATCTTCAGATGGCATTAGCTGCGGGGGCCAACCTCTCAAACTTGGTAAATGTGACAGCTTTGCTGGCCTCATATAAACCTATGGGGGCTGTGGCCACTGTCGGTAATGGAGTGACCATGGCAGATGTAGAGATATCTACTGTTGTCATACATTCGGGGGATCCTTCATATTTTCAGGTAAATAGTGGGAGACAAATCCTCATCTCCTCAGTTTATAATGGTCATGTCCTTGGTTTACACTGTATATAGGACTGGTTTTGAATTAGCTTACTAGGTATAGCTGATACAAACAATTAGAAAAGATTTTAAAAAATATATATATATTTATAATCATCCTGTGGCAAGTGGATATTGATAAGGGAAGTTCTAACAGAGCCAATTATTTTAATGTATATCTATTAAAATATGTGTTTTTTTTTTTCAATACATTTCATGATTTTATTTAGGAAGGCTAGCATGTCTGGTCCTATCCAACACATGAGTTACTAAAACACAAATTGCAGGAGAAGTTAATGCTGGCTATGATAGAAAAGTGTCAGAACATACAGTGCATTGCAGCTTACTGCTTATGGGGCGTAGTGCCCATGCTGACAGCTGTCCATGGCCGAAAGCACCTACAATTGGCCTATAAGAGTTAGAACTGGATCATGGAGCAATGGAAGGTGGCCTGGTCTGATGAATCACATTTTCTTTTACATCATGTGGACGACCGGGTGCGTGTACGTTATTTACTTAGAATAGAGATGGCGCTAGGATGCACTATGGGAAGAAGGCAACCTGGCTGAGGCAAGCTCTGGGCAGTGTTCTGCTGGGAAACCTTGGGTCCTGACATTCATGTAGATGTTACTTTGAAACGTACCACCTACCTAACTTTGTTGCAGACCAAGTACACCCCTTCATGGTAACGGTATTCCCTGATAGCAGTGGCCTCCTTCAGCAGGATAATGTGCCTTGCCACACTGCAAAAAATGTTTAGGAATGGGTTGAGGAACATGACACAGAGTTCAAGGTGTTGACTTGGCCTCCAAATTCCGAAGATTATAGTCTGTTTGAGCAACTGTGTTGGAAAATCAAGTCCGAGCCTTGGAGGCCCCACCTCGCAACTCACAGGACTTAAAGGCTCTGCTGCTAACATCTTGGATACCACAGGCCTCAATGGGTCAGTGCTATTTTGTTTGTGGGACCTACATAATATTAGGCAGGTGCTTGCGCCTTCATGGCAAAAATAGCATATAAACAACCGAAGGTGCAGCACTCAGGGACCAAATAATGAAGACACTGTTGCCACCGTTACACATTGTTTAATAGATTGAAACGTTGATGTATCTGAAATCTGTATCTCTGGAGAGTGAAAAATAACATCTGTTAAGAAGAAATGATAAAATTCTTAAAATGTTCTGTTATTTTCATTCACTTACTAACTAGATAAGTTTGTTATAGATTGCATGCATATTTGCAACAGGAATATTATTCATTATTATTGTATATTTTTTTATTATTATTACTAATGATTAATTATTAAATATGAAAAATTCTATTTAATAGATATCGTAATATTGATCCTTAAATGTGTTTTGCTTAATATTGAAAAGCCTGATCATCAATACAAAAAAAAAAAAAAAAAAGTCTGAATTGTCCATTGGGCATATTTCTCGTCAACCAAGTATTATTTATAATAGCTCGAGGGTAATAAGATTTGTTCTGTGGTAGAAGTAAATTTCATATTGTAATCTTCTGGGGAAGTATATATATTTAGGAGTATTAATGAGGGTGTGAACAAGCTGTAGTAAGTCAGTCACCACATTGGCTAAAAAGGATCACATTGGATCAGTGTCACAGGAGCAGAACTATGAACAAGCCAACAGTAACTATCAATACTGCTTAAGGGTTGTAACTGTCTTTTTTTATGCTACACAATAGTATGAGTTACTGCCTCCTTTTCTTGGTATAATTTTTAATACTTCTAACTAGTTCCAGAAACAGGAAGAAATCAGTGAAATCGAGGCTGCCACGTACAACGGGTGGGTAGTGAATCACGGCATTTTATTGGGGAGGAGGGGTTAAAATGCCAAGATTCAATGCAAATTGCACCATTCAACCCCAAGGCCACCCACTCAGGAAGTAGGTAGAAGCGAGAAACTGGTCAACTCTGTCAGGAGACCCGGGGAAAGAGCCCACGTAAATTCTGGGATATTCAGAACGAGTTGGCAAGTATACAGTGAAATTCCTTTACAAATGAATAAAATAAGTAAGTATCTGAAAACTTGTACATGGAGACTACTATAAATAACCTATAACTTGAGGTGAGTATACACCTTTTTTCATAGAAAAAACAACATGTATTGAATTCAGAAATCATTCTAATGATTATTATACAATGCAAAAATAATTCCAGTGCTGTTCTAGTGACTAATACAGAGCAATGGAATACAGAGAGCACATTACTGAATGATGTATAACACCATACAATGTGGTAAAGGCATGGCCATTGGTGGGTTAACCATCAAAGATGATGTCGGTGATTAACATTGATGGCATGAAATAATCAGCGCCGTATATTAATCGTTAGCCGTCCCTGCTACGGGAGCATGGTGGGCCATGGGCCAGTCAGATCTGGGGGCAGAGCATAGCAATACAATGTGGGCAGGGTATATCAATGTAGGGGGCTGGGATCCCACCGTCATTAGAGTAAAACATAGCTGACAAGCTGCCACTTGAAGGCAAAACCATTGACCAGCTGTGGGAAACCATCTATGGTTGTTAACCATCAAAATGTCAATGTCCATCCCTAATGTGGAATTATTTTAGACATGACTACTTTACTGCAAACCCTACATTTTTGGAACTGTATAAAAAACACCCCCAATATCTGGTGGTTAGAAAATCCAGAAATGAAAACTCTGCTGGCGATAGAATGCAGACTGCTGATATTGCATGATGCTACAATGCAAGCAGCTACACCTTAACAAATTCCCTGCGAGTTGACAAGTGAGGCTGTTCAAGCCAAACAGAGCAGTTGAATTTAGGAAAATGAACAACACTGGCACCATTCAGGTCAGGGAGATGTGTTCCGGCCTTTAAACTCAGGTACACAATGCAAACTTGATCTTTGTGTGGGTGACAATGATGCAGGACCATTGTCTTGCCGTAGTGCCAGTGAAGGAGCCACCACAGCACTGACGTAAGCCCATACCGTTCACTGAAGGCCAGGATACTATTGTACATTGATGTCTTATATAGTGCTATTACATTCACTGCAGTATGATTTTATTATTCCTTTCCTAAAGGTGCTATAATTGCTGTTTTTGTATTTATCGCTTTCTCTGATAGGGGCAGATGTACTAAGCTCTGGAAAGTGAAAATTGGATAGTGATAAATTACCAACCAATCAGCTCCTAGCTGTCATCTTCCAAACACAGCATGTAACATGACAGTTAGGAGCTGAGTGGCTGGTAGTTTATCACTTTCCATAGCTTAGTACATACATGTGTTTTATTCTCTGCTGGTAACATTTTTGTTAAGAAACCTTAAATATTATTTATTATTATTATTATTAGATACTTGATTGGGTGTGAAATTCACTGCTCCTCTCCACTAACTGACCAGTGCAAACTAGTCATAGGGTAACCCAGTATCATGATGCCTATCAACATTTCAAATCTAAAATATAGGACACTTTAAGCAATGTCCAATCCAGGTGCCTGGTCAGACCTGCCCAGCCACAACCTGTTCCAGACTAGACACACCATGCATGACCTTTTGCCACAGAAAAATAGTAACTCTTCCCTAAAAGATGGGAGAAATTTGTGGAATATGATTTAAAATGTATTAGTCATTATTAAACACGTTAAGGTGGCTGGAATTCCTCAGAAAGGCTGGACTCCTAAGATAAAATGGAGTCTCTTCTCACGAGGAACAACCAGCCCTGAGCTATTCCCCTAACCCCTTGGTGGTGGGTGCAGGGTTAATGGTAAAATAATAGAATAATATTGTTTATTACAAGCAGACTACAAGTCCCAGCAAGCCAGCTCCAATGGCTTGGGTGGTTGGTCCTCGGGAGAAAGGGTACATTTTTAGGAGAGGGGGGGGTCCTAACTTTCAGAGAAATTCCAGCCTTGAACTGACTAGTTTGGGGCTGGTTAACATTATGGCAGGGGGACACCATTCCATTTCCACCCCCCTATTTATCCATACAAGTCCAGGCTGAGAGGTCCAAGGCTGGTTATGGATTTGAGGCGGGGACCCCACACTTTTTTTAAATTGTAACTGTTTCTAACCTTTTAAACCTAATTAAGTCTGCACATATCATTCCTGTATATTAGTCTAATCCTAGCACACCATTATACAACTCTGTATGGACAGGACTGTCAGGGCCGTAACTAGGGTGGTGCGACCAGTGCCATGGCACAGGGCACCGCAGGACAAGGGACGCTGTTTGGGTCTGTCAATTTTCTGTTATTAACATTTTCACTTGTAGCTTCCTCTGATTTTATCCCCAGCATCTCCTGACCTCCTCTATCTTTTCCCTGGCTCTTCCCCATGAGGCCATGCCCCTTTTTTGGGTACTTTATGCCCCTATTTGAAAAATAGGGGGGCGCCAATGCTCTTTCTTGCCCCGGGCACCAAAAAGTGTAGTTACAGCTCTGAGGACCGTGCATACAGAAGGTGCGAGAGCATCAACAATTAATGGTGATAAGGGTAGTTGAAAGATTATCAGCTGAAAATATGCCATGCAAAATTATTGTTACATTTTTTGTACCAAATACATTAACAACCCATTATATGCAATAGAATGCCAGATTATGTAATTGGTATCATCATGCAAATTTGGTCCACAAGCCAGCAATTACAGGAAGGAATAGTCCCGCTGTGCCCGGCAATACAACATCTTCATACTTAAATTCCCTCTTTGGTGGCCACCAGAAGACCTGATTTTTACTTTGTTGAGCTCTTCAATTTACTGCAGTTTTCCTGAGCGCTCAAATAAACCATGTTGTATATGGAATCGGTATGATATGCCGGCTGTCGGGATGCCTCCTGTCAAATACCAACAGCGGCATCCCAATGGTCGGTATCCCGACAGGGGGCCAGTAAGTATATTTATCCCCCCAACCCTCCTTTCTGGTAGCCTAACAGTAAGCCTACCCACCCGCACCCTAACCCTCCCCGTTAGTTCCTGAACCTAAGTCCCCCTCCTTCGTGCTTAAACCTACCCCCCAGTCATGCCTGACCCTAACCCTACCCTCCCCCCCAAAACCTAACGCTAACCCTAACCTTCCCCCCCTGCAGCTAAGAGGACGGGCGCCCCGAACTTACCTCGTTCGGGCATCCGTCCGTCTGCTTTTCGGCGTCGGAATTAAGATAGGTGTCGCATTTCGACGCCTATTTTAACTCCTTTGTCGGGATATCAGCGTCGGCATTTAGACCGGCGTCTTCCGGTCAGCTGACTACATCCCTTTGTTTACATACCAGTAATTAAAATGTTGATTAATAATACAAGAAGATATTCATTTAAATTGGGATATCCTGCTTTACATATTTGAAAGTTGTGAATTTAGCTGGACACTTTCCTTGGCCACTATGGGTTAATTATATCTTAATTACAATTGGAAGGCGGCTTATGTACATTTAGAGAACAAAATTATTTGTTGGATCAATAATATTTTTTCTCGATGACAAGGTAGCACCTAAATAAAATGGCTTGCCGCAAGTTTTGACAACTGGACAATATTCGTGAATTATTCAACCTTTATTATCTACTGATATTGCATTGTTATAGCCACTAGTTGTCCCTGATTTTCAGAAAGGTCCCACGTTTTCAGCTTCTGGATATAGAAATGTAATACATACTGTCAGGGGTGTATTAAGAGAGAAGGAGGCCCATGTGCAGTCTCCATCCGGGGCCCCCTCCTCTTTCTCCGGTGACCGGCAGCACACTTAGCGCAGCGCCGCAGCAGTGGACTCTGGGCACTAGTGTGCTGCGCATGTGCAGGTCACCGAGAAAATGATGTGGCAGCCATTTTTCCAACGATTTCCCTACTGCGCATAGCAGGGACGTGCAGTCAGGGGAGGCAGAGCCTCCTCTGTCATACTCCCTCCCCATCATACTCCCTGTCATACTCCAAATGGCCACGGCGCCATTTTCCAAGTGATTTGTGCAGCGCTGATACCACCCGTTGTGGGACGTATCTAGAACTTTGTGGGCCCCATAGACCCACTAAAAGCATCTGACACGTTTTGTGCCGTAATCGCACTTTATGAAGGATGGCTTATCCAGACTAAGGGCTTCTTTTTTATAGTAATATACTATAAAAAAGGAGCCCTTAGTCTGGATAAGCCATCCTTGATAAAGTGCGGTTACCGCACGAAACGCATTGAAGGCTTTTAGTGGAGACCGGCAACAAGAAGAACTCACATATCAGCACTGTCCGCTCATCACACTGCCAGCCCGTGGCATGCAGCAGTAATGTCATCGATAACGGCCAGCCAGGCCAGTCACAGCGGCCACAAAGAAATAAGGCAGCGTTGATGGGAGCAGTCAGCATGAAGAATACACCAGCCCAGACCTGGCAGATTGGACTGATATTATCGTTACCAGCTGAAGACAGAGGTAGGGATAGTATGGTGTATAAAATCACCACTGGCATCAGTATAATACACCCGGTCTCCACTAATATATTATAAAGGAGTTTGTATGTAGTTGAAGACAGGGAAAGGAAGGGTTGATTCGTAGTAAATTTCATCTCATTATTTGATTCCGAAGCAAATTTATGAGGTAGGAGGGGAGGCATTTACATTTACTCATTCACATCAGTCCTTGCCCAAGATGAGCTCTTCGGTGGTACCAATTTTTTAAAAGAAAATCAAAAGGGACATGCAGGAGATGCAGTCTGCGGCCATAAAAGTTTCTGGACATTTTTGGCATTCATCGACCGCATGTAGAAGATTTCAACGGCTGTGGTACTTCAACAGAATGACACTGCAGTGGCAGACAGGATGGCAGTTTATTAAACTATATGACCCCATAGCAAGAACCCAAGAATGTTTACATTAATCAAGATCTAGGTCAGAGGCCAAAGTGAGATGGAGTTTGTATATAGTTGAAGGCAGAGAAAGGAAGGGTTGATTCGTAGTAAATTTAATTAAAGTTTTGGATTCCAAAGCAAATTTAAGAGGGAGCAGGGGAGCCATTTACAAAGAACATTTACTCATTCACATCAGTCCTTGCCCCAGTTGAGTTCTTTGGTAGTTACTAATTTTTTTAAAAATGAAAGGGGCATGCTGGAGACACTGTCTGTGGTCATAATTATTTCTGGACATTTTTGGCATTCATCAACCGCATATAGAAGATTTCAGTGGCTTTGGCATTTCAATTACCAACATAGCACATCTAGGAAAGAGAATGGCACTGCAGTGGCAGACAGGATGGCAGTTTAATAAACTATAACAATGTTTGTCATCTACATTAAAAGACAGTCAGCAATGCCCTAATCAGCGCATAATGCAAAGAAAAGAGGTGCAAGATGGAATTGTCCTTGGGCCCTTCCACCGGCGGGAGTAGTGCCGATGTCGCACCTGCCCATTTCAAGTCTTGAAAGAGGTGAAAGAACTATTAATGTGGCAGCAAACAAAACAGAAGCGCTGAACAGGAAGGGGGCAGAGGGATTATTAAAGTCTGTCACTAAACATCTCTCATCATCGTGCTTGTAGGATTATGTATGGGAAGGTTGGGAGGGGAGGGGGAGAACATCTCTAGATACCATCACAAAATATCCTGTTCATTTGGTGCTTGAGTTGCATCTGACCAGACATAGCTGTTATGATCAAGGAAAGCCAAGTCCATCTGTTGTTACACATTAGAATTAAAGTTTAATAAAAAAGGCAACCAGATTGGTATCTACAAATAAAGGTTAAAAAAGGCATAAGAGTATTTTGCAAGTATATCTTTTTGTGATTTTAGTTTAAATAAATACAGTATGAAAAATAAAAAGAAAAGTAAGCGACAGACCAGCAGCACAAAAGCACGGCAGTTTAAAAAATATAGGAAACATTGCCACAGACATAGCAGTGGCAGACAGGATGGCAGTTTAATAAACTATAAAAACAGCACATAATGCAAAGAAAATATGGAATTGTCCTTGGGCCCTTCCACCCACCCTAATGTTGTATATATTAAACAGGACATGCACAGTTTAACAAACCAATAACTTCAGCAAAAAGGACTGCCACTTGTGGCTGAAGTGATTGGTTTATTTGGGCCCCCACAAAACAAGCTACCAATGGGCATAAAGCAGCTAACAGTATTGTTAATCCTCTCTACAGTTGAAATTGGAAGAGGTAATTCTCCTCATCTGATTCCTCACCCTCAACAGTGTGTACATCATCCTCGCAAAATATTAATTCATCCTCCATAGAATCCACCATTACAGGTACCGCTGTATTTTTTTATTTTTTTTTAATTTTCAGTTAATTTTGATGAACATCATCTTTTCCACATTTTCAGGAAATAGCCTCCTACGCCGATCGCTCATAAGGTTCTCGGCTGTGCTGAAAACTCTTTATGAATACACACTGGAGGGTGGGCAGCTTAGGTAATGCAAAGCCAGTTTGTATAAGGGACTCCAAATTGCCTTTTTAGTAGTCCAAGGGATTCTGTGACATGCCTATGAGTATGGTATCATGAAGATAATTCTCCAACCGTCTTCGGATGGCGACCCTATCAGATGGAGTCACGGTAATGGTGCAACTCATTTTCAACAATTCTTTTAGACCTGACCAGATGTCACAAATTGACTCCTCTGCATCACCACTTGGTCTTTTGGGGAGGCTGAGTTTTTTCCTGGCAGCTGCCGGAGAAACTGAAGGAGATGTCATCTTGTCGTTTGCCACTTGAGCTGCCACCTTGCTCACCAGAAGCTATTTGCATCTCTTAAGATCTGGGTCAGTTGGAAAGAAAGACACAACATACGACTTAAATCTAGGATCAAGCACAGTCGCCAAAATGTAGTGATCCGATCTGAAGATATTGGCAACCCTTGGCTCTGGCGAAGCAAACAAAGGACTTGATCTACAAGTCTGAAATACTTAGCAGAATCGCTTTGTTTAATCTCTTTTTAGATACCCTTACTTAGACCCTCTATGCCCTAGAGAATCGGCTTTAGTAGATTACGTTGAAGGACTAGCGTCGCTATCAGTACTGGTGGCAGCAGCAACAGTATTTGGTTGCTCGTCTTCTCTAAACGTAACGTTATCCATTTTTCAATTCACAGATCACTGTCTGGCTTATATATGCACGTGAACAAAACAGAGCGCACCAAACAGTATAAACAATACAATTGTTTTTATTTTTTTTGATGGTGCAGCTGTATTCCTGCATTACTAGAGCCACAGGGCTTATATATACACATGTGAGCAAAGTGCTCAAAACAGTACAAACAATACAATTATTTTTTTTTATGTGTAGTTATATTCCTTCATGGACTGGAGCCACAGGGCTTATATATGTACAGTCTATACAGCAGAGTTAAGCGCAGCATACAGCAGTGTGCTTAACAAGGAAATGGCGCCAAGTCCAGTTTGCGGCACCTTATAAGGAATCCAAAACCTGCGAAAAACCGACGCCGCAAGGCTGACATTTTGCCTCGAAGTGCAATCAGAGTCAGGTGAAAAGACTCGGATTCCCAATGTTCGGATGTGTTCAGATTCCAAGGAATCCGAACCGCTCATCTACTGCACTATATACACATATGCTATGTATATACATATATAGGAAGCCCGACGGGTGAAGATCCCGAAGCTACAAAAGGCAAGTATTAACTAACCATTTTTTACCCCTTAACCCTCCTTTTGGGGTGCCTAACCCTAACCCCCCCTTCCCCACAGCCTAACCCGGAATCTCCCGGGGGGAATGCTTAACCCTAAACTCCCCCCAGGGGTGCCTAACCCTAACTCCCCCTTCCCCTAGCCTAACCCTAACCTCCCCCCCCCCCCCACGGCTGTCCACACCTGGCTTACCTTTGATCGGTAAGCCGGGTGTCAGGCTCCCGGTGTACGTCTAATGACAGGCGTCGGGATTTCGATGCCTGTCATTTGTACCATGCCAGGATTAGACAGTCGGGGAGGCGGCGGTCAGCATTGCGACCGTCGGCTTCCCGACTGCATCCCCATATATACACACAGGGACGTAACTAGGTATTTGAAGGCACCATAGCATAAGTTTGTACAGGCCCCTATGTACCACCCAATGGTGAAAAATTTATATAACACATGTAACTTTGACAAGGAAGATGGGTCCCCCCTCAGCTCTGGGCCCCACAGCAGCTGCACCTCTTGCACCAATGGTAGTTACGCCCATGAGGGGAAGCATGTCATTTCCTGCAGATGCGAGGTATCACTTTCAATGCCCAAACAGCTGCGGCTATTGAAGCTGCAGGGAGCTGTGGGTGTCATAACAACTACAAACTCAGGACACATTGGGGCCATTCAGAGAGGTGCGCATGTGTACAATGGAGGAGGCAGAGTCTCGCTCGAAGCCTGCGGTAAGCACAAATTAGTGAAATGCGAAGAGACTGGTGTGCACGCTGCAGGGACTGTTTGACAAAGCCTGAGAAGTTGAGACAGGCTTGACAGATGCCCTTAAGGAACAAAGGAGAGTGGGCAGTGAGAGCCAGAGAGCTAGAAGCCTGCAAGTGTACCAGATGGTTAGTGAAGAAGCCACAGGTGGCAACCCGGTGATAGACGGAATTAATGCAAGCCAGCCAGGTCCTGTCACTCACAGCTAAGAGTCTGACACAAAGATTTTACAAGTGGCTACAGCATAATCCAATCCCTGAGACAAGCTGCTTGTAAGAAAGAACCAAGCTGCAAGCAAAATTGACTGCTGATAAAAGTATTCCAGTGTGTTAGACTGTTGTATTTAAAGTATACATATCAATGCTGAAATGAGAGACTGCATTCTGTGTGTTTACTTTAGAGGCCCAACTGTACATACAAAGACCTTAAATTAAACCTAAGTTTGCCACCATTCAAACCACTTAAAGAGCTCTTATATATTGTATTGTGAATGTGATAAAGCATTCTTGAAACTTCTTTGTAATTAACTATTTCATTGAAAGAACCCATTATAGCATCTTTTTGTGACCATTACAATTAAAAATATACATCTTCTTTCATCTTGCCTACCAATCCTGTTTCTTGTGGAAAAAATCCTTACCTCTCTTCTGTGGTGTAGAGGAGGGAAGAAGCAACAGTGTTTGCCACAACAAGAGCAGATTCCTGACAACACATCACAACCAGGTACCATCGGATGCAACACACTAAACCAACATCTACAATAAATTTATTTGGGGTACCAAAATAGAATTGTGCATGTTCTCTTTACATTACATTTTTCCCATTCAAGTAATCTCTATACATAGCAATATCAGAGTCGTAACTAGACTTTTTGGTGCCGTGCCAGAGAAAACATTGGCGTCCCCTCCCCCATTTTTTAAATAGGGACATAAGATAGTGCACCTGAAAAAGGGACATGGTCTCATGGGGAAGGGCCAGGGAAGAGATAGGTGAGGCCAGGAGATGCCGGGGATAAAAGAAGAGGAAGCTACAAGTGAGAATGATAACAGGAAAATTGACAGGCCCAATCAGCGCCCCCTGCCCTGCGGTGCCCTGTGCCATGGCACTGGTCGCACTACCCTAGTTACGGCCCTGAGCAATATCATACAATGAATATAAAACTATACTCTTTGCAGTAACACTGATAACATATGTTAGTAAGAAATTGAACATAGCAAACAGTTTATTGTAAAACAATAAAGGATATAGGGCTTTTAACATTTAGCCCTAAGAGCAAGTACATTTGAGTGTCCCATGGTAAGCATTGCCACTTCTAATACTTACCATAAAAAGTAGTAGAGGAAGAATGAATAAACTGGCAGCCATGCACTTCTTCAAGGGCTCATGAGGGTAAACTTCATTTAGATGTATTATCGGTGGCGGAACCAGAGGGGGCAATTTTGTATAAGCCCACTCTGAGCTGTATTGATTAGAGGATGACCAGTGCCAACCACCTCTCGCATGTCTGTGCCTGAAAAGCAAGTCGGGGGATGTAGTCTGGCTGCTCCAATGTGTTTAAAACACAAAGTGTCCGGGCAAGATCTTCTGTCTGCCTCTCGGCCACCAGAAACTTGTATGTATTGTATGAGGCAGTTTGCTCCTCATCTTCATTGATCCGCCACTGTGTGTTAGTCCTATGTTTGAGTAAATGCTTTGAGGAACACAGTCTTGTCCCATTTTCGGGAACCAATACATAATTTGTGGAAAATAGACCACAGTTGTATAGTCCTGCATTATGGTTAATGACTTTGTATGTTAGTAGACATATTTTATGCCTGATTTGGTAAGTATAGGAACCAAAGTAGGTACTAGTACCGCAAACTGCATTCAATAAAAATTGGAGGAGTGAAAATCTGGTGGGAAGATCAGTACTCAGGGAAATGTAATAGTCAATGCATGACGTTAGGGGTGCATAGATTACAGTTTTTGTAGAGTCTTGTATGAATTAGTTCTAAGATGTATGTACAGGAATTACAGATACAAATAGAGATGTGAAGTGGGTAACTGGTGGAAAAAGTATTGGCTCCATATTTAGATGGAGTTTGAGGTGGCTAGGGGACATCTAAGATTAAATGTACATTAACCACTTGCCTGGCATGGTCGCATTTTTCCGACCACACCAGGCTGTGCGTTATCTGATCTGGTCACAATAATGGGACCACTCAGATAAACAGTGTGGACGTCTGCAGGAAGAGAATCTTCCCGCAGCTGCTGATCTCAGAGGGACCTTCTGGGAAACGCAATGGCAGGGGCCCGCATGACTTCCCGGCTCTCCAGCTAGGTCACTCGCTGCTCCTCCCTGTCCATTCCCACTTGTGCCCAGCCACTTTATTTCTGGAAAATCACCATCTCCTCCTTGTTTGTTCTGTAACTTTAACCGTTAGTTTTGCGCTCTTCTCCTCAGCTTTCTGCCTCTATGTCACTGACTGAGAGTCTCCTACCTTGTAGCTTGTATTCTGGCTTCGCAACTTCTCCTCTGTAGATTCTCCTGAGCAGTATAGGTGAGCAAAGTCCATCCACATGGAAAGCTTCAATTGCTATATAAAATAAATATGTACTTTTTCAGCCCTTAATCGATTAATTATAATAAATATAACATTTTGATATTTAAAAATTAATAAATAGTGCCTGCTTAATACATGTATCTCTTTTCTCGCACGCAAATAGCATGTTTTATCATATAGCATGTGTAGAAGCGACTTCATGTATTGTTGCATATCACTGTCTGATTCTGAGTTGAACAGATCATTGCCAGATCTCGCTTTGCCTAAAATGGGCATTTTGGGGTGGGAACGGGGTGGTGACAATGTTATCACAAGGAGCTGTTCTGTCTTGTGGGAGTGTCGTGGGCATATAGCTAGAGGTACGTGCTATCTGAGTCGTGCGTACAGGCAATGGAAGCCTGTTTTTGACAGATCTCGTGCACCTAGTATTGGGCCAATACTAATGATGACAGTTACATGGATCCATGTAACTCCCGATGCCGGCAGACCGACAGCAGTGAAAATTCCGACAAGGGATTTAGATAAGTATAGCTAACCCTGCCCCCCCACTAACCCTCCCTTAGGGTGCCTATCCCTAACCTCCCCCCCTAGTGCCTAACCCTAACCACCCCTAAGTGCCTAAACCTAAGTCTCCTGGGGGGGTGCCTAACTCTAACCTCCCCCTGGGGGAGCCTAACCCTAACACCCCGTCCCCTAGCCTGACCCTAACCCGCCCGGGGGGAGTTCCTAACCCTAAGTCCTCCCTGGGAGCCCCTAACCTAACCCTGCCCTCCCGTGGCTATCCGCGCCAGCCGCCCGGCTTACCTTCGTTCGGTATGCCGGGCGTCGGGCTCCCGGCATAGATATAATGACAGGCGTCGGGATTTCAACGCCTGTCATTAGTACCCTGCCCGGATTTGACAGTTGGGAAGCCGGCATTTTCAACCATCGGCTTCCTGACTGCATCCCCCTTGCATTATACCTATAGAAACTCGCATTAGCATAAGTTGGTAAATTAGATTTCCGCGGCATCACGCAAATACACACATTCTGTGGCTTCTCACACACTGACATACACTCAGTGCTTCTCACACACTGACATACACTCAGTGCTTTTATTTAGAAACAACCCCCCCCCCCCAAGAAAATCCTGCGTTTGCCCCTGTCTTCATGTGCCCCCCCAAGCCACATGATGACAGGGGCAGAAGCAGGATTTTCTTGGGGGGGGGAGGGGGTTTCTAAATATACATATATCTCATACACTCACACATAAACAGTATACACATACTAACAGATATATACACATTAACATACATACACACTAACACGTATACACTGTAACAAATATATACACATGGATACATACATACAGGGGCATTTCTATAATGGGTGCAGGGTGTGAAGGGAACACGGACCCCTGGGTCCAGGGGGGGCGCACACCCTGCACCCATATTTTTAATACTCACCACTCCGCCGCCGGAGTCCCACGTCGGTGCCGTTATCAGTGCTGTCAAAATCGCCTGGAAAAGTGCCTTTTTTACGGCGTTTTGCGCATGTGCAGTAGAGAAAACACCAGGAAGCTGGCCACGTGCCATTTTTCCAGTGACCTGCGCATGTGCTGTAGACTCTGGGCACACTCTAGTGCCCAAAGTCTACAGGTGCGGCGCTGTGCCCAGTGCGCAGCTGGCCGCTGGAGAGAGAGGAGGGGGCCCAGGACAGAGGCTGCGCACATACTGCAGGTATAGGTTGCAAAAGGAGCCAGGCACCTTGATTCATTAGGTCCCGCCCCCTCAACGTAATGCCGTGATACACTGGGATATGGGAGCAAGGCTTGCCGTATTGGCTCTGCCCCCAATGAGGCCAGTGTAGAGGGGAATTGGTGTGTCAGGGGGGTTTCTAGGTTCTCAGAAACTCTCCCCTGCATGCGCTAGTGTGACTGTGCTGCTGCATGCAGTAGAACAGTCTCTAGACACCTGTTCTTGGCAGGGTCACATCGACCCTGTGTGGGGGACCCAGGGCGGCCGCCCCTGTTGCCACCACCCCTTAATCCGGCCCTGCCCACACACACACTCTGTGCCTCATACTGACACTGATCTCTCCCTATGTGCTCAGCTGCCTACAGTCTCCTCTCCAGCAACTTCCTAACACCTTTAGCTTCCTCCATTCCCCTTAGTAAGGGTTGGGGGGCATGTCTGTGCTCCGATTGGCTGAGTGACTGCGACTGATTTGTTACTCAGCCTATCGCAGCAAAGTAGACACTACTGAGGAGTTCCTGCACCTGATAAGGAAAGTCCTCAGCATTACAGACAATAGGTGCAGTAAATGGAGAGAGGAGAGCTTCTGCACATGCGCAGAAGCTGCCCCTGGAGACTGAAGGGGAAATGCTGCTAATTGGAACTGAGCTCCGATCACACGGCAGCCGGCCACGCAGCCAAATCAGCCTGGCTGCAAGCAACTTAAGGGAGGATGGAGCCGGCCCAGCGGGAACTGTCCTGAGTTCCCAGTGGCACAATCCGCCCCTGAAGGATTCCTCTGCCAGCATCCATCCAGCTGGCAGCCCTGTATCACCGCCGGTGATTAACCATCTCGCAGCTCCCATTCCCCCAAAGGCAGCCCTCAGCCCTCACCGATCAGATCGATCAGCACTGACTGTCTTCACAGTCACACACTGTGACACACAGACACAGCCAGGTGCAGGCGCTGCTGGCACCTGTATCAAAGCTGGCTTGTGGCTTGCCTGACAGTAACGCCGGCACAGGCACAGCAGTCAGGGCGGCTGCCTCTCACCCCTCACTTCATTGAAGCAGGCACCGCCCCCAAGCCACCGCAGGGGCTGCAGGGACAGTAGGTGCGCCACTGGTATACCCATGTCTTTTTTAAATGTTGATCTTAAATTATTTGCTAAAATCCCAGCTAGTAGGTTAAATAAAGTCACTACAACTGTAATACACATAGATCAGGTGGTGTTTATTCCCGGTAGACAAATTTCTGATAATAATAATAGACACTCAATAGATGTTAAAACTAGATATCAAATCAAGTGCTAATTGTAGCAAAAAGTAAACCAGTGTATTTTACTCAGAAGAGTATAAATTAGTAACAAACTTCATAGAATTAAACCACAGTATTGGCCATAATGGAACAGATATATGATGTTCTACAATTATTTTTGGGAATTAATGTCCAATATCAGTGTTCCATACAGAATACATTCCACGCTTACGTATGGTGCTGAACAGATTTTTCCGGACAGGTAGTAAGTGTCCAGCTGTCCTTCGGTCTTGAAACTAGAGAACAGTAACCCCAAAAGCAGTCCATTGAATCAAGGGGAATTGGGTTTGAAAAATATACCCCAGAAGAGACTTAATACTAGCACAAAATTGGGAAATGTTAGGGCACTACCACCATATGTGGATAAAGTCCCCTACCTGGCCACAATCCCGCCAACATAATGTGGAGGATGAAGGGAAGAGCTTATGTAATCTGGTAGGAACCAAGGGCCCGATTAGGACCCGCTCGCTAGATGTGTTTGCACGCTGCCATAGGATGCAAATCCCATGATCGCATGGCAAGGCATTAGCACACCCACTATGGCTTGGCGTGCAATCGTGGTGTGTATTTAGACGCCCACTTATGCACGTCATCTCCAGGAAGTGTATGCAACAATTGGTAACATCGAGTACCATCGGAAGCGAACGCAGCACTTGTGGCTGACCATACCCTACCACAAGCACTGCGAGTGCTTCAGTGTGTTAAACAACTATGTGACATGTACTATGATGCTGCGTCTTAATTATGCACACTTCTGAAATGGTGTTAAAATGCTCAGACACGCCTGCGTTTGCACCACCACACCCCGATTTTCATTGACCATCCCGTCACCACCCATAAACGGCTCGTCCTGTCACTCATTCTAGCGAGCTGGCTATGCGCAGCTCACTAGAATTGCAAAACATCGGCAGGCTACGTGCAAACGCAGCCTAGCGAGCGGATCTGAATCGGCCCCAGACACCATCTGATGTAGATTTTGAATTTTCCTTAATAAAGAATGAAATAGAAGACTGTGTCATATTTTGTCTAATGATCCTCTATGAATACTCCCATTGGGGGGAGGAGGGACCTAGATCACTCTCCCAACCACTTTCGTGAATGAGAATGGGATCTGAACCTGGGGAGCGAAGCAAATCATATAAAATAGAAATAATAACTTGTCTCATGGGAGAATAATATAATAGTCTCTCAAAAGGCGTGAGGGGCATAAATACAATTGACCTGGGTAAAAAGTTTGGATAATAGTGTGGTTGTAACTAATCATAAAATAGGGGCCGGGCTATATTATTTTTATGAGCCAGAGTCTCTAAAGAACTGCAAGAGGAACCATCAATGAGATCGGAAACAAATCTAGGATGTCAAGCAGCTGAAAACAGGAGTGTGAACGGAGACAGAGCAACCCGAAGGAAAGTCTGGGTTATTCTATAAGGGAGTAATCAGGGAGTGGTGGGAGGTGAGGCCAAAACATCTAGTACAGAGAAGCCAAACCAATGGGGTGAGCCTGGTAGCTGGTCTGAGATCATAAACCCTGCAACTAAAGGTAACCAGAAGGAGAAGAGAAGTTAGTGAGGATAATTTAGAGTCCGCTGTTTCAAACAGAACCCAAGGTAGAGAACCAGGTGAGTGTCTGGCTCAGATGATCCCTTTAATTAGCTTCTGGTTAAGGTGGAGATATTTAGTCTTAAGATGGCCACACATCTAAAGATTATCTGTCCAACCAGACAACTAGTTGATTGGTTGGAATGAAAATCTGGTAAGGTATGAAAGCAAATGACAATCAGCAATTTGCTCCCAAACGCCGGAAAAAAAACAAAAACTGTTGTTGGAACAAATTGTTTCGATCAAACATTTAACAAACTTGTCTGACGACCATTTTCATCTGTTTTCTGGCATTTAGGAGCAAATTGCTGATCATCATTTACTCACATACGTTACCAGATTTTCATTCCAACCAATCAACTAGTTGGTTGGATGGACAGATAATCTTTAGATGTGTGGCCAGCTTAAGGGGCTTATCTATCCAAATAAAGCTGCACTTGACGTAAAGCCACAGTAAGAATGGGCACAGTCTGAATATAATAAAGGACTCTAGGCAACACATTAATTTTTACTGCAACCATGCACCCAAACCATGAAATAGTCTACTTCTTTCAAGCTCTAAGGTCAGACATAATTGCCGCAAAAAGGGACAGTATATTCTCTTTATATTGAGACCCATAGAAGCCTATGATATAGATACCTAGGTACTTAATTTTGTTTAGAATGCTATGTAAAGTTAAAATTTTGGGCGAACAGGGCCCTGGTGTAATCAGAGATATGTAATGGTAAGGCCTCAGATTTAGAATAATTTATTTGATAGCCAGAGATAGTGGAATAAGAAGACAAAGTCTGAAAAAGAATGGGGATAGAAGTGTAAGGAGAAGTAGAGTAAGTAAAACATTGTCTGCGAATAATGATAGTTTATCCCCAACAACAATCCCTTTAATATTTGGACTGGAACAAAATTAAATGTGCAAGGGGCTCTATAGACATAGAAAATATTAATGGTGAGAAGGGACACCCCTGCCTAATACCATTACTAATTTTAAAAATATTAGAATCCCAATTATTTACCTGAACCCGGGCCGCAGTTTTGGAGTACAAAGCTTGGATTCCAGTTAATAGGCTTCCCCTAGGCCGAATCAATTGAGAGTAATGAACATAAAGGGTCATAATAGCCTATCAAACGCCTTCTCGGCATCTAAGGGAGGAGCAGAGAAGGCGTCTTATGCTTTTCATAACACGAACAAGAATTATTGTTCTCCTAGAATTATCTTTTGCTTATCGGCCTGGAACAAAGCCCATCTGGTCTGCGTGAATTAGCTGTATAGAGAACCCCATTTAGTCGTGCGGTCAACATTTTACAGAACAGTTTAATATTATTAAGAGGAGAAATGGACTTATAACTTGAACAAGTATTAGGGTCCCTCTCGGGTTTATGAATCAGAATAATCGACGTTTCAAACATACGAGGAGACAATGGTTCACTCTTGAGGAAACTATTAGAAAGTCTACAAAGGTGGGGCAATAAGATAGATTGAAACTTCTTATAATAGGCTAAGACAAACCATCTGGTACAGGGGCCTTGCCAGATTTTTTAAGTTTAAAAATTCTCTCCAATTCTTCTATAGAAATCTCAGAATCCAGCTGAAGTACTTTAGAGTGGCTTAATTTAGGAAGACTGAAATTAGCAAGGAACAAGTTAATATCTTATTACCTAAAGAATGAGAAGGAGCTACATTGTTTTTGCTGTTGTAAAGTGTGTAGTTCCCCAATTCTAGTTTAATATATAAAATATTTTTACTTTACTTTGGCTCTCAATTTCCTTGATAAAAGTTTATCGGCCTTGTCGTCTTTTTGGTAATACAACTGGTTGAGGCGCCAAAGGCACAGTTCAGTCTGATGAGAGAGCAATATATTAAGCTCGCCCCAAACCTTTATAAGCTGCTCCAAAACAGTCGGGTTAAGAGATGACTTGTGGTTGGCCTCTAGTCAGTGCAGTTTATCATACTTATGCCATATTATTTTTAACATAAAATATGTGAATCTATAATGTACGCTCATTCTAGGGCAGTGTTTCCCAAACTCGGTTCTCACACACCTTTAAGCTGGCCACACAGCTAAAGATTATCTGTCCAACCAGCCAACTAGTTGATTGGTTGGAATGAAAACCTGGTAAGGTATGAAAGCAAATGACAATCAACAATTTGCTCTTAATATACCCAGACAGGGCCGGATCATCCATTAGTAGATCTAGGCCTCCCTTTGTGGCCCACCCACTGCCATCAAACACTTGTAGGGGTCATCGGTCGGCTGAACTAGATAGAACTGGCCACACCCACTCCACACTTATCACACCCCTTCCGTTTCCTACAACAGGTTGATCATTTTCAGCCCAGGCCCATTATGCCTTTCAACTAGCCCTGTGTGTGTGAGGGAGGGAGCGGAGGGGATAGGGGGTGACACATACATTATAAAAGATAGGTCACAACCTGGATGAAAAGTTAAATTCTTACGCTCTTTTATTAATAATGTAAAATATTGTATGGTGGGGACTGCAGTGTTAAATGAAAACATAACAGCAAAGCAAGACTGAGTAGAGACGGCAGGAGAAGGAGGGGAATTCAGGGGACCACAGAGCCAGGAATCGGTAGCCAGGATTCCCGGCAGCGGCAGGCCGACACTGGAACAGATCCCGATTGTTGTAAGGTAAGTATAGACTAACCTAACCCTCCTTAGGGGTGCCTAACCCTAACCTCCCCCCAAGTGCCTAACCCTAACCCTCCCCTTTCCTGCTGCCTAAACTTAAGTCCCCTGGGGGGGTGCCTAACCCTAAGTCCCCCCCGCGGGTGCCTAACCCTAACCCTCCCGGGGGGGTGCCTAACCCTAAGTCCCCCCCGGGTGCCCTAAACCTAACCCTCCCCCCCGCGGCTGTCCGCTCGCATCGCCCGGCATCCCTTCGATCGGGATGCCGAGCGCCGGTCTCCCGGCGTCGGGAAAATGAGCGGCGTCTACATCTAGATGCCGGGCATTTCACCCTCGCCAAGATATGACAGTCGGGAAGCCAGCTGTCGGTATAATGTCAGCATCCCGGAATCGGTATGAAATACTGCTGTCGGTATAATGTCAGCCGGCTTCCCGATTGCATCCCCAGAGCCAATATGCCGAACAAGAAAATAAGCAGGAAGAAGAAAGGTTTGGGACCTGCAAGATCTTATAAGCCCAAAATCTCAGACTGGTCTGAGCTGAGAATCATGCTGTGTGTGTATATAAGGGAGTGTCTGGCGGCAGCATATATATATATATATATATATATATATATATATATATATGTACTGGGTGTTACCTGTGAGGGGTGCTACTTTGCAGTTTGCTTTATATGGTAGTATAGTAAGGTGGAATTCAGTGAACGTTAATAAAATGATTTTGAATGATTATTTAACTTGCAGGCCTTCATTGGGTTCCAAGCTATTACTAGTCCCTTGGTCAATGATAGCCTTGGGCCATTAAGACTGTCTAGTGTGAACTGACTGCACTCTGAGCTTGTAGTACATGTGCATGTATTCAAATGAAGGATCCAGTATTTGACATCCCGGGCACGTACACACATTATATCATGGCTGTATTCTTTATACATGCAGAATGAAATATATGTATAAACATCAAAATTAAAATTAAATATAATAGGTCCTAGTTAATGAATAGCACCCTCTCCATACTTTGCATACAGATGTTATGTGCAAACATGTATAACATTTCTTTGGTTTTTTTTTTCTTGTACACCTTTAACATACAGAAAGCAACAACATAACATTATAACATTAAGTTTTTATCAATAAATATATTTTCTGTTAATTATATTCCCAATTGTATTGCTCCCAGAACTACTATCGGTTGTGTTATTCTTTTTTTATTTGCCCCTAAATAAGTAATTGAAATAAAATAGGTTGTGTAACAATCAATACCACATAACCTTTATCTACAATTCCATTGTACTTTTTAGTGAACTAAAACAAGCCCATCTGAGACTGATTGGGGTATAACAAAACACAAATCCACTATTTATGTCCAGTGCTTTGTATTTTGAGCACAAAAGTCTCACATGTACAACTATAAGTAGACAACCAGTATCACTGTGCTGGTCACTCATTTGTAAGAGTACTTATTTAAAACTGTGAGGCACAATCACACAATACAAAACAGCAATGATATAAAATAATATGCTCACCAGTCCTGGATGAGTGTGTGCTCTGTATAGGGGAGCCCTTCTGTATCCTAAAAGGACAGTTCCCAAAACCACAGCTATGTCCCATAAAATTCCCTTGCTGCATAGACTGTACTGGTTACCTGAGTCAATCCTTTTTGTGCTAAGAGGGGAGGAGACAATAAGCTCTGTGACCTATGAATATTCAGATCTCAGAGCTACATAGGATTGGTTTGGATGGGAACACATCTTTCTGGATTGAGAGACAGAACCGAGCTGTCCAGGGAACAAGGGCTACTGAGGTAGAAAGTGTTCAGAAGTGTAGCAGATTTCGAGGTAAAGGTAGACAAACTTTGCTTTCTGTATTTAAGTTCATCAGTCATCAGTGTAGGAACTTGAAGACAGTATTTATTTTACATTCCTTACTGATAAATGATAATAGAGCTCACTTTTTACTTGTCACGGTCACATCCTTGAATATCACACTAAGGGCCGGATTCAATTCGCCACGGAAAGCCGAGATTGGCAAAAAGCACAATATTTTCGACTCATTTGGCAAAGTTTTTGTCTACTTAATGCACACACCCGCTTTTTGCCCTATTAAATTGTAGAACAGGCGAAGACGCATATTGGCGAATGCGAGTAGCAGAACTGGCGAAAAGGTCAGTTTTTTGGAGGGGAATCAGTCTGTATCCCCAATAAGCCTAACTCACCTGGGGAATCAAACTAGAAGTGTATTTAATAACCATAATAAAAGTAATTGAGTCAAAGGGCTGTAATATGCATATTTGCATAAGTGTAGAAAAATTATGGAAAGCTTTTTTTTTTGGGGGGGGGGAAATAATTGATGTAATTAAATTTGGGGTACATTAAAATGGATACTAGTATATTTTGGTTTCTATAAAGATTTAAAAAATGTAAAAAAAAATACACCTGCTGCAGCCACCTGTAATCCTAAAAACACCTGCCCCATCCATACAGCCCCCCCCCCTCCACAAATACCTGTCCCAATACTTTAGACCATTTTCCAACACTTTTTAAATTTTCACCCCAAAAAAGACATGTCTGTTTTGGGGTGAATTCAGATAGATATTTTTACTAGTTAGTCATTGGGGGGGGGGGTCCAAAGGGTTCTGAACCAAGTCCCAACATGTGTACCTCAAAATATACATTTTGCACTTCTTTTCTCCTGCCTTTTGGCGGAGAAACGGTTTGGCCGGTTTTTGACTATGGAGTTTTCGCCTAGGCGAAAATGTCCTGGAGTTGAATAAGGCGATACTTCGGAAACAGGCGAAAACCGCGCATCGGCTAAATCTTTTAGTCGATCATGGCTTTTTGCCTCTAATTAAATACGGGCCTAGGGTGTGAATCTCTCTTCCCTTATTCTATATAGGCACACCTGTAAACTGTATGGGGTATATTTACTTAAGTGCGGGTTTTACTGTATATGTGTGTGTGTGTGTATATATATATATATATATATATACACACACACACACACACACACAGTCAGGTCCATAAATATTGGGACATTGACAGAATTTTCAGATTTTGGCCTCTATTCACCACCACAATGGTTTTGAAATGAAACAAACAAGATGTGCTTTAACTGCAGACTTTCAGATTTAATTTGAGGGTAATTACATCCAAATCGGGTGAACGGTGTAGGAATTACACAGTTTCAATATGTGCCTCCCACTTTTTAAGGGGCCAAAAGTAATGGGACTATCAACTCAAAAGCTATTTCATGGACAGGTGTGGGCTATTCCCTCATTATTTCATTATCAATTAAGCAGGTAAAAGGTCTGGAGTTGATTCTAGGTGTGACATTTGCATTTGGAATCAGTTGCTGTCGACTCTCAATATGAGATCCAAAGAGCTGTCACTATCAGTGAAGCAAGCAATCATTAGGCTGAAAAATCAAAACAGACCCATCAGAGAGATAGCAAAAACATTAGGTGTGGCCAAATCAACTGTTTGGAACATTCTTAAAAAGAAAGAACGCACCGGAGAGCTCAGCAACACCAAAAGACCCGAAAGACCACGGAAAACAACTGTGGTGGATAACAAAAGAATTATTTCCCTGGTGAAGAAAAAACCCTTCACAACAGTTGGCCAAATCAAGAACACTATCCAGGAGGTAGATGTATATGTGTCAAAGTCAACAATCAAGAGAAGACTTCACAAGAGTGAAAATAGAGGGTTCAGCACAAGATGCAAACCATTGGTGAGCCTCAAAAACAGGAAGACCAGATTAGAGTTTGCCAAACAACATCTAAAAAAGCCATTACAGTTCTGGAACAACATCCTATTGACAGATGAGACAAAGATCAACTTGTACTAGAGTGATGGGAAGAGAAGAGAAGGAAAGGAACTGCTCATGATCCAAAACATACCACCTCATCAGTGAAGCATGGTGGTGGTAGTGTCATGGCGTGGGCATGTATGGCTGCCAATAGAACTGGTTCCCTTGTATTTATTGATGATGTGACTGCTGACAAAAGCAACAGAATGAATTCTGAAGTGTTTCAGGCAATATTATATGCTCATATTCAGTCAAATGCTTCAGAACTCATTGGACGGCGCTTCACAGTGCAGATGGACAATGACCCGAAGCATACTGCAAAAGCAACCAAAGAGTTTTTTAAGGCTAAAAAGTGGAATGTTATGCAATGGCCAAGTCAATCCCCTGACCTGAATCCGATTGAGCGTGCATTTCACTTGATGAAGACAAAACTGAAGGGAAAATGCCCCAAGAACAAGCAGGAACTGAAGACATTTGCAGTAGAGGCCTGGCAGAGCATCACCAGGGTTGAAACCCAGCGTCTGGTGATGTCTATGCGTTCCAGACTTCAGGCTGTAAATGCCTGCAAAGGATTTGCAACAAAGTATTAAAAAGTGAAAGTTAGATTTAGGATTGTTTAGTTTGTCCCATTACTTTTGGCCCCTTAAAAAGTGGGAGGCACATATAGAAACCATTGTAATTCCTACAGCGTTCACCTGATTTGGATGTAATTACCCTCAAATTAAATCTGAAAGTCTGCAGTTAAAGCACATCTTGTCTGTTTCATTTCAAAGCCATTGTGGTGGTGAATAGAGGACACAATATGAAAATTCTGTCAATGTCCCAATATTTATGGACCGGACTATATATATATATATATATATATATAAAAAAAATAAAATAAAGCAGCTTCATAATGGGGGTAAGATACAATCAGGGAGATTCCTATGGGTAATACTAAGAGGAAAGTTTTTAAGAGTGGAGATGTTGCCTATAGCAACCAATCAGATTCTACTTAATATGTATCTAGCACCTTCTAGAAGATAATAGCTAGAATCTGATTGGTTGCTATGGGCAACATCTCCAGTTCTAAAAATCCACACCTTAGTAAATATGTCCTTAGTTGTAAGCATGTATATACACTTCCAGCTGGTCAGGCATACCAAGTTATGGGAAAAAAAGACCCCAGCATTACCAATACAGATGAAAATATGCTTTAATGAAATTCAAATTTTTCTAAATAATAAACAAGCATAAATGTTAAAAAAACACACAAAAGATAGAATAGAAACCAATTATGTGTAATGACGACATGTTTTATATGCACATAGGTGTATTCTCAATGTGTGCATAGTTCTTAAAAATGCAGGATAATTGCACACAAAAAAATGCACATTAGACAATACGTTGCCCGATTCGGCGGATCAGGCCGACATATTGTCAACATCAGCAAGTGTGTACGTACTATGTCGGCCCATGCACACTCATGCTGGCTCGTTCATCACATCAACAGATCTGCCGTACGTGCTGCTCAATCTCTCAATGTGATGAATGACCCCATGCATTTTGGATGCGGCTGGTGAACGACATATCGTGCAGTTGTTCACAAGATCGTGCGGTGTGTATGGACCACACACTATGTCATCCATCACATCGTGGGTCGCCTGGTTACACACGTTTAATGTGTACCCAGCTTAAGGCCAGGAAAAATTTAGATTGGTTCCTGGCTCCGCACCTAGTCCATGAACAGATATAAATGACCAGTCAGGTAAAATATTGCAAGTACGCTATGTACTAGTAATGTCATCACCCAGTACAATGTGAAACACTATCATCCACTTTACAGGCCACTGGACTAATGCTATATGGTAGCTGCTTGGCTTCCGGGCTGCACCCTGAAGGCACACCAATATAGATTCTCATTGTTCTAACCGGAGAAGGATCTCTTTCTACAAACCAGTTGCAACCATACATGCATCTTCTTCATACACACTAGAAGTAGAATCAGTCAATTCCTACTAAAATAGGTTTGTCCAGACATAGATTTCTCATCTCTTTTTTATATACAACAATCCAGAAACCGCTCCTCTCAAGGTGACACTGGGTTAGCCAACACACCTGGTATTTACCCTTCTTATTATACACTACGTAGACAACAGTGATTGTGCAGGGATAACAAATAGATCAATGAGACTTTATTGGCGTCAGTACTTTGTAGGTCCACCACGTCCGGTGATTACTGCAGAATCCTTTCTTGCCAAACTGTCCACAAGTTACTGGACAACAGCAGGCGGTATGTTTTGCACTTCCGCTTTAATTACAGTGACCAACTGTCACACTGAAGGTCGAGTCGGCTTAGAATGCTCCCGTTGCTCCAATTCGTCCTAGAGGTTTTCAATGGGGTTAACATCTGGACTCTGGGCTGGCCAGTCCATCCGGGTTACTGAATTTTCTGTATACCAGTCCAGCATCGACCTGGAAACATGACAGGTGGCATTGTCATCCTGTATTAAAAACATTAGTTGTTTCCCTAGAACTGCAACTGCATGGGCCTTCTTACGAAGTGTTCTTGTCAAAACCGGCACATAAGTGGCCATTCGGAACTCGCGTGCAATGGTATGCATTTTGGTTACGTGAGGGTGTCCAATCACTTTTGTCTACATAGTGTATAACCAAGTACACCATCCCATTAGACCCAGACTAAATGGGCCAAGTGGTTCTTCTCTGCCGTCAAACTCTATGTTTCTATAGACACATAAGCTATTTTTAATACATAAATATTTTTATATACTTATTCTACCGTACCCTAATTGTCAAATCTTAGTTGGGGTGCCCATCCCAAGTGCTTGACACTGCCCACACGGGACATAAAACAAGTGTCCCAGGTGTCTGCTTCAAAATTAAAATGGCAGATTAACAAGAGATTGTTTAGTAATAAATGCTCCAAATATAGCTGTATATAATAAATTACTGTATATACCCTGATAAAAGTTGATGGTAATCAAACATTATTTTATTTTTCATAAGATTGGTCTATACTTTATTTTGGATCTATACCCAATGTAATTTTTCACTGCAAACAGAATTTCTGATATGGGGAGAATATAAAAAATATAGGGGAATACCCAAATAAATTCCACCTATTAGAAGCAAATAGGAGTTTTGGATATGTAGGATTCTACACAAACATTTTGTTAGAAGCCAAATTATATTTTTTCCTAGATCATATATGCTACAGAGATTTTTTTTTCCCAAAGGATATTTATTTTATTTATTTATTTTATTATAGATATATTTCCATGTGTCAATTTGCTTTTTACATTTGGCATCTATATTCTTTTGAATATAGGTATGCTGTGAAATCTAATTATAAAACTTTTAAAATATATAGAAATTCCAACTTATCAGATACAGCTATGGCCAAAAGTTTTGGGAATGACAAGTATTGGTTTTCACAAAGTTTGCTGCTTCAGTGTTTTTAGACCTCAAAACTGTGTCATTCTCAAAACTTTTGGCCATGGCTATACAGTTAAAAACCAAATGGCAGTATGGAATTCAGATGGGAACCAAAGCAAATCTTCTCTGCATCATCGGTACCTGTGTATAGAAGGTTTATATTAATTCACAACTATATAATACAATAAGGATATACCTGCTGGACATAGGTGGTACTATAGCTTTTATTTCTTGAGCTCTCATTTATTTGACAATATATGACTTTACAACAGGAACTTGCAATCTTCCCTAAAATGCCTGTAATTTCACAGCATGTATCATTTCCTCCATAAATACGATTAGTATATTAAAGATGCACCAGAAGTTTCTGTATGTCTAAATTTGCAACTATACAATCAGAGTAACTTCTATTCTGAATCATGGTACAATCCTACAACAATGACATCTGGGGAGGTTATTTGGATTTTTAGCAAATGTGAACTGAAAATTGTAAATCAACCATGTATCTTACAATGAGGCTCATTTATACAGAGAAGGGTCAGCTCTGTGAGACAAGTGTAGAATATGGGGAACACTAGGCAACAGGATTCTAAATTAAATTCTGAAATTCACTTTGAGATTATTATGATTCATTTCTACTTCTAGCAGCAAAATTAAACTTGTTGTGAGCTTGTTGTAGATAAAGTTGGCCAAATTGTTAGTTTTCCACCAAATGGGCCTGACATCGCATATTGTGTGGCCAGTCACTCCGATTAAAATCCAGTCATATTTGGTCAGGAAAGAAATGCGACTTGCCATCTATTTCTTTTGACCATCCTGACACACAACCTGATCTGAACAATGTGGCTATTTACATGTGTGAGCCACATAACTGGACATTCAGTTTTCGAATAGAGCAATAGTGGGTGCAGGGGGGCCATTGCTATGGGGCCCAGAGGCTGAGGGGGCCTAGACCCAGGTCATGCAGTTGTTCAC
Organism: Taudactylus pleione; assembly: GCA_031769625.1. Classification (NCBI taxonomy): domain Eukaryota; kingdom Metazoa; phylum Chordata; class Amphibia; order Anura; family Myobatrachidae; genus Taudactylus; species Taudactylus pleione. The sequence goes on from JAUIMM010000453.1 coordinate 9,152,240, forward strand.
CATGTTCCTACAATTAGGTCTGGCAAGTTGCCTAGCCTATAAAGGGAGATTCATCAGCGCTCATATCAGTGGTGGTCTCTTTCTTTCCTATTCAGTAAAAATCCACACTGATCTGATCCCTCTTCTACTCTCCTGTTTTGCACTCACAGGTACAGCTGAGTTAATCTGTGAGCCTGGCACTGTTGGAGAATAGGCTTCTTCTTGATAACAGCCTTTGTGAAGTGAGTAAGGGACGTAGTGAGCAATGTTACATAATGTGAACTCGGGGAAGTAGAATGTGTCATAATATGAACTGGGGGCACTGTGTGGCATAATGTGTACTGGCAGCCTAGTGTGGCATATTGTGAACTAGAGGCACCACATTATGGCATAATATGAATTGGGGACACTGCATAAATGTGAACTAGAGCATTACTATGACAAAATTAACTACAGAACAACTATTCAGCATAACATTAACTAGGGCACTACTATGGTTCATATAATGAACTAGGGCACTACTATGGGGCACAAAATGGACAACATATATGGTGAGAGGAAGCATTGGGCGTGGGTCCCTTCAAAATGTTGCTATGTGGCCTCATCTCTCATCTCCCTGCAGTCCTAGGGAGCTTCACAAAACTGGTGAGTGTTAACCATAAAAATGATTACAATAAACAAAGAAGGGGTTTATAAGTTACATATATCGTCTTTGTATTAGTCTAATAATTTTTATATCAAATCTCAGGAGTATGACAGGGGAGGCACCTTCCTAACCAGACTGCACGTCCCTGATTTCGGCATACATGTGGAACGATTATTCATTGAATTCTTTCATTACACATCATCAGTAATACAGAAAGAAATCCTTCCTCTGGAAATCTGACAGTCCTAACTGTATCTCAGTCTAAAAACAGGCAAAGGTATTGATGTGATAATAAAAACAGTAATAGTCTTCAGGTGCTAATAGACTCAAACTTAATTTTCTACGATGTAAAAAAACAAACCCTATCAGCAGGTACAGCATATAGTCCACAACGGTGTAATTGAACTAATTACATATTGACATTCTTTTAAATTGTGCACTGTGGAGTAACTTTCACTTATGTCCCTTCTTCAAGGTGTGGAGGAGCATTTTGCACCCAGGCAATGATTTTTGACTGGTAGAACAACTGTAATTCAAACAGAAGGTATGAAACACAGGAAGAAAGCTCAGTCTGGCAGAGATCTCTCTTCAGCACAGCGCTGCCAAACTCTTTATTTGGGATCGTTTACACAGATAGTATCTTAGAAATGGGTTTTAGGCCTTATTGCCCCCTTAAAAACCAGATCAACAAGTTCCGAGACAGCCTGAAAGGGAAAGCCAACCTTTCAATTTCCTTGGCAACAGTTTAAACACATTTGTCTATGGCCATTTTTGTTTGTCCTACGGCTTTAATTCCATAGAATCCCACAGGGATAGAAAGGGTTTTCCGAAAATTTGAGTTTAACCTGGAATTAAATTCACTATCTGGCTTCAGATGAAGTAAAAGGACATTTTAAGAAAAAAAAGTTTTTTTTCGCTGTGATCTGGAAATACTGCGAAAATACTTTGCTAACATGTACATGACCTGGTTTTACTCCGAGTGTGTAAAGCAGGAGGAGAAGTACTTCATTCTTCTTAATTAACCACTATCATTAAAGCCCCATTTGTCAAGGAAGTATCAACAGAATTCAGTTATAGCTTGATTTAGTAATAGTAATTATAAACAAATTTGCAGGTTCAAAAGGCATGCTATAAAGCAGTGGTCAGGGAACAGAGGTAAATTACCCCACATGGGGTAAAAATGAAATTCCTGGGTGTAATGGGCAGACAGCCGGGAATGCATATGAATCATTCTATAATATAGAATGATTCATATGCATGCCCGGCTGTGCCGCAGGGAGGCTCTAAGCCGGGCGCCCGGCTCCTTCCCTGCAGAGCCGCATTAGCCGGAGGCTGGAGTGCTCTTCTGAACTCCAGCTTCTGGCTCTCTCCATGCGCACTATGGGAGAGACGGCATGATGTCTCTCCCATAGTTCCGAGGAGCAGCCGGGCGGACAGGATGGCGGCGGATGCAGGAGCGGGGATTAAGGTGTATCACTACAGGGGCATTATATGGGGGCACTATATCAGGGCACTACTATATGATTTCCTTCCTTTCAAATCAAGGGGGTAACGTTGGCGTATCTAAATATATTTTGGGGTAAAAGGTAAAAAAGTTCCCTGAACCCTGCCATAAAGGGACCCAAACACCAGTGGCGGATTGTTGCGGTGCTGCAATACCCAGATGCTGGATCGGAGGATCGGTGAAATCCAACATGTTGGATTTCACAGATTTGCCGATCACAATCAAAATATGATCGGGATTTGCAAATCTGTGAAATTTAACATGTATAATTTCACTGATCGTCTGACAGATCGGGGAACATTGATGGCCGCCGGTCAGCATTTCCGACTGGCAGATCAGCGTTTCCAATCCAATCGCACAACCGGTCAGTAGGCATTTCCTTCCGGATATTATACTTTCAATTTAAAGGGTCAGGATTAGTATCCATCTCCATAGAGTTCCATTAGCACAGATGATCACAGTCTTTAATAATATCAGAAAAATTGTCAACAGGTGAAAAACATTTAAGAAAAACAAATATCCCTCTCTTTCTTCTAATACAGAACCAGTGCTTGAACATGCTGACAATTTTACTGATATTACTACTTTTTTCCTGTAAATGTTATATTCTAAAACAAGAATTTATGTAATAATTATGTGGTTCATACTGCACATACCAATTACATGTGGACTAGAAATAGTTGGCTTGTTCAGCAGCAGTTACAGTGTTCCTTTGTCTGGGGAAGGAGGCAGTCATCTCCCCCTAAACGCCTGACAGTGAACAGTGCAGCCTAGCTGATGCATCAATTATTGCAAACACAAAAGGTTGTGTAAATGGAGATATTGTAAAGTCATTTTCTAAGCATATTTGAATGTCGGCAACTTTCCAATATTAAGCACGTTCATCATTCTTCAGTATGGGTAAGTTATACTATATCCTAAATCACATCAAGAGATTAAGTCCAATTTATACCTTTATTTCTCAATTTCTGATCTGTACTTTATCTATTGGAAGTTTCTACTTCCAGCACTATCCACACTACATAAGCAAGCCTACATTTAAGCCAAGAAAATAATTCTAGAGTTCAATTAATAGTCTGAGCCTTATACTACTTTCTCAAACACCCCCTACAGCTACTGTAATGAGCTGACGGAAGGCTTGAAAATAAAGATAATTGACTGTTGCAAAAGGTGGTTACACACTGCAAAGATATATCTGCAGACCGACTGATCCACAGATATATCAGCAGATGAGGGTTGTTTTTACACACTGAACAACCATCACTGCCCCTGGCCGCGGCCCTCCTCCCCGCTCGCGTCTGCAGCAAGTGTACGGGCGGTTGGCTGACCACCCGTACACACAGCACAATGAGCAGATATATCTGCCATATGCTGTGCTGCACAGCCGACGCGATGTGTCCGTGAACGTTGTTCACAGACATAGCATCTGTACACACTGGCTGACGTGCACGATATATCGGCCATTCAATTGAACGGCCGATATGTCGGCCTGTGTGTACCCAGCATAAGAAGATGATAGCTATAAAAAAAATCTATTAAAATAACTCCTCAGTACCTGAGTAGTTACTGTATACAAAGTAGAACCCAGGAATACAAATACCAGCACAAATGTGTAGTGTACATGACACCATAGTAGTGGTACATAGATACACAGTACAATGTTGCTACAGTCGTATCTGTTTACAAGAAACAGTTTGAGGCTGTGATTTCTGTCAAAGCTGAAGAACTGACTGACATGGTATTAAATGTACCTTAAAATGTAACTCAGCCAGTTGTACATCCATAAGCTCTTTCTCAGTTCCGTGGATGAATTGCTGATCGCTTCATAATCGGGGGATCGTCCTTTATTACTATTGTTTATGCCATATTTTCTTTCTCTATGGATATTGTTTTTGTAATCCTCCACTGTAAATTACTATACATCTCTTTTACAAATGTGTTGTGCTTTGCCCATTATTTTTTTTACTACAAAACATTAGAAAAGATAATCATATTAATTGGTTTTCTGGTAAAGCAGAACTGAACTGAATCTTTGCTAGCTTTGTTTGTGTATGCTTTTTATTTATCTTGTCACTCTGTGCTTGGAAATGAGGTGTACCCTCTCTATTATATTACCTTGCTCATATGTTGTACTGTATTGCCAATCACTACAATAAAAATAGTTTTGGAATAATAAGAAAATATGGTATGCTTATACTTGTAACCTGCAGAGGTGATCTTAAATTTGTTTATTATATAACATTTGCTTATATCAGTGACGTGCGGTGAGGTAAATGACTGGGGAGGCACTGGCTAGTATGAGAGCCAGATTTACACATACATATATGAACCTGAGGGATCATGTGGGAATCATACAAAGGTGCAGCAGTATATATAGTGCAGAAAATTTGAAGTGTTTGATCAGGGATTTGCTGAAAAGGTAGACAGGGGAGGCAGTGCCTCACCTGCCAAACTTTTTACTCCATAATTTTGACTATAAAAAGGATTAGAATAATACAATGAAGAAATGTATATTTTCTTGAATTTTTTCTTATACTTATTTTTATAGTCCAAACTCTGGAGTATACCTGACAGGAAAGGCTGCGCCTCACCTTACCGCACATCACTGACTTATATAGCACCAGCATAATCCATTGTTCAAATGGGGCATACACACTAGACGATCGTCCAGTTTGTATGCACTGAACGACCAATCGGCGTTAGTCATGGCCGACATTGGTAAGTGTGTATACGCTTATCAATGTCGGCAACCCTGCCAGGTCCCACCACAGACGATATCGCCGCATACACCCATCATCTAGTGTGTATGCGGCATTAAAAGATTCAGTTGTGTGCCCAAAGTTTTGCATATCCTCAGATTAGTGGGTGGACAATTTACCATGAACTACTTAACCACTTAAATTCTGCTGAGTTCTCCCCTTTGCGATTAAAAATGCATAACTTTAGTCCACATAAGTGAATTTCAAATTTTTTTCTTTACGGATAGGGTTTTATTTCAGTAGACTATACTGTAATTGGGAGTGCTTTCAGAGGCTTTTTTTTTTATTTTTTATTAATTGTAGTTACATTTTGAAACTTATCTTCCTTGTGATCATAGAATTTTTATTGTGCAGTCTTGCACTATGTATTCAATATAACTGGTTTCAACAAGGCAATATGAAATGTTACAGGTAATATCAGAGAGGGGCTCTAATTGCGCAACCACATTGTTAATCAGAAATCTTAAATGGACCAATATATTTAAATTGCAATTTGGCAAAGGGTTATTGGACACTGATGTATATCCTATCTCCAACCTTGAAACTCTGGACAAAGAGAGTGACACATTGTTATGGGCCAATTCTGCCAAAGGTGAAAACTTGAAATAGTCATCCTGTAAGTCCTACACAGGGCACCCAAGGTATTGTTCTAGGGTCTGGTTGGTAAGTTAGTTCTGGCCATTTGTTTGTAGATAATAGGTGGATTGATACCCAATTTTTCACAAAAGCTTTCCAAAATAATTAGATATACTGTGAGCCCCATTCATACACTATATTAACATAGATCCCATTGGAGGCTGGCAAATTCATCAATGAAGTCCATGGTCAGGTGTGTTAATGATCTGCTTGGCACTGGCAAAGGCATTAATGGACTAGATGTTCAGGTTCTAGTAACCTTTTTCCTAGCACATATATCACATCCTGCCACATACTATAGTGTCTCTTTCTTGATGGAAGGCCATCATAATTCCAGGCTGCAATCTGTGGCCATGAATCTCTGTAAAAACCACCTGTGTCAGATATTTTTGATATAATTATATAGTGCATTTCTGCAATACCCTGAGCTGCAAGCAAAGCATGCAGAATGTATGACTTACAGTAGGAAGGATGGGTACATTTTATAAATCATGTTACTGTAAAACATAATGGGACAGAATGCCCACTTATTCTTTAAACCAATTCTAAAGGAAATTGTAAACTCTGGAATTTACCCTTTTAGAATATTTTAAGAATCGCAGGTTTTTATAACCTGTATACTCAGTATAATGGAGTGCCCCTGTATACACAGCAGTATAATGGAGTGCCCCTGTATACACAGCAGTATAATGGAGTGCCCCCGTATACACAGCAGTATAATGGAGTGCCCCCGTATACACAGCAGTATAATGGAGCGCCCCCGTATACACAGCAGTCTAATGGAGCGCCCCCGTATACACAGCAGTCTAATGGAGCGCCCCTGTATACACAGCAGTATAATGGAGCGCCCCTGTATACACAGCAGTATAATGGAGTGCCCCTGTATACACAGCAGTATAATGGAGTGCCCCTGTATACACAGCAGTATAATGGAGTGCCCCTGTATACACAGCAGTATAATGGAGTGCCCCTGTAAACACAGCAGTATAATGGAGTGCCCCTGTATACACAGCAGTATAATGGAATGCCCCTGTATACACAGCAGTATAATGGAGTGCCCATGTATACACAGCAGTCTAATGGAGTGCCCCTGTATACACAGCAGTCTAATGGATTCCCCTGTATACACAGCAGTCTAATGGAGTGCCCATGTATACACAGCAGTCTAATGGAGTGCCCCTGTATACACAGCAGTATAATGGATGCCCATGTATACACAGCAGTCTAATGGAGTGCCCCTGTATACACAGCAGTCTAATGGAGTGCCCATGTATACACAGCAGTATAATGGAGTGCCCCTGTATACACAGCAGTATAATGGAGTGCCCCTGTATACACAGCAGTATAATGGAGTGCCCCTGTATACACAGCAGTATAATGGAGTGCCCCTGTATACACAGTAGTATAATGGAGTGCCCATGTATACACAGCAGTATAATGGAGTGCCCCTGTATACACAGTAGTATAATGGAGTGCCCCTGTATACACAGCAGTATAATGGAGTGCCCATGTATACACAGCAGTATAATGGAATGCCCCTGTATGCACAGCAGTATAATGGAGTGCCCCTGTATACACAGCATATAATGGAATGCCCCTGTATACACAGCAGTATAATGGAGTGCCCATGTATACACAGCAGTCTAATGGAGTGCCCCTGTATACACAGCAGTATAATGGATGCCCATGTATACACAGCAGTATAATGGAGTGCCCCTGTATACACAGCAGTCTAATGGAGTGCCCATGTATACACAGCAGTATAATGGAGTGCCCCTGTATACACAGTAGTATAATGGAGTGCCCATGTATACACAGCAGTATAATGGAGTGCCCCTGTATACACAGTAGTATAATGGAGTGCCCCTGTATACACAGCAGTATAATGGAGTGCCCATGTATACACAGCAGTATAATGGAATGCCCCTGTATGCACAGCAGTATAATGGAGTGCCCCTGTATACACAGCATATAATGGAATGCCCCTGTATACACAGCAGTATAATGGAATGCCCCTGTATGCACAGCAGTATAATGGAGTGCCCCTGTATACACAGCATATAATGGAATGCCCCTGTATACACAGCAGTATAATGGAGTGCCCATGTATACACAGCAGTCTAATGGAGTGCCCATGTATACACAGCAGTATAATGGAGTGCCCATGTATACACAGCAGTATAATGGAGTGCCCCTGTATACAAAGTAGTATAATGGTTTGCAACCTTCTTTCAATGCCACCATTCTTCAAATGCTAATTGTTGGCCATCTACTCTCTAATGCCCATATCATAGTTCATTTTAGCTGACGCAAAAGTAATTTAAAAGTATTATTACTTTCTGTTTATAAAGGCCCAACGAAGTGTACCCAATGCTATATAGGATAAACATTTCAGAGTAACATAATATTAGAATATAAGTACCTTTCTCAAAGGCAAAACACAGCATAAGTACATAGCAAAAGCACAAAACATTAGTATTACACCATAAACTAGGTAGGACAGATAACAGGGACATGGGTAGGAAAACTCGCTGAAGCTAGCAGGAGTCACGGGTGGCAATCTATTCGGTACTCAGTGATCCTGTACTAAACGTATAGGTGAGCAGGCAGAGTCAGCTACTGAAGGAGACAAGGGAGCAGAGTACATGGAGTGTGCAAGGGAGGATTACAAGGGAAAAGGGCCTTGCCCGTAAGCTTACATACTAAGAAGGAAGGGGCAGTTGGAAGGTGAACTTGGAAAAATACATGGTGGGGAGGTTGGAGCATAAAGTTTTGAATTAAGAAGAGGGCTGATACGCTATAATTAAAAGGTACGGTTTACGGGTGCGTTCAAAACTCTCCTTGTAGAGAGTCTGACTGGTCGAGGATGGCGCACTCTGAGCAATATCTTAGGGGCCAGCGGGAGAGGAAGTGGGAGGAGAGGCGCTGGTGAAAGAAGTGGAAAGGGCACAAGAGAATATGGATAGAGATGAGATTAGAGATGTAGGCAGGGGCTTTGTAAGTGAGTATAGAGAGGGAGGATAGAGAGAGGGAGGAAAAGATAGGAGGACCCTGGAAGGGAGGGGGAAATATTTGTTCCGTTTTGGCCATGTGAAGTCTCAGAAAGCTATGGGACATGCAGGAGATGTCAGACAGGACATTGGAGAAAAGGAAGCAAAGATAATATGCACATGGCTGTAGTTTACCATCCACTATACTATTCTGGGACAAATGCGCTGCTGCCCACACTTAAGATAAACCTAAGTAAAGCCACCAGCCTGCTGTATTGAGAATCCAGGCTGAACTTAGGGCCTGATTCAGACCCGGACGCTAAGCTGCGAACGTACGCTATGGCTGATAATCGCATGTTTGCCCATGCGGCAATATGAGTATGCGCCAGTCACTCATTGCGGTCGGGATTGAGCGCTCGCAAGACACAGACTGGACGCTACTTTGAGTGACAGATAGTGCCGTTTGTGGGTGGTAACAGGGGAAGGTGCTTGTGAACGGGGGAGTGGATGTGCGAACGCAGCTGTGTCTGGGCATCTAAATGGCGTTTTAAGAGTGTGCATAATTAGCCAAGAAGCGTCATTGTACACGTCACTTGGTTGTATTTGAGCCATCACTGATCGCAGTGCTTGCAGAGGGGTAGGGTCTACCTCAAGCGCTGCGTGCAGCTCCGATGGCTCTTGATGTTACCGATTAATCGCACACTTCCTGGAGATGTGTGCTAAGAAAGCAAGGTGAGCAGCTTTATATTCCGGCATGCATTCGCTCTGCCGTCGCTGTCTAAGACATAGAGGGTGTCCTTCCACCAGACAGTGCGATCGCAGCATTTGCATACCCGGCCTCTTTTAGCTGCGTGAGAGCGCAGCTTAGCGTCCGGGTCTGAATGAGCGCCTTAGTTTTTAGAGGATTGCTTTAGACAGAGTCTACTTGAATACTGACTTCCTGATTACCAATGACTGTATTGCTATAGCTATAAAGTCCGTAGTCATAGAAATACTGCAGTGAAGCAGAAATACATTACTGCACAGTGAATTGTATACTGGAGGTTAAAAACAATGTGGCCCAAATACAGGTAATCACCTCAGCACAGTAATAAGGTAGAACCATTAGTGTCAGGATACAGACAGACCCTGACTGTAGGACATCGATCACGATCACTATTTAGAGGCCGCACGTCTAAAATGGACTAAATCACAGTAACTTTCAGGTAGCAATAGATGGATAGATAGCAATATACTGTTGCTATACAGTGGAGTGGACTACACTTATTATTGGTGTGTATATGTGGGATACAGAGCCAATTTGGCTTAATTCTAACTGAATAGCACCAACATACATATTCTTTACCGATCAGCCATAACATTTAAACCATTGACAGATGAAGTGAATAACATTATCTTGTTACAATGGCACCTGTCAAGGGGTGGGATATATTAGGGAGTAAGGGAACAGTCAGTTCTTGATGTGGATGTGTTGGAAGCAGAAAAATTGGGCAAGTGTAAGGATCTGAGAGATTTTGACAAGGGCCAAATTATGATGGCTAGATGCCTGGGTCAGAGCATCTCCAAAGGGGCAGGTTTGTGGGGTGTTCCCAGAGCTCTTTTGGCAGCACGAGTAGCACCTACACAATATTAGGCAGGTGGTCTTAATGTTATGGCTGATGGGTGTATGTATGTATATATACTGTTATTAGTATTCATGTGTATGAAAACAGTTTGTATGAAAATAATGTCATGCTCTATGTGCTCTCCTTTTTACTTTATTGGGTCTATAGGTTTTGTGAATTGTTACCTCCTCTACGGAGAGCAGCAGGGGGAATTTTTTGGTTTGGAAGTGTTTTTTTTCTCTTTTTGTTTTTTAAATGTTATTGTTGCTATATTTGCTCCCTAAATTTTTCTTCAGGGCCACATTTTTCTCTGATATTCCCATGACCTTAGTTTTGTTAGGTCTGCAAAAGACTCCCACTGAAACAAAGATGGCATTCATTAAATAATTATTTCAAGGTGTAGTAGTTTCATTAGCTGTTAAAGTGCCAATTTATTTTTGCAGAGTGTCAGGAGACATCACAAAGGCATTTTTTTCATTTCTTTTCGAATAAACTAGTCCAACTTTCTATTGTTTTCGATGTTCACACATAAAGAAAAAAAACAAAAAGGTGCAAAAAAGAAGAAAGTCTTTATTCACAATCTCCTGCTCAACCTGAGTAGCTGCTAGCTACCAAGGTAATTATATTACAATAAGTAAAAGCATCTGTAGTGTGTAACATACACACGCAACAATATATGAAGTGAAAATTCAAACAATCCACTGGTTTTTTTTGTTTTTCTTATAAATGCATTTTTTTATTTATTTAAATGTTAACATAATGGGTAACTATATCACTGCAATGTCCTTGTAGGCAGGAAACATTTTTGCTATTATATTAGCAGTATATTAAGATAGAAGTCCTGCAATAAAACAAAATACTGAAGAGTCGTGCAGTTAAATTAGTTTGTATTACGATCAAGCCAGAGCTCTGATCATGAATCCTCACTGTTGGTCACCCTGTTTTTGCCTGAAATCTCACTGAGCATTGTGGAGGTAGCTGTGCTCCAGAGCACTACTGACAGAGGTCACGTGTCAGGATCAAGATCACTGGGTTCCACTTTCACCATGTCACACTCGCTATCTTTACCAACATAGTTGAGCTACAGTGATTGTATTAACGGTGGGATATTTCCACACTACTGTTGCATCAAACTAAATTTACGGTTGCTATCTCAATGACCACATAGCGAACCATATCTAATAAATTGTATTTAATGATTATTTGTTGTCAATGAATTTATCCTTGGCATTTGAATGAAATATGATTTTATTGATAAATGTATCTATTTGGGCCAACTATATAAAATGGATATCATGAATTATGCAGTGGTCATTTTGAACTATTGTTAATTTCCATTTGGCAAATTGTTTTGTTACCTTACAACTTGTCAGTCATTATTACGGATTTGTACTCTTTGAACAAGTAGCTATATGTTTTTAGAGGAACAATTAATAGTGTTTGAGTCTCTTCTGTTCAGGTCATATTTTGATTTTTAGTAACAGTTGTGGTGGCTGAATTCTATCTTTTTGGGGATTAAAAAATGTTCCATGTATGAAGGTCTGACCTGGTCCTTTCTGTGCGTTTAGCCAGCTGAGGATCCAGAGCTTGATGTGGTGCCGCCTGTGTATGGTGGGTAAAGATGAGGAGCAGTATAGTTTCTAGGTCATTCAACATTTTGATCCAGTATTTTCTTTGAGTTGTCAACGGTGGTGCTGTCCACACTGGGAGACAGGCTAGTTTCAGGCATGTTTTCCGATCCATGAGCCAGATCCTCTTCTGGTTTTCCCGGGGTTTTCTCTGTGTCCAGGCACAGCTGTTCCTCCAAGGGTTCTGCTGTGGCCTTATCTAGGTCATCTTGCTCTGCTGCAGTGTAGCTGTCTTGGATTGGGTCATGCTCTTTTGTCTCGCTCTGCTGGCCCAAACACACATCCAACCCACTGGGAGCCAGAACCAGGTGAGGATTTGGAAGGTCTTTCTGCTGATATAGAGAAAGAGGTAGAAGTATAAGCATCAATCATAAGAGCATGGTAAAATAATTTCCATGTATGTGCTTCAATGCCTCTATATAGGTAGAAATTATAGTATATACATATATTGTTTATTCTTACTAAATACAAGTTATGGTATATAACAAAAATATATACAGCACCAGGGTTGAGTTATTGGATAATGCAAAACAAATTTAGACTAGTGATTGGCAATATGATACATTCAGGGACCACATGGACGATCCTCTAACCTTCAAAGGGCAGCACATTACCCATAATTTCAGTAACAAATTAAAACTTTGAAGATACATTTACCTGTACTAACATAGCAGGTATTTTATGCTAAATAAGCAAGTGCAAGCTACAGTATACTAGACAATCTGATGGTTCTAATACTGGCCGTGGTGCGTTGTTACCATGCAGAGCCTTCAGTTAATCATTTTCATTCTTCAACGCGCCAAAAACATTGATTAAAAATCAGTACACTAAAGCATATTTTAGCAAATACAAAAAGGACCATAAATAGACAAAAGAAAACATTATGGTTTGTTTGGTGCTTTAAATACAATAAGGCACCTAAGCAAGAGGCTGTAGTTGCGATATTAATACATTAATGCTTACATTTCAAACATCAAAATGTTTTTTTTTTATAAAAATTAGTGAAAAAATGAGAGCACATACATACCCATAGAAAAATCGAGGGATTAATTACTTTGTCACAGAACAAATGCTCAAAATCAATAGATCTTCAATATTAAATGATAAACCAGACATTGCTTACTTCAACATTTAATTAAAACACATACATGTTAGATTTAACTGAAAACAAATATTATCCTATTTCTTATTTCAGCAAAGGGTTACTCAACTTTATCGGAATAAGGGTTTAAAACAATCGCATTTCTTGAAAACAGTCATATGAAACTGGTATTCACCACAAAGCCGCTACCCGTCCAAAACATAGGAAGCTCTTTGCGCCAAAGAGCCACAGCCAGACTTGTGAGGAGTGTGCAGGGGACTAGATAGAGGAGTGCAGGTTGTCCCCTTTGCATGAAGGCTAGTGCCACAAAGGTCACAAGAAGTCCTATTCCATAAGCTGTGAAGAGGAGAAAACAAAAGCATATGAATAATGGAACAGTTTAATAAAAAAAAAAAGTTAAAAAAGTATGTATGCTATATACAAGAAGTTAGAAATCCTTGTGTGGATTTGCCCTATAACAATGCTCCTATAAGAATGTGGATGAATATGCAAAGACATTAAAAAAAATTAAAAATATAGATATTCTGCAATTACTAACCAGCAATTTTATTTAGAATTGTTGCTGCAACGTACATAAATGTATGCCAGTGAGCTTTTGTACAATATTTTACTGTCATTTGTTGGTGGCAGAAATACAAAACAATTTAAACTAATGGTTTGATGAAAATTTTTCTACATACCTACGGTACAAGCTAGAAAATAGATTCTTGATGACTGAATCTGAATGTCAAATCTATGACAATAAGCCACCAGAAGACCTGCAGAAGGAGCAAAATGACATATCAAATACACTGTAATATTTGCTCAGTTTAACTAAACTGCTTATGATAAACTTTTTAATACAACATCAAAAGAGAGATAGAAGATTGCGTGTCTGTGGGAAAGTAAACGTCCTCTTTGCACAGGCATCAGGGGCAAAAAGGAGCATGGGACAAAACTGCAAAGATTTGATCATGTTCCTTCTAATTTTCCTCTGAATTGGGGACTCTATTAGGTACGCAATTGTGTTCAGGGGCGTAGAAAGGGCCGCCGGGCCCTGGTAAAGAGGGGGCGTGGCCATGTCCCCTTGAAAAAAACAAACAAAAAACACATACTTTTGCAGCGCCGCTACGCGATGTTGCGCGCTGGGGAGTGGGGACTGTGTGCCCCTCAGCACGGCGCAAAGCCAGGGGGGGCGCGATCAGTGTGATCTCTCCCCCCCGAGGCATAGGAGATTGCTCGCGGCTGCTAAGCAGCAGCCACAGCAATCTCCCACTGCATCCCAGCACATGCTGTGTGCTGGGCTGCTGCGAGGGAGGGAGGAGGGAGGAAGGGAGGGTGGGGGCGGCGCTGGACCCGGGCCTCTCTGGAAGCCCGGGTAAACTGTACCCGCTCTCTCCTCCCTCTCGGCGCCCCTGAATCTGTTTACAATGTGTGGCTGAGTGCACAGCAGCTAGTTACAGGAAGAAAGTGTTTACTTGCACCTCTATGGGATATCCAATTAGCCCTGAAGTGCTGCCCAACGCTGGCACTGATCAAGGATATTTTTCAGGACCTGATGTGTCCTGAAAAATAATCTACGATAAGTGCCGTTTTTTCACCACTGAAATGGCGAAAACGCATAGGTCCGCGAGCTTATTGTGGGTTTTTTTATTTTCGGGAGAACTATCCTATTATTTTGAACGAAATAATAGATAGGGCGAAAAAAAAAAAAAAAAAAACATCGGTGAAAAGCGGGAATAATCAGCGAAAAAATTCCTGTTTTTCACTGATCGCGGCTATCCATTAGCGCCCAAACTAGGTTTGGGGCTATTTGGATACCCCTCTTTATACCCTCAGGTAAAAAAGTGCATGTGAGTAACCTCAGTATGTTCTTGTGGACCTAGATACCACCACAATTTCTTAAAATGCTTGCCAGAATGAGGCAACTTATTTTAGGCAAATTATTTAGATCGTAGGTTCACACAAGATAAGCTCAGAAGTTTTTGATTGCACCAAAAAAAAAACTTGTTTTCCTTTTGTAATTACCTGCTACGTGCACAGCCATCGTGTAATATTCTGAGGGAATCTCTCACTTTATTTAATCTCAATGTGTTAAATGTCCATGAAATATTTAGATAATTTAACAGAATTTAACAGGCCTACATCAACTGAAATGCTTTCCTCAGAAATTTGACATGCCTGTCACTACACTGCAGATTACCATCTATGTATTGAAAAGGAGCCTGGCTAATGTGTTTGTATAGTACAACATTACCTTAACCTTGAAACAATCAGATCGAAAAACAAATTTTGTTAGATTGATTGCGCCTTAATAAATAGAAAAAAAAAGTTTAAATGTCTCCTAATGCAACTTACTAAATACAAAGAAAAACTTGTGCAGTGGAGTTTTTTTTTGCCATTTCATACATGCTAGATGTTATTTTTTATTTTCTAGATACTTTTAGACAGATGTTTTGTAATGGGGCGATATCTTTGAGCGATATGAACGATATCGTTCACCGATAGATTGTTCATATCGTCCAGTGTGTATGCAGTGAACGACCAATACGGCTTGAAGGCCAATATAAAAATAAAAAAAATAATAAAATAGACACGCACACATACATACATTCACACATACGCATGCACACAGGTTGAGTCTACCATATCCAAAATGCTTGGGACCAGGGTTATTTTGGATATCAGAATATTCCGTAGTTTGGAATAATAGCATACCATAATGAGATCTTGGGAATGAGACCAGATCTAAACACAGTATGCATTTGTGTCATATACACCTTATACACACATCCTGAAGGTAATTTTATAATAATTTTGTGCCTTGAACAAAGTTTGTGTACATTGAACCATCAGAAAGCAAAAGGTGAAACGGTCATGCTAATAAATATATATATTATATACACACACGACGCCCGGGACATATACATTTCTAATATTGGGAGTGCCATCCTAAAGAACTGATTAAGTTCAAGGAATGGTTAAATCAAAAACAGAATTTTAAAAAATGTAATATGAAAGAATCTGCTACGAGTGCTAAATTATAATTGCATTTCTGTCATAAAAGAAATAAGTTAAGCAATGTCCTTACCTGGCACCAATATGTCTCCAAAACCCAAAAGAGAGAAAGGCCTGTCACACAGAGCCAATGGTGAGGAGTTTAGCCTTGGCACTTTCAGAACCATTGGGAGCTGGTATAGAAAACGCATGAATACCATTATCAAATGGGTACAGCTGCTGACAACAGACTGAACAGTTACAACTCAGGTAAAATTGAGGCTTGCCAACAGTGACCAGAAGATTGGCTTGGTTAAACCATTACCTTGCCTCTGAAGCATATACATCCTTGATGGTTATTAGAGAGGCACAAGGAATATATCATGATATCTTCTTTCCATCCTCTACCAACAATTGTATGTGGATCCTTTTATCAAAGACCTCAGGACATGGAGATTGATCATTATCCTCTTTGAATACCTTGTCTGCATGCAAGAGGCATTTCACACCAGCCCAGTGGTGTAGCAGCAGTTTCACCTGTGACTTTGCACCATGGGGCCAACTGCGACCTCTATATGGACAACCAGTGCTCTCTTCTCTCTTCCTACCTGCTTGAGATCGCAGATGTTCCAGTGCAGTCTGTTTAATGGATATAAAAGACTTTCTTATTTGCAAGTGCTGCATGGTGAAGTCACAGCGCTCCTATTAGAAATCTCATATGGCCATTAAATAGGCTAAATTAGTGCTCCTATGATCTCAAGTAAGGAAAGAGAAGTATGCGGAAGCACTTTTCTGCAATAAGCAGTACGGATATAAGGACAGGCTTAGGTCATGGTAGGCAAGGTGGGCAGCTGGTGGACAAAGAATGGAGATTGCAGACAAGTTGGACCAGGAAATAAACAATGGAGTACAGACAAGAAAAAAGGGGGCAGGGGGGAGGTACATGGGTGTGAACAGAGGCAGATATTGGAAAACTACACAAAGGCAAACAAAAATTCTCATATAGACTGCAAATGTAAAACCCACACCGCTGCTCCTGGTGACTGAATCACTACATAAAAATAGAGCAAAGGGAGTGCAAGCTTCATAGCTAAAATCTAAAAAAAGTAAATCTGGAAAATAAAATCACAAGCTGATGATCACAATGCCAACATGACATCTCGTGCTCACTGCTTAACCAGCAAGGTTGGTGTAAATAGATACAAAGCTGTCACAGTTAATGTAACTAGGTATTTGCCCAGCAGTTCAAATATAAAATTGACCTAGGTCTTAAAATGACAGCAACTTAATCATGAACAAGGATCACTTCCATAGATTCACAAGCCAGCTTTGATTGTGAATTCTATTCACCTTACACATTTCCCTGCAATATCTGTAAGTGGTTTCATCACAGGAAACTAATATATTTCAACTGCAGGGGAAAATGGCGTTACATTGACCTTGACCTATTTGTATTCATTTATTCCTCTATGATACACTGCATGGCCAATAGTATGTGGACAGAGTTGGGCTGGCCCATGGGTACAGGGGAAATCCCCGATGGGCCCCACCCCCTCCTCTAGGGATCATGTTCCAGACTGTCCATTGAATTGTACATTGTTACTCTATTGGAGGGTCAGTTACCTGGTGGAGCAGGACCACTGATAGGTTCTTGGTGTTCTTCTATAGAAACTACACCAATATTTGCTAATGGTTAGTCAATCAACTGTGGTGGCTGGCCACACCCCTTCTGCTGGATGTACGTACCCCTCAAGCATGGGCCCCTGCTGCTGCATTCCCCCGGTGGGTCCTTTGTGCCCCAGTCCGACACTGTATGTAGACACCCGAACATCACACCCATATGTGTGCTTGTTGAACATCTCCTTCCAAACAATGGACATCAATATGGAGCTGGTGCCCGCTTTGCAGCTATTACAGCCTCCACTCTTTTGGCAAGACTTTCCACTATATAGTGAAACATGACTGCAGGGAATTGCATCCATAGAGCCATAAGAGCAATAGAGATGTTGGGCACATAGATCCTGCCTCACAGTTGGTGATACAGTTCATCCCTAAGGAGTTTGTTGGATTTGATGTCAGGGCTGTGTGCAGACTAATGAAATTGTATTACATCAAATTTGGCAAACCAGCTTTTGATTCACCTCACTTTGGGACTGATTCTGAGCTACATGCATTTCCGATGTTCACAGGATTACGTCATTTTTCTGCGTGTGCACGAAAATCCCATGTGTGTCCCACGATTTGTATGTACTTAGGATAAACCGTTTGCAGCAGCTTGCAAATCAGAATCAGGGCCTTGGAGTGGGAAATGTGGCATAATGTAACAGAAAAGGGCCTTCCTCAAACGGTTGCTACAAAGTTGGCAGCACACAATTCTCTAGATCAGTGTATGCTGTAGTAAGATATAGTTCACTCAAATTAATGGGGTTTAGGCAAAACTGTAAAATGCAGCCCCAGCCCATTATACTTCTTCCACCAAACTTTATGGTTGTTAGTATGCATTTGGGCAGTAAGCGTTCTCATGGCAACCACCAACCCCCGATACTTACATCAAAGTGCCAGATGGTGAACCATGATTAGCCACTCCAGAGAACTCATGTCCACTGTTACCAGTCTATTGGTTGTGTCCTATTCATCATTCCAGCCACCATTTGCCTTGTGTATAGTAATGAGGCTTTTGTGTGACTGCTCAGCCATGGAAACTCAATCCATGAAGCGCCCAACAAACTGTTCTTGTGCAGACATTGTTTCCAGAGACAGTGAGGAATTCTGCAGTGCTTCAGCACTTTCTAGCTCCGGTCTGTCAGTCTGTGTGGTTTACTACTTTATGGCTGAGATGTTGTAACACCACTTACAGTTGACCGGGTCAGCTCAAGCAGGGCAGACTTTTCAATTGTTGGAAAGGTGACATCCTATGGTAGTGGCATATTGAATGTCCCTGAAATTTTCAGTATGACCCACTCTAATGCTGATTTTTGTCTATAGTGATTGCATGACTGTATGCTTGATATTATGGATTCAATTTGAAGCGTTAAGTCCGGATCCGCGTTAAGTTACCGCCGGTGACGTCATTATCGCCTGTTTTGGTTTTACCGCGTATTCAATTTGAAAAACTTGCCGCCTAGGTGGAAAGTCAATACAATGTAATAGGCGGTAAAGTATCGCCTATGAATGGCTGGCGGAAAAAAGTGCAGAGTTGGGGTTTTGGGGTGCAACGTTTCGGGAACCCCCGTGCAGCCTTCAGACAGTCCCCTAAAGGTAATCTGTGTCAAAAAAATATTTAAAAAAAAGTTAAGGACACCCCAAAAATTTACTTTGAAAAAGGGGGCAAAAAAAAAGTTGGGGTGCAAACTTAGAAACTAGCGAACTTGACTCTGGGTCACCCCAGTCACCCCCATACCCAAGTATGCCCCAAGTGGTTTTTTTTGGCAGGTGTTTGCGGCAGGTGGATTTTTCACGATTTTTTCAAGTTCACTTTTTCAACTTTAAATATGCTGACCCCCATTTTCAAGTACCCCAAATTTGCTGGGATAACTTATTTTCTGGAAAAAAATACTCCTAAATACTATCCTGCATCAGGTATAGAAAAACGCTAATTAGCAGCTATTGAGCCCGTTTAAAAACACCAAATACCTTCAGCAAGCCAAATCGGGGGGTACTATAGTAAACCCCCATGTCAGAGCATCATTTGGGAGGTGACAGGCTGATTTCCCCAAAAATGACAGTACTTTCCGCTAGTTACAGCAACGCCGGGTGCCGTTTACGCGTACTTGAATACGGGGTAAAGCGGGCACGTGCGCGATACTTTAACGCCTACAAAACAGGCGAAGTCGGCGTTAAGTCCGGGCCGCGTTAACTTAACGCGGCTCGGCTCAAAATGAATACGGCTCTATGTATCCGTTAGCAATGGGTGTGGCTGAAATGGTCAAACACACTAATTAGAATACTTTTAGCCACGTAGTGCACATTTTTGCCTTGCACTGAGGTGTACCGTTTCATCTGAAAACAACAATCTGACTTTTCCTGCATATTCCATTATTCCAAAAAGACAGGTGAAGGTCTGTAAAGGATTGTATGAAATGGAATATTGCCAAGCAGGCAGAACTTGTCGAATTCCAGATTTATCACCTTTCCTTTTATGGCAAAACATCTCCTATAGGTCATGATTATGTGATCCTACTTGACACTTACTGCAGCTATAGGGGTAGATGTACAAAGCCTTGGAGAGAGAAAGTACCAACCAATCCGTTCCTGTCATTTTTTCAAACACAGCCTGCAAGATGACAAATAGGAGCTGATTGGTTGGTACTTTATTTCTCTCCAAGGCTTAGTACACCTCCCCCCATAATATGGTTTAGCAGTGAGCAAGCTATTTTACATTGTTATTCCGATTACTTTATGTTCAGCTTGTAAGCATTTTTTATGGTTAGTGATTTATTGAGGTATTTATAGATTATAAAAGGTTTGTATTGTTGACCTGTGAAGCTTACACTACTAGATCTGTTTTGTCTCTTTTTGCTATATTTGAATCTGTGGGGGATCAGTAATTACAGAGTCAGGAGCAGCAGAGTGACAGAATTATAGTCAGGTTGTTTCACAATAGTCTATTTGTTTCTCTGCGCTTAATGTTTTTGTGGTTTTTTTTTACTGTTAACATCTGTGAAGTGGTGCATGGAGGGGGGTTTCCAAGTACCCAGAAACCCAGCCTGTTGGACAGATTCCACCACCACCCTTAAAACAGAGCCCTGCCCATTCGTGGAGTAATGCCACGATTTTTGGGATATATATCTGGAATCAATCTCTTATCATCTGAAGATAACAAATTAAAGTTGAATGTTGCAATGTATAAATGAATGCATATACCGGTTTCCCATAGTTTCCACATACTCCCGGTGTCGATTCAAAACAAATAGTTACTAAACATATTCCTAAAAGCTGCAGACACACACACACAACGATTTTTGAACGATTATCATTAAATGATATGGTTTACCGATAATGGTTTGAAAAAATCGTTCACTTTCTGAGTCAAACGATGAATAATTATCGTTCATGCGCGTTCACGTTTGTAGTTTAGTCAGACTTATCAACTCAACAATTTTCAGCAAGGGAATATGCAAAAATCGTTTGTAGTTCAAAAAAATCGTTCATTACACTTTAAAAAATCTGACAGAAAATCGTTGGTAACAAAATCATTGTGTGTGTATGCAGCTTAATGATTGTTAATATGTACACATATTTGTGAAGTACTACAGATTATGCTAGAACTATATAAATGTTACTAATAATACATTCCTATACAACGGCAGACGTCATTTGTTACCTTTTCCTGAGATGATGAATCAGATGGGCCGGCAGCAACTTCCACCATGACACTCTCTCCATTCTGTAGTGGAAAACCATAAATATTTCTAAATGTTGGAAGTCAGTAGAGAAACCAAGCTAAGTACATAAAATAATGTAATCCAAGTTACAGCAGGATAACAATGGCGAGGAAGGGCAATGCTTCTACTGATGAAATGACTATCATACTTTATCCCCAACACACGACAGATCATACCTTTGTTAAAAATGGAGTGATGAATACGAAGAACACATCATATACAAAGAGAACAAACAGGAGTAATGTGCAGGCCTGCAAGAAAATTGGAAAGATTTGAAAGATTATAAAGTAAGGAAACGAATGAACAATTGCTCCCAACAAATCTGCGTCAGCGACTGAATTAGGGGTGTCACAGCATTTACCATTTCTTCTAAATAGCTCTATATATTCAAAATGGTCACATTCCAAAGCAAGCTACATTTTAACATGAAATAATTTACACTTGTAATGGTGAAATGATAGGGATTTTATCCCTAATTGCAAAATAAAGGAGGTTTAATAAATGCAGTAGGTATTTACTTCCTTCCCCTTCCCTATTCATTACAACAGAGCTTATCAGCTACTTGTGGTCACCATTCTGGTTTGTGGAAACAGTGTTGCAGCACTATGGAAAACCATCAACAAAGGTCAATGTTTTTCCTTTAAATATAACAACAACAACAAAACCTAATACAAATCTTCTAATAAAGTTCACATACAGTGGCTTGTTACCTACGTCCTTTCAGATTAAGCCAAGCATTATTGGGCAATTTAGCAGAAAAAGAGGGGATATTACATTTTTCTCCAGCGGCACCTTTGGCTTCTATTAATAATGTCACTGCCATAAGCAAGCTATAACGGCGAAGCATGATGGACACTTACCGAGCTTCGAAAAGCTGAACTTTTTCTTGTTTGCCTACAAACACATAGTGCCATTTGAGGATTACACTATGGTACTCACTACATCTCTGCCATCAGACGTCCTCACGTATGTGCTGTATGCTCTCAATGAGCTCTCACAGCATGCACAATGTGGCCACACAGGAGCCATAATGGTGAGCTACTGTAACATACTCCTTTTTAATCCAAATCAGTGTTAAGGCATCCTACATCGCTGTGATGAGCAGCAATACAGGATGTCTCTTAGCGCAATGAAAGGGGCATCTTAATAAATTGACATCAGTCTTCTATCAGTCAAAACCCTAATGGCATTTGCCTCTTTTTGGTATACAGACACATTCTGGCATGCAAAGTAACAATTGCACTCCCATGATTAAGCGAATATTAACCCTCTGGACTTGTTACACATATATTGGTCAATATTTTAGTAGTATTTTTTATGCAGACAATAAGTCAATTGCAATTCAGGTCAAGCAGTGCCAAAACTCTACTGATCTTCCAGTTCTGACCACAATACTGTTTTATTTTTGCATTTTTCAAGTAATATCTACTAAAGCTCATGTAATTGATATTATAATAAGAGTATTTTATCTGATAGAACTAAAAAGGAATGAGGCACTTTACCTTAAATGTGGGCAGACGTATGGTCTTCAACATATACAAGCAGAAAGCAATACCAAGGATATCCTGGAGTATCCAAGCCCATCTGTCAGAAACAAAACACTGCGATATAGAAAGCTTCATTTGGGTTTCTATGGAATACTAGCCTTGTTGTGCTATATCAAGGGAATACTTACTGATCTTCATTCCTAAACACCCCCCATGTCACACTGACAGCTACACAGAAGGAGGCTAGCAGGATCTTCCAGACATGTGGTCGGCTGTGAAAGTACGGTAGGTTGTTATCTGGTATCCTAAAATAGAAAAAAAGTTTCTATTAGAAATGTGATAAATTACACAGGTATAACTATATGTAATATTTTGCAGGTAGATTGAGATATGTACAATGTTAATGTTAAGTGGGTAAAAAAAAAAACCGTGCATGAATGCCTTTAGCAAACATAATAAAAATACTTTTATATAAAATACATACTATATATAAAATTTTTATACACAGTGGCTATAAGTAGTCACCGCTATGGCATTTTTCAAATTTCACGTTCTTATGGAACGTTATGGAATCAAAATAGATGTTATTTGGGAATTCTTACCACTGATCAAAACAAAATACTCAATGTAATAGCAAATAATACCACTCAAACTTTGAATGGATATCAAAATAAATACACATGTTTTTGAAAGGTCCAACAGTTGGTTAGTGCATCAAAGAAACTTCAAAATAAATCCAATAATTGGTTTAGAAATCGCACCAATCAGGAAAAAGATATAGACATATTTTAATGGACTTAATATCCCTGGATCATTGCCAGGTCTATCATAAAGAGGAGGAGATAAAATAACAACTGTGAATAGGTCTATAGCAAGCTGGATTCCACAACTGAGCTACCATGGGCACCAACCACCAGTTACCATCTTCTATGGCAGACAAAGGAAAGTTAAATAGATTTACCACATAATACTGCCCCACTAAAAGTAATTTAAGTGAGAAATTTTAACATTGGACTTTAATAGTTTATTAATTGATATTTATTTATGCTGGTAGATATTAATACCCAATGTCCCATATAAGAGGTATAACAAGAGATATGGTAAGAACTTGCCTTTGTTATCTCTGTTTCTACGAAGTCCATAGGGTCCACAGGGTTGACCTTGGGGTATAGGTTGGGAACCAAATCCGGGCACCACGCAGTTAAAGCTTTTAGCTCCCAGGATGCACTTGGGTCCACTCTCCCTATAACCCCACCCCCAAGCCAGAGGCACCACAGTTTGTAAGTAGCCAAAGGCCGCAGGAGGAGAGAAAAAGAGAGAGAAAACCGGAACACTCAATAACCATACTCACAGAAATGGGAGACGGAAAACCGGTGAGCAGCCACACAGCCCATATGAAGCCAGGTGCGTCAGGGCGGGCGCCCTGTGGACCCTATGGACTTCGTAGAAACAGAGATAACAAAGGTAAGTTCTTACCATATCTCTTGTTTTCTACTTCAGGGTCCATAGGGGGTCCACAGGGTTGACCTTGGGGATGTCCCAAAGCAGTTCAACCAAGGGTGGGGACGCTCCTGTGCTGAGAGGAGAATCCGCCGCCAAAAAGGAAGCATCCTGAGAGGCAAAGGAAACCAATGCCTAGAACCTTAAAAAAAGGTGTGGACAGAAGACCACGTGGCCACCTAGTAAGGCAAAACAGCCAAGGCGCCACAGCGAGCCGCCCACGAGGGTTACATGGCCCGAGAAAAAACAAGCCTCATCAACAGAAAGGCCTACCCATGGGTAGGCCCCTGAAGACGACATACGAGGCCCTCCAGCCAACATTTGGCTATAGGCCGGCCATCCTTTCCTGTTAAAACCAGAAATCTCAGACCACCAATAAGGAGTCCGATTTCCGTAAGGAACTTGAACGGATCACATAAATCCACAGAGGCCGGACCACAGTCAATGAGGCCACACCAGCCGAGAGGACTGGGGACTGAATGGCCGTACAATAAGTTCCAGAATAATATGGAACATAAAAAGCACTAAGAAGAAACACAGGGCGAGAGCAACTCACACCCTGACATGATGCCCTCCAGAAGAGGGAGCCACATGAGAACGCTCCCAATTCCGACACTCACCTGGTCGATATAAACACCCTGAGAGAAAGAGAGAGAGCCAAAGCAATAGACCATGTAATGGCTATCACAACCAGCGGTTCCATTGACTGTCCCCGGAGGGAACGAAGAACCACTACTAACTCCCAAGGAGTCCCTAGGGAGGACAAATGGAGGCATAATCCAGAAAACACTCCAAAGGATGAACTGGATACCAGAGCGGAGCAATTCCATATCTTAATCATACTGACAGTGTAGAGATCCGCACTGTCAGGAAGGCCAGGCCGAGGGTGAAACCCAAGCCAGCCGGAAGGAATGCCAGAATATCTGGAAATCCTGGACACCGGAGGATCGTATCAACAGGTATAATACCATAAGAATTATGGCTGCCACAGTTTGTGGTAGGTCCCAGCAAAAGCTGATCCATGTGCTCTAATCATTCAAACGATGACAAAGCCAGGGAAGCCGTAAGACCACTGTAGGGACGCAGTCAAAGACAAACGACCCAGGTCCAAGGTAAACCCCAGGACCCTGAGACAACAGGTCTGGGCAGTGAAGAATCAGGAATGGAGTATCGATGGAGAGACTCCGAAAAACCAAGTACCCCTGACATCTGGGGCAATCAGGAGCCACCAGCAGGAAAGCATCTCCGTCTCGATTGAAACACTTCCCTCGAGAAAGAATAGAGACCGGAGAACACAGGTACGCAAATTGGAAGAACCACTTCACCGACAAAGAGTCACTGAAGGTTGCTTCAGAATCCCCAGAGTTGGACTGTAACACCATAGTGTGATAGAGTCAGAAGGCCATGAGGGTCACCTCAGGAGGGGCCCCCCCTGCTCACCAGGAGATGAAACCTCTCTTGGGGAAGAGACTAGTCCCCGGGATGCACGTCGTGACGGCTGAGGACTCCTGCTTCCCAATGGAGAGCACCTGAAATGAACGCTGTCGACATGGTCGGGAGGAGACCCTCGGACAATGTCCGAATGTATGACATACCTGACATTGCCACCCAACGAACAGTATTGCTAAAAAGGAAGCCACTGTTCTGACCCTGTCGGACTGAATTTTTTCAGGTTCACCGGGAAACAAGAGCTATGCCAGGCCCAAGACAGGCTAAAGTTCCAACAAGTTAATTGACAGGGTGGAATTGACAGACATCCAACTGCACTGAAATGGATGTGAACCAGACACTGTCCTTAGCAAAGAATACCCTGGACGAGATGGCCATAGTCACCCGAAAAGGGACAGACTTGCCTCCGGGGAGAGCATTATCGTTTGAACAGTGATCAGACAGAAAAAACTTGTTCCATCTGGAGATAAGCCAATTATGGAAAGGCCTGGAATGGAACTAAGCCCATTCCACCCTTCCAAAGGCAGACACTGAATAGTGGACCATGCATCCCAGATTGTAAAGACATATGTCGACTGCGCAGACATCCATGTACTCCTAATAGAAGAGTGGAGATGCCGTCTTACGCCAGAAGAATTCTCAGATTCTGAGAATCCAGCAGGGCTCCTAGGTGAAGAATACCCAGAGAGGGATGCAGGGAGGACTTTTTCCCCATTGATTAAACGTCTGCACCCTGAAGAAGCCACAGTCAACCTGACCCGGCTGTAAAGTACCCCGGTGATCCTGCTAAGAGCAGGAGGCCATCCAGGTACAGGAGCATTGGGATATACTGAACAGAAGAACAGTCAGAAAATCCAAAATGCTGGTAAACCCCTGTGGGGCTGAGAACAGTCCCAACAGGCAGAGCCCGAAAAATTGTAAGTGCTGTGATACAGCAAACCTCAGTCCATGCTGAGGCAAGGTCTCTGTAAGTACCTGTAGGCACGCGTCATGTATATCCAGTGATACCATAAAGTCCCCAGGTTCCAAACATAGTATGATGGAGCATAGGGATTGCCTCCTGAGCACAGGTAGCTTTAGGAACTGGTTCAGGGAATTGAGACAGAGAATAGGCCAAAGAGGACCATTAAGCCACCGCACCAGAAAGAAAGCAGACCAGTCCCTCGCTAAGAAAGTGGGGATGGCCCAATTAGCTCCGCTTACTGCAACAACTGTATAGCTTTCTGGATTTTTAAGGCACTGTTCGGGCCCGAATAAGGGCCTGCGTACCATCACATGGAAATAGGCCGCCTGAGCAAAGAGAGGGCGTACCCTCCTACCCACGTAGCCACGGCAACTTGACACTAGTACCGGGCGAACTGAGAAAATCGCCATCTCCCAGTGGTAGGCCTGTCTAGTCAGGCTGAAGATATATCCGTAGGTTCAGAAGCAGGATCGGCTGGCAGTCCAGGCCTGCTCGGTACTGGATATGTCGGCCCTTGTAAAGGCCGACAGTCTATGAAGAAACAGACCTTTAGGCTGACCCAGAGGACAAAAAGACTTAATAGACTTAGTCTGAGGCCCTGTAGTGGGCATAGCTGAAGGCGGTAAATTTGTACTGCCACTGTCAAGGTCAGGACCCAACAAGATCTACCCTATAGATGGTATCTACACCTCTGCATTCCCAGAGCGCAGCCATAGGGTATTACGGAGGATACAGTCGCAGCCGGAACTCTGAAAGTTAGGAGACTGGTATCCAATATAGGCATGTCCACCTATGACAACTGCATATATTACGTGAGCGACCAAATACATTTGAACCCCAGACGTGTTGGAGGGGAAAAAAACATTACAAATGCATCAGCTCAGTATGCACTAGTATTAACCAACCATACTATAGCCATGGTAGGATGGGTAACAACCCCTGAAAGCGAGTATACTGATTTCAGGCAGAGTTACCACCTACGGATCGGAAGAATCCGACCACGCAGGAATGGGATGCGTAGTAACGTCTGTAATCAGACGAGTAACACGCCCATCCACCCCAGGAGGGGCTTGTGATGACCCCCAGGGAATTTGGGACAGGAGGACAAACACTGTTGTAATACCTCGTATCTGGCAACAGCCAGAGTCCCGCCATGCGATCCACCCGCTAGTCAGCAACAGGGAACCAGAAGGCACGTAATACTGAGGGTGTATGATACAGGTGCAGGTCAACATTCACTCTAACCAGAATGGACCTGCTACCAGCCCTAAAGCAGGGATAATAATACCTGAAATAGGCTTCCCCCCGTGTAAGAGGGAAAGAGCCCAAAACAGTATCCAGTTCACGGCAGAGCCAACTGGGAAGTAACCACAGGGCGTCAACCACGCCAATTTGCGTTTCGTAGAAAAACGACATCCACCCAGGGTGGCTGTTGTGATAATCCCTGCAAGGGGAATGACAGACTATTGTGGCACCAGGGAGAATTCATATACTCGAAAAAAAACCTGTAGGGAGCTATAGTCTGTGTCACAGGGGAAGAGTGCAAGAAACTGCAAGATACCCTGAGATGAAAAGGGCAGTATGGTGAAGTAACCCCCAAGTGAGGTACAACAATAGGGCCCGCCCGGCGATCTGCAATTGAGAGGATCCAGAGAAAACAAACCGCCCAAGGGGGCCGGCACCCGATGACGCCACATACAGAACCCTTTAAGAGTTAAATCCTCCGCACTAAAACCTGCAGCACATGGCTTGCAGGATAGTAAAAATGGGTGCAGTATAACGCTCTATCTCCTGGTCAGACATATCTGACCAAGCATTGCGATCAAGCAGCGCTATACTGGTCCTGAGTGATACTAAAAATTAGTTGCAGGGACCCATTTTCAGCGTATGCAACACACAGTTCCATCTAAAATATGGCAACGTGCAGCACGCAACAGTATGTGACAAACCTCACAAATATTAACAAGTATATAAATGTGAGGTCTCAGAACCACCCTAAGTACAGCTGTATTAGGGCAGATAAAGAAAAGGGATAGATATACACTGAGAGGTGAGAGAATAAAGTACAGACAGTCAGCACTAGCATAAGTCACATACAATGCAGATATATACATATATAAACATGTCATATAATATACTGCACTATTACACTGCATGCAACTTACCCAGATTCAGTGTCTGGGAAGGCTACAGCGTTGTGTACACTGACCTGATGGGTGAGGTACGCAGGGGGACAGGACCAACTGCCATCTCCGGAGATTTCTGCTGCACCACAAAGAAATGGCCGCTGGAGACCTCAGAAGAAGCGTGGCCCGCGGAGGAAGCAGCTCAGCGACGCCAGACTATGGATACTGAAAGGCGCGCTGAGCTGAAGGGAGGAGCCGCTGTAACAGGGAAGGCTGCCTCCCCTGGCCGGCTATTAACCCCCGGGACGCCGGCTTCCTGCACCGAACACTAAGTCCCTGGTGGTCTAGTGGACACACGGGGTATGGGGGGGCCCGCTGCCACTGCCGGCGCCTCCGGTCAGTCCCCAGAGACCGGAGGCACAGGACTGCATTTCAAATGCGCGGATCACCGCAAGCGGTGACCCGAGCCTTACCTGCTCCCCGTGGATCCGGCAGCAGTCCTGGGCGCCCGCAGAGTCCGGCTAGTACAGACTCAGGGGTCCCGCTGAGATCCCCAGATCTGTACTGGCGGCTCAGCGCCAGCGGGGTGACGGATCGGCAGCTTAGACGTCCTATGGACAGTCTGACGCTGCCGCTCTGAAGAATCCAAAGTAAAAATAAAAAACTTTGTCCTTTAGAAAAAATAAAGCTTAGGGGCTGCTAATCAGCTCCCCCTGCACTAAACGGTGACCCAACTCCGGCCGGGCACCAACTTAAACTGAGGTGCCTCTGGCTTGAGGGTGGGGTTATAGGGAGAGTGGACCCAAGTGCATCCTGGGAGCTAAAAGCTTTAACTGCGTGGTGCCCGGATTTGGTTCCCAACCTATACCCCAAGGTGAACCCTGTGGACCCCCTATGGACCCTGAAGTAGAAATAAGTGTATTGACTAGTCTGAATTGCCACTTTGTACTTTTTATATGGATGCATACATTTGGTGCCACTTTGATTGTAGTACTGCTGCGGATACTATACTACATAAGAACATTTCCTACTAACAAACAGTACATGTAAATAGTGTAGTAAGATTATTTAGCAGATCAGGCGGCCACTTTATGATCATCCGCACTCCACAAAGCAGTAATGTCCAGCTAAAATCATATGTGGCTGCATCAGTTTCTGAGTTAATAAATTTATACACATATACATTTGTTCTGGATTAAGCACAGTGGGCTTTCACTCTCGAATTTATTCTGTCAGCATCAGATTCTACCCTTTATTTACTATACTGGCAGCATACTACATGGAGCTCCTATTATACATCCTTATGATTCAGCAAGTCCATTATGGTATTCTTATGATCTATTTTTATTGCTTTTTATGTGTTTGTATGATTGTAATTCTTGCAATCGGTATAATCTGTAATAACGTGATTGAAAGTATTTATTATTTATCTAATGCACTCAGGACTTAAATGAAAGAAAAGTGTGTTATTTACCCCAATTCCACACACACACATCTGTAACAATGTAAAAATAGGAATTTTGTGCGCTTACCTGCATTTCCCATATGGAATTGTGCGGACAAATGGAGAAAGGCAGCTGTACAGACCAATGGATGCAGCCAAGCAGAAAATTCCAATGATTATGTAAACTGCATAAAGGAAGACATTTCATTTAATTGTAATTAATACTAATATTTTTTGCATTTGTGGCAATTAGCATGATTGCTTGAAAGAACAGACATAACGATTTAAAATGCTGCTCAAGAATTATGAAAATAATTTCTCATTTTAAATTGTGATTTTTAAAACACCCTTCCACCCACCACTAGTACTAATTTGGTCCTAGATTCTTATAGCAGTAGTCTGGCAGTATCTGGAAATGACTAAAAAATAAGATTTAGACGTGTCTTCGTTAATTTTAAGTACCAGGAGCCTTGCGAATTGGGCAAACAATGGAAATATCACAGGAGGGATCTTTACAAAATTACAGTATGAACTGGGGAAAATGTCTAACTTCAATTCATTTAAGGTGGAAAACCTTTAAGCTGTCAATCTATCCTCATGAGCTACTGCATATTGGTTATCTATGACATAGTATAAAAATAGTATGGAATTAGTAACAGCCTGCGAGATGCATGCAACGGCGAGTCTGAACCTATGTTTTAAAGGGGTAATCATTTAAGATACAAAACTCGATTGGTTTTGCCTTTTAAATGATTGCCCCTTTAAAACTTTGGGCAGACTCGCCGATGCCTACATCTCTTAGGGTATTACATTTACCCTTAGAACTCTAAGATTGTAATTTAAGCATTAATGCTGTATATGCATAATCTTATTTGTACTAGATGAAAACAAATGCATCTAAAATTGTGAGCCATTATTGTGACATCTAAACCTAGTCATTCAACAGATTATATACAAATTGCACTAAAGAACAGGAACAAATTGCCACTATAAGGAAAGAGAAACAAAATCTCTGCTGTTTTCTAATAAATGTACGTATAGTGGCTGGTCAGATAATATTCTTAGATTGATATGTAATTCTGTTGAAGGCTCTGTATTTCAAAGAATCAGATACAGACTTAATCAGGGGCAGATTTAGGGTTCAAGCTGCCGGTGGGGGATGTAGTCTTTGTTCTGTGTAAAACAGCCTAAGCTGAGTTGGGGCACTGAAAAGCTCTGATGCAGGGGGGACTACTGTGCTGCCACTGGCCAGTGATGCCCCTAGCCATGTGCCTAGTGAGAAGTCCAGCACTGGATCTAATAACAACTATGTTTCATCAGGACTGTAAACATTCTTGGGCCAATGCAGAGTTGCACTCAGTTCCTTTCTAAGGAGGAATCTTGCAACTTTTAGCACTCTCCATATTCGAGTAAATGCATCAACAGATGATTTAGAAATCAACTACAACTCTGTTGCATCTACAATTGAAGCTGAAGGGGAGTAACAGGAGGTCAACGGGGCAATTGCTCATAGGATAAGTTAGTTAAGCCATGCAAACTAAACACCAGTCTATACAGATTGGTGCTTATAAAGAAATCAGTCTATTTTCAGATTGATCTCTTGCATCAAGGGATGGTGTAAGTGTGCACTGATAATGATGATGGCTATGGAACCAAGCATACGGGTAGAGACGATGCAAGGTTGGTGCAACTGCACCAGACATTCGTGCAACTCTGTGCTGACTTAATATCCATATATTTAGCCAAGCAGTGGGCGTTCAACTAGTACCAAATGATCTGTATTGATAAAACTTTTAAATACACCTAATTCTACATGAGTACCGTATCTTTACGAGGAGGTTAATTAAAGAACTTCTTTGTGTCGCAATCAATGTTTTTTTGTTTTATTTTGTGAGCATGGTTTAAGCAAGGCAGATGAATAAAAGCTTTCATCAGGGGCAGAATTCCTGCAGCTGCAACAATAGACACCAAAATGTGAACTGTACTTTGAGGGGGCGTGCTGAGGAGGTGCGGTTCCCATCACATTAGTTATTGTGCCCTTGGGAAAGGAAAGATCAAAAAACTCCCTCACCAGAAGACTGAGCTTATATTAGTCTGTGGTATTATTTCATGTCCTTCACTGAACTCTGGCATCCATATGGTGTTCAACACAAGACCGTAAACTCTGTCCCCCAATGCTGCTGGCTGATGAAATAGTGGTTTCTGGCAAAAGTGATTGTTAGCAGTGAGGACTTAGGGCTCAACTTTACCCACTAGCTACTTTATCTATTAAACTGCATTCAACATTGCCCATTAACAACCAGACTGGGTTCAGCTGTGCCCGCTAGCCAGGTGTTCTACAAAAGTTACCATAAACCGTTCACCTTTCTAGCTTGCAAAAAGAGGACAGTAAATCACAATGCGAGATCTAGTGAAGTAATGCATAACTGAACTAAAGTCAGATTACATATTTGATTTGTGTGAAGAGATTGAGACAGTGGGAATAATTTACAGTAAAGAGCTAATCCAGATAAAGAGTACAAATTTGCACCAGTACAAACTATGCTGGAATCCAAGAAGCTGAAAAGAACCGGTTAAAGAATACAGGGAAAACACGGTATGCTTTTGCATGTAGCACATACATACTGGACTGCTTTTCCTTTAAAATTTTAAACACAGCTTTAGAGATAAGCTAGGATGCGCCCCCTCCAAACTCTAAATCGCTCTGTGTATTTCAAATTTGCACCCCTGCAGCGCAACATAATTTTGCACAGGTGCAAAACTGCCCCTTTTTGCAGGACTTATTCCAAACACTCAATGAGGCCCTAAATGTGCCACTATGGCAGCTTTGTGGATACATATAGAATTGAAATAGAGGAGTGGATTTTAAGCACAAAGCAAAACTGCAAAAACAAATTCTAAATTTCAGATCTCAATATTTCCATGAGGAAAAAGGGACTGTGCTAGAAAACTTATAAATGTTCCCTTCTGTTCATAGTGATGACTTTTCTCAACAACAAAGAAAATACATTTTCACACCTGGTCAAAGGTGACTTGTGTATTCAATGAGAAGATGCGTAGGTGTGTAAAGAAAGCTCTTGCCATGCATTTTTGTGCAAGAGAAAGCTATTAAAAATGTTTAATTGACAAAAAAAAAAAAGAGAGATATGGTAAGAACTTACCCATGTTATCTCTTTCTTCGAAGTCCATAGGGTCCACAGGGTTGACCTTGGGGTATAGGTTGGGAACCAAAATCCGGGCACCACGCAGTTAAAGCTTTTAGCTCCCAGGTTGCACTGGGTCTACTCTACCTATAACCCCGCCAGAGGCACCTTAGTTTTAAGTTGGTGCCTGGCCGGAGTCGGGTCACCGTTATTGCAGGGGGGCTGATTAGCAACCCCTAAGCTTTATTTTATGAGTTAAAGGTTTTTTATTTATTTACTTTTGGACTCTTCAGAGCGGCAGCATTGGACTGTCCATAGGACATCCAAGCTGCCGCTCCGTCACCCTGCCGGCGTTGAGACGCCATTACAGATCTGGGGATCTCAGCGGGACCCCAGAGTCTGTACTAGCCGGACTCTGCGGGCGCCCAGGACTGCTGCCGGATCGACGGGGAGCTGGTAAGGTCGCGGGTCACCGCTTGCGGTGATCCGCGCATTTCAAACGCAGTCCTATGCCTTCGTTTGTAAGTAGCCAAAGGAGGAAAAAAAGAGAGAGAGAAGA
The DNA here is from genome assembly GCA_031769625.1 of Taudactylus pleione. Lineage (NCBI taxonomy): Eukaryota > Metazoa > Chordata > Amphibia > Anura > Myobatrachidae > Taudactylus > Taudactylus pleione. The sequence goes on from JAUIMM010000453.1 coordinate 9,186,120, forward strand.
CTGGAACACTCAAAAACCATACTCACAGAGAAGGAGACGGGAAACCGGTGACCAGTAACACAGCCCATATGAAGCCAGGTGAGTCAGGGCGGGTGCCCTGTGGACTTCGAAGAAAGAGATAACAAGGGTAAGTTCTTATCATATCTCTCATTTTCTTCTTCCGATCCATAAGGGGTCCACAGGGTTGACCTTGGGGATGTCCCAAAGCAGTCCTTATAAGGGGACGCTCCTGTGATGAGAGGAGAATCCGCTGCCCAAAGGAAGCATCCTGAGAGGCAAAGGAATTCAATGCATAGAAAGGTGTGGACAGAAGACCACGTGGCCACCTTGCAAGGCAGAACAGCAGAGGCGCCACAGCGAGCTGCCCACAGCCAGAGTAGAAGAAGCATCAACAGAAACCGAAAGGCCTTCCTATGTGTAGGCCCCTGAGATAGACATATGAAGCCATCTAGCTTATGTTTGTGAGACTACAAAGAAGGAGTCTGATTTCCTGAAGAAACTCGAACAGACTACGAAAATCCGTAGAGGCCGGACCACAGTCAATGAGGCACCCTAACCGAGTGGACTGGAGACTGAAATGTAGGTACAATAAGTTCCTGACTAATATAGAACTTAAAAAACACTGTAGGAAGAAACACAGGCAAGTGCGACCCACAACCCTGTCCTGGATATTTCAACAAAAGAGGGAGCCACATGAGAAAACTCCCAATTCCGCCACTCTCTTGGCAGATGTAAACACCATAAGAAAGAGAAAGTCTACACTATAAACCACGTAGAGGTTATCAAAACTAGCGGTTCAAATGGAAGCCACAGGACGACACGAAGAACCACAGCCTAATCCCAAGGAGGCCCCAGGGGGGATAAAGAGAGGTATAATTCGGAAAACACCTTGAAGGAGGATATGTATACCCGAAAGTGGAGCAATTCCACATCCGAACCATACTGACAGTGCAGAGACCTGCACTTTCAGGAAGGCCAGGCGGAGGGCGAGACCCAAGCCAGCTGGAAGGAATGCCAGAACTTCTGGAAATTCGAAGCACCTGGAGGATCAAAACTACAGGTACGATACCATATGAATTATGTACGCCACATTCCGTGGTAGAGCCCAGCAAAAGCTGGCCTACATGCTGTAAACATCCCAATGAAGACAGAGCCAGAGAAGCCTTAGGCCCACAGTAGGGACGCAGTCAAAGACAAACGATCCAGGTCCAAGGAAAGGCAAGGACCCGTAGACAACAGGTCCGGACATTGAAGCAGCAGGAACGTAGTGTCGATGGGGAGACTCTGAAAATCCAAGTACCAGTGACATCTGGGGCAATCTGCAGCCACCAGCAGGAAGTACCTCCGTCTCGCTTGAAAAACTTCCGAGAAAGAAGGGAGACCGGAGGAAACCGGTACACAAAGTGGAAGGTCCACTTTACTGACAACTCGTCACCGAAGGTAGCATCAGTACCTCTAGTTCTAGATCCTAACACCGGCAGTGTTGACAGAGTCAGGAGGCCATGAGGACCACCTCTGGGAGGGCCCCTCTGGTCACTAGGAGGTGAAACCTCTCTTGGAGAAGAGACCAGTCCCCATGATGCACGTTGTGACGGCTGAGGAAGTCCACTTCCTAATGGAGAACCCCTGGAATGAACACTGCAGAGGCGGCCGGGAGGAGACCCTTGGACTTTATCAGAATGTGTGACATTCTCGTCATCGCTGCCATTATCGGACGTAACCTTTACAGGTGTACCGTGCAGAATGTGTTAGGCTAGACCAAGGGCCTAAGACAGCTTAACGTTCTAATAAATTCATTGGCAGGGCATAATCGACAGACGTCCAAATGCCCCGAAGGACTGCGGACCGGTCACTGCGCCCTAGAGACTAGCATCCGTTGTAAGGGTTACCCTAGATGAGATGGCCATAGCCACCAAGGTAGAAACAGACACCTCCAGAGAGAGCATTATCGGCTGAACCGTGATCCGATGGAGAAACCCGTTCCAACTGGAGAGGATTAGATTGTGCAAAGGCCTGGAATGGAATCAAGCATATTCCACCCTTCCGAAGGTAGACACCCTGGATTCTAGAACCCGCATTACAGAGTGTAATGATACTTGCCGATTGTGGAGACCTCTGCGCACTCTTAGATGAAGAGTGGAGATCTCGTCTGACGTCAGAAGGATTCTCCAGTCAGAAGGATTCTCCGATTTTGAGAATCCAGCAGGGCTTCCAGATTAATCATACCCTGTGAGGGCTTGTGAAGAAAAGCAATGGTTAACTTTGAAAACGGCTTCAAAGTACATTGGTGATTCTGCTAAGAGCAGGAGGCCGTCCAGATACTGGAGCAGTCGGATACACTGAACAGGTGGGCTGTCATAAAATCCATAAACCTGGTAAACCCCTTGGGGCTGTGGACAATCTAAAGGGCAGAGTCCGAAAATTGTAAGTGTTGCTGTGGCATAGCAAACCTGAGCGAACGCTGATGAGAGGGCTCTATTAGGTACCCGTAGGTACGAGTCCTAAATATTCAGCAATACTATAAAGTCCCCAGGTTCCAAATCTTGAATGATGGAGCGTAGGGGTTTCCTCCTGAGCCCAGGCACCTTTAGAAACTGGTTCAGGGAATTGAGACAGAGAATAGGCCAAAGAGGACCATTAAGCCACCGCACCAGAAAGAAAGCAGACCAGTCCCTCGCTAAGAAAGTGGGGATGGCATAAATAGCTCTGCTTACCGCAAGGCCTGTATAGCTTTCTGGATTTGAAGGCCCTGTTCAGGTCTGAAGAAGGCCCTGTGTAACAAAATAGGTGAGGAGGCCGTCAGAGCTATGAGAGGACGTACCTGTGAGAGACTACAACTCCTACCCAAGCATCCGTGGTGACTTGACACCGGCACTGGGTGAACTAACAAAGCCGGTATCTCACTTTGGAATCCCTCAGATGAAGACTTGTCCCATCAGGCTGAAAGTTTACCCTTAGGTTTAGAAGCAGGGCGTCTGGATGCAGAGGTCTGCTCGGTACCGGGTACAGTGGCCCCTGTGGAGGCAGACAGCCGAGGGAAAAAAACAGGCCTTTAGGCTGACCCGGAGGACAAAAAGACTTTACAGATTTAGTCCGAGGCCTTGTATACCTAAAGGCAGAAATCTTGCCGTTAGTTATACTGCCAATGTTGCTATGATCTTGTAAAGGTTAGGACCAAACAAGATCTTCCCAATATATGGTATCTGCACCTCTGCTTTCCAAGAGCGCAGCCATAGGGTATGGCGGCGGATACAGTCGCAGCTGAAACCAGGAGAGTCAGGAGACTGGTATCCCAAGTAGTTACTCTCACATATGAAAACTGCATATTTTATGTGAGTGACAAAAGACATTTGATCCCAAGAAGTGTTGGAGAGAAAAGCATTAGAAATGCATCAGCCCAGTACGCAATAGCATTAGTCAACCATGCGAGAGCCATGGTAGGACGGGCAATAGCCCCTAAAAACGAGTATATTGATTTCAGGGAAAGTTATCACCTACGGATCCGTAGAATCCGTCTGGGCAGGAATGGGAAGCGTAGAACGTTCGTAATCAGACGAGTAACATGAAAATCCACTCCAGGAGGTGATTTCCATTACTTGTGTCATGACCCTCAGGGAATGAGAAACATAAGGCCAAACGCTGTTGTAATACCTCTTATCTGGCGATAGCCAGACTCCTGCCACGAGATCCACCCGTTGGTCAGAGACGGGGAACACAGCCGACGACACGTCAATGCGTAAACTGAGGGTGTTTGATTTAGGTGCAGGTTCGACATTCTCTACAACTAGAATGGACCTGACTGGCAGCACCAAAACAGGGATAATAATACATGATGTAAGCTGCCTTTCGAGTGAGAGGGAAGGAGCCAGATACATCATCCAGGTTACCCTATGTTATGACGACAGAGGAAACTGGGAAGTAACCACAGGGCGTTTTTTTAGAAACGACATCCACCCAGAGCAGTAATCCCTGCAAGGGGAATGACAGAATGTTGTGGTACCAGAGGGAATTTCATATACTGCAAACCGTAATAAACTGCGAGATACCATGAGACGAAAAGGCAGTACGTTGAAGTAACCCCAAGGGAGTTACAACAATGGGGGGGCCGCCTGGCAATCCACAATGGAGGCCAGGATCCCGAGAAACAAACCGCCGAAGGGGGTCGTGTAAGGGGCCCGGCACCAGTTGGCGCCGCATACAAAACCCTTTCTGAGTCAAATCCTCCGCACTAATACCTGCAGTCCATGACATGCAGGATAGCATAAATGGGTGCAGTATCGTGCTCTCTTTCCTGGTTAGACCTTACAAACCATCTTCACGGAAATATTAAGGAGCGCTATACTGGTCCTCACCGACGCTAAGTTTAGCTGCAGGGACCCATTGTCAGCATATGCAACACACGGATCCACCTAAAATAGGGCAAAGTGCAGCAACAGTATGTGACAAACCTCACATATATTGACCAGCATATATATGTGAGGGCTCAGAACCACCCTAAGTACACCAGTATCAGGGCAGATGGGAAAGAAAAGGGATCGATATATACTGACAGGTGAGAGAAAGAGCAGACAGTCAGCACTAGCATAAGTCACATACAATGCAGAAATATATATACATAAACATTACATATAATATACTGCAAATGAGACTACATTTAACTGCCCAGATTCAGTGTCTGGGAAGGCTATAGCGCTGTGTACACTTACCCAAATGGTGAGGTACGCAGGGGGACTGGACCAACTGCTGTCCTTGTATGTATGTATGTATGTATGTATGTATGTATGTATGTAGCATGCAGGTGAATTGACTACTGTTTATTACCTAAATGATCATAAAAGTTGAAGAGAAGAACCAACATAGAGCAGCACATAACCACAAACACGCAGATCATGATAGGAGTGACATCCACAATTTCATTGTCTTGTGTCTTATCTGCTCCATCATCCCGCTTGTGTTTCATGTATGTCCTGAAAGAAGGAAAAAAAAAAAAAAAAAAAAAACAACAGTGAAATTCTGGTTATGCTGAACAAGGTAACATGTTAACAATGCTCACCAAAAACAAAAAACAAAACACAGATTATGACAAGTGCAGACTGTACTATATCTATCTAATGTACTATATATATCTAAATGATCTATGATGTGTTCAGGATTTTCAAGGTTAGAGGGGACAATAACCATGGCACGTATCTCTTTGTCTTTTAATGGTGTACATGGCCTTGACCAAGTAGTAGAATTATCAGTAGCCATCTTGCCCTTGCGGAAGGTCTGACCTGCTGCAGCCTCGGGAGCTCTTCTGACACAAAGAGCTGTGTATGCAATCGCAGTGGCCAATATATGCATGCACATGAAAAGGTATTCAAATAGACAGACATGCCTGCGTCTTTCAGACCACACCCCGTCACCACCCCCAAAAGCTGACAGCCTGTCACTCACTCTGCGATAGATTCCTCATTGCGTCCGTAGTACGACTTATATGTATGCACGATGGCAATTACTCGATCTGCGTGAGTAATCGCCTGTGTGTCCAGCTCTGAACCAGGCCCATTGATGGGAAACAAAAGTGACACAATGCAAAGTGTTCCTAAAAGCAGCAGCATGCAGATTAATGAACCACTGCATTTGCGTGATTCAGAGCTGTACACCATTTCCACAGCAGCTGAGCTCCGCAAGCAGCTTCTGTACGAAAATACGCAAATGACACAGTCGCTGGGATATGTATTGAGACATCTTTGCAATTCCAAGCATCTGCGCACAAAGACGCAGCATTAATCGCAGATCATTCCATGTTAGCAGTCCTGAGTGACTCTATGGTCACGCAGAATGTATGCGGGAACCGAGACGCTGGAACCATATTTCTTGCGTACAGGATGGCACATGCAGGATGTGACTCCTGGGTTTTTATCCCACACTCCCCGTTACCACCCCTAAACGCTCCCTGACTGTCAATCAGACTGCAAACAAATACTCGCCTCGAGCAACTATGGGAATGTACCTTGACTCAGGCGCTGTACAACTAGGAAACACGTCTTTTTAATCATACTTCAATTTAAGGTCAAGAAAAACGAATGACAAGAAAATGTTTTTATTAGCTCTAGTCTAGTCCGGAGCCGGCAGCTGTGTGTTTGTTGTAATCAGCAGCCGCTGAAAGTCTGTCAGACTCTCAGCGGCTGCTGCTGCTGCTCCCACTGCGGGAGCCATCCTCCGGCTCCCGCAGTGGGTAATGGAAGAGACGTCATGAGTAATGACATCTCTCCCATGCAAAGCGGCCGGAGGAGCTGTTAGCGGCGGGACCAGGAGCGGGGGTTTCAGGTGTTTATTTTTATTACGTCTCTCTATTGGGGGGGGACGGGACTACTGGGGGCACTACCAGGGGGCAATTACTACAGGGGGCACTACCAGGGGGGGATTACTACTGGGGGCACTAAAAGGGGGGGGGGGGATTACCACTGGGGGCACTACCAGGGGGGGGGGGGATACTACTGGGGGCACTGAAAGTGGGGATTACCACTGGGGGCACTACCAGGGGGGATTACTACTGGGGGAATTACTACTGGGGGCACTACCAGCTGCTGCATTTCCCACCCTAGGCTTATACTCGAGTCAATAAGTTTTCCCAGTTTTTTGTGGTAAAAGTAGGTACCTCGGCTTATATTCAGGTTGACTTATACTCGAGTATATACGGTAATTTAAAATATTCCTGCTCTAGTGACATAAAAGTGGCTTGGAGAGAGTAGAGAAAGCAGCCTATTCATTCATTAACAGTGATAGGGATTTAAAACTGTACTGAAATGACATGCATATGTAAGTAAAAATGATTTGTATTTGCAAATAGAGTATTTCTTCCTATAGGGGTAATCAATTAGATTTCTTTGCTTATATATCTCAAACAGAATTTAGAATAATTACACAAGTTAAACTCTACTTACTTTTTGACATCTCTGCTTCCAGCCCAGTAGCCACCAATAGCCACAGTTCCAACCGCCATCACAAAAATGATGACCATATTATAGTCCACAACAGGCTCATTTGGTGCATACATAGCCACTTTCACCGACTGGCCAAAAGTCTAAAGCAGAAGAGAATAATGATTAGTAAGCACAGTTAGCTATGACAGAGAGTTCTTTTATTTTATTATAACTTTGCAAGCACTACCAAAACAAATAGGAAAGGGTCATGTCAAGTCATTTTCAAGATATTTAGCAGTGAAAATCCTAATTGCACATACATTAAAATGTCACATAAAGTTAACATTTCCAGTAGGTCATGGGCATACTATATAGTTCAATGGAATGTGGGCTATTTAACGGATAAAGCATATTCATGAAAGCTATACATTCAATATCCCAACAGCAGGGATTCCAGCGGTCAGAATGCAGATGCTGGCATCCCGACCACCAGAATCCCGAAAGTAAGTAGCGGTGTTGGGGGGGATTGTTAGGGTTAGGAACTAGGGGGAGGGATAGGGTTAGGTACCGGGAAGGGAGGGTTAGGTATACTTACCTCGAGCTGTTGGGATAGTAACCTAGTCGGAATGCCGCGTTGGGATTCTGACCGCCGGCATCCCATACCCAACCCTTCATAAAACTATACTGCCACTAAAGTTGTCTCCTACTTTAACTTTATAAATATGGGTTAAGGATTTCCACAGGAATAACCATGGGGTGCAGGTGGTTGGAGCTAACCGGACACCAAACAGTCAAAAGCTTTAGATCCCAGGATGACCCGGTCCTCCTCCACATATACCCCGCCCCAAGTCAAAGGCAGACAGTTTTGTGAACAAGCCCAAAGCAGGAGCATGAAAGAGGAGAAGGAAGAACAGTACACACGAGAAACACTCACAGAAGATGAGGGACTCAGTGAGGAAAATACACAATAAAGCCAGGTACGTCAGGGTGGGCGCCCTGTGGATCCTATGGACCTCAAAGAAAAAAAAAAAAAAAAGAGTTAACAAAATGTAAGTCTTCCATAACTCTTATTTTCTTCTTCAGGGTCCATAGGGATCCACAGGGATAACCATGGGGAAGTCCTAAAGCAGTTTCCCCTAAGGGTGGGTATGCTCCTGAGCAGAAAGGAGAATCCGTCGCCCAAAGGAAGCATTCTGAGAGGCAAAGGTGTTAAAAGCCATAGAACCTGAGGAAGGGGAGGACAGAAGACCACGTGGCTGCCCTGCACAATTGTTCAGCAGAAGCTCTTCGGCAAACCGCCCACAAAAGGTCCCACATACAGAGTAGAATGTGCTGTAACTGTTTGGAACAGTAAGACCAGCTTGCGTGTAAGCCTGAGAGATTGTCATGCGAAGCCATCAGGCCAGAGTCTGTTTATTAGCAGGCCAGCCCCATTTGTGAAAGCCGTACAACACAAAGAGAATCCGATCCACGTAGATCAGAAGAGTACGAACCACATCCAGGGAGGCTTCACCTGTAGAGAGGTCCAAGGAATGGAACGTGGAACCACAATTTCTTCATTTAAATGGAATCGGGATACCACTTTAGGAAGGTAACCAGCCCCGGTTCGGAGGACAGCTCTGTCCGGATGAAAAATCAAAAAGGGGAGCGACAGGAGAGCGTTGCTAAGTCAGAAACCCTGCGAGCAGAGGAGATAGCGAGGAGGAAGAGCGTCTTCGCCGTCAGCCACTTGAGGTCTACTGAGTGAAGAGGTGCAAACGAAGGAGCCTGTAAAGCCCGGAGAACCAAGGACAAAATCCGACGGGGCCACCGAAGGGACAAAAAGGAGGTTGAAGGTGGATAACACCCTGAAGGAACTTTCTAACATCAGGTAGGAGAGCGATCCTTTGCTGGTACCAGACTGACAGTGCAGAAACCTGAACTCTAAGGGAGGCCAGGAGGAGGCCAAGTTCTAACCCAGTTTGGAGAAAGGCAAGCACCCAGGAAACCCTAAAAACCGTAGGGTCATAATTTCTGGCGGAGCACCATTGAAAGTAAGAGTGCCAAACTCTGTAATAGATGCGGGCTGAGGAAGGCTTACGTGCCCGGAGCATCGTCTGGACCATAGAGCGAGAGAAACCTTTGGCTTTAAAGAGGGGTCTCTGCTCCTGGACCCGTACCTGGAGAACTTGTGGTTGTGACGTGAGGCCATGAGGTCTACGTCTGGTAGGCCCCATTTGTTCACCAGGAGTTGAAAGACAACAAGACAACTGGGTGGAGTGCCCATTCTCCAGCATGTACATCTCTTTTTTTTTTTTTAGAACGGCCTCCTGGCCGCTCGCATAGCTGTGGGTGACCACCCACAGCTATAGCGAGCGGCCAGAAAGATGGTCGCGATGGTCAGGGTGGTAGGGTCTCGTTTCCGCAAGCCCCAGAGAGATTTCAGTTCTAACAGAGCCGAAATCTCTCCCACTGACATCACTCGTGATGTCAGTGGGGCCACCCCCAAATGGAGGTGTTCACATGGGAGTGCCGAAATTTTGTCCACTGGAAGAAAGATCCTTTGTATTCGGGAATCCAGGAGTGCACCCAGGTGTACCATCCACTGTATGGGAGAGAGGGAGGACTTTCTACAATTGATGAGCCAGCCGTGTGCTTGCAGGAGGCAATAGCTGGAGATGTTGTAAAACAGCCAGTGAATGTGCCAAAATGAAGCGGTCGTCTAGGTATGGCAGGATTCTGACTGACGCCTGAGGTGGGCCGCCATGACTGCCATTATTTTGGTAAAGACCCGAGGGGCTGTTGACCGACCAAAGGGCAGCACTTGAAACTGGTAATGTTGCTGCTTGACAGCAAACCATAGGAACCGTGGTGGGTTGGAGTAATAGGCACATGCAGGTATGCATCCTTAAAGAAGCCATAAAGTCCCCCGGCTTCAATGCCAGGACAATTGATCATAGTGTTTCCATGTGGAACTTGGACACACGGATAAATTTGTAGAGCGATTTGAGATCAGAATAGGCTGATTAGACCAGTTGGGCTTCTGAACCAAAATAACAGTGGAATAAAAACCAGTTCCTCGCTGAGCCGAAGGAACCGGTATTATCACACCTGAACGCAGCAGGTAGTGAATGGCATCCTGGAGGGCCAGGGCCTTGATGGGGGACCTGTACAAAATTTGCTGGGGAGGACGCCTCAGGAAGATGACGGCGTACCCCTGAGAGACCAGTTCTCGGACCCAGGCATCCGTTGTTTGACACCAGGAGTCGGCAAATTGAAGAAGTCGACCTCCCACCCTGGGATCCCCCTGGGAGGAGACCCGCCCCATCATGGGCTTGGAAACTGTACATCTGGCTGACTAAGGCTGCTTGGATCGCGGCTTGGCGGTCTTGTGAGAACTAGGCTGCCTGGGATAGGACTGACCTTTTGCCTCACCCGGGGGTGAAAGGACAGAAAGGAGGAAGGCCTAGGGGCAGCTGCTGATGGCAGAAAGGCAGATTTTCAGGCTGCCATGATAGCCACGATTTTGTCAAACTCTGTGCCGAACAGTATGTTTCTAGAGAAAGGTAAGAATTCGAGGGCCTTCTTGGATTCCGTGTCAGCTTTCCAGGATCGTAGCCAAAGTACCCAGCAAGCAACTACTGAGGTTACAGATGCCTTGGAAGCAAGGAGTCAAGTATCCAACACAGCTTCTCCCAAATAAGAGACCGCTTCCTGGATGTGCGAGTTGTAGGCCAGTTGCTCCCTGGCAGCGTCTGATGGCAGGCTGTCTTCAAGCGCATCCGTCCATACTTCGATAGCCTTAGCTACCCAGGTCGCAAGTAATAGCGCCAAAAAGCGAGAAAACGCACTTGAGACAAGTTTCCAGTTTTCTATCCATGGCGTCTTTAAGGGAGGAAGTGGACGTTATAGGCAGGGTAGAGCTTCTGACTAAGGGTGCCACGTGTGAATCAACAGTAGGGGGGCCTTCCCACTTCGTAAACTCGCCAGGTGGGAGAGGGTAAAGAGACGAGTTTTTTTTTCAATCTGGAACAGTTTCCCAGGAGTACTCCATGCCTCCCTCATGAGCTCAGTGAGCTGGTCCGATTGAGAGAATTCAGCCTTAACCACCTTTTGGTGTTTAAACACCGGGTTTTAGGCTTAGGGGCCAGTAACTCATCCTCTATGTTCAGGATCAATTTAACCACCCTCATTACAGAAGGGATATCCACTGTCGAATGAAGGTCCTCCTCACCCGAGGGAGAGAAACGTTGCATCATCTGCCTCCTCAGATGATGCATCAGAACCCGAAAGCTGGGTGGACTGAGAGGATGATACAGTCCGCCTATGTGCTTTGGCGGCTAACTGTGTGTGCGTCTGTATCATTTGCTGATAGGCGGCAGACGTTTCAGCCATATTCTGAACTGAGTGGGCAAAAACATCCATCTAAGGAGGATAGATAGGGGGTACAAACATAGCAGGATGTAACAGCTGTGGGTACCCTATGGTGGGAGGCAGCGTGGGGGCTAACTGCCTCCAACTGCGTCATAACCTGGGATAAAAAGGACACCCAAGGTGGCTCCTGGACAGGAGCTGGCGAGGTGGACTGGTGAGGTGGTACATAATTAGCACACAGACCATCCCTGCACAGAATCCTGAGTGACAAGCCCGCTTAACAGGATCTGCATGTAACCAGCACAGGGGCCACAGCCTCCTTATTACCCTTGCCTTTAGAGGACATAGTAATAGCCAGCAAGTAGTACAGAAAAAATGTATAGCAAGTAATGCAATGTGACCCCCTTCACTAATAAAAGTGTGAAGCAATAATAGCCCCTAAACACCTGGTAGTTGTCACATACGGTGCATATTTACAACGGGCACTAAATCAACTACTCAAGCCTTAATAGGCTGGTAGGATTGAGCGCTGTATAACCTGGCTCTGAGGAGAGAGATACAGGAAGACTGAACCCGATTCTCCTGAGACCTGTAGCTTCAGTAATGCCCTGAGAAATGGCTGCTGAGCGTCTCACAGTGGGAGGAGGGTGAGGGATCGCGTTCTGAGCTGACAAGGGGCTACCGGGGAAGAACTTACCTCCCAATGCTGTATATGGGAAAGATTTCTGGACTGCACACCCTGAATATATATATATATATAATACTATTTTATATACTGTAGTGCAACTTTGGTTCATTTTTGGGGCGTGGGTCCCCCTGTATTGCCTTGTTGATCTGTTTCAGGGCACCGCATTATAACACATTTTTCTTTTATAACACATTTTAACCCTTCACTGTTTATTATATATGTACCTCACTTTTTATTTTCATTCTTTATATGCAGCAGTAGCTGCTCCTAACTATCTCTTTCACACTGCACTTTTCTTACTAAGGCGGTGCCCTGGGGCAGCTTAGCTGGGCTAGTTTGGGGGCGTCCTGCGTTCTGGATTTGAATCGTAGTATGTTAGGGACCTACCCTACAGAGGTTACCTTGGCCAAGATTATGCTAAAAACCTCTATCGATTGCAAAATTTTATTGCATTTATATATTATTAATAATTTGGAGTTGTGCACCTGAGATTTGTCTGTTTTTGTGCTCCCAATGCTGTATCAAGCGCCGGGGCCGAAGGCCTCTGCAAAAGGTCCCCAATGCCGGACTAAAGTGCCGCAGAGGTCTAGTGGGGGTGCGGACGAACCGGACGCCCCATCTCAGCGTCTTTCGGCTGATCTCCACAACCGGAGGTAAGGACTGCAACATACATGATTCCCCGCAAGTAGGGAATCGCCTTACCTGCCTCCCCGTTTGTCTGGCTGCAGCCCTGGGTTTCCAGTAGAGCAGCTAGCTGAGCCCCGCTGTCACCCGCCGTAATCACCAGATCACTCTCCAGAGTTGCGGTACTGGCGGGGGTAGATGGAGCAGTAGCGCAAACACCCACTAGGACGCTCAGCGCTGCTTGCTCTAAAAACAAAAACAAAACTAAGATATAATAAAAATAAAACTTGGGCTGCCTAATGCAGTCCCCTTGTCTAAAGGTGCAACCAGCTCCTGCAGGCACCAAACTGCCTTTGGCTGGAGTCGGGGTATATGTGGAGGAGCCCTAAAGCTTTTGACTGTTTGGTGCCCGGTTAGCTCCAGCCACCTACACCCCATGGCGATCCCTATGGATCCTGAAGAAATAATGACGTTGAGGCTTTAATTATTAATGCCCCATAATTTACATCTAACCACATTACTATTACGGATCTCAATCTGCAGCACAAATAATTTACCCTTTTGATACAATATTATATACGCCTTTATTTGCATCCTCCCGTCTTTACCACAAGCAGCAGCATCCTGCCGTAAACACCTACCAGGTCCAACAGAGTTTTCAGTCAGAAAGATTTCAGTTGCTATTGGTAGTGATAAGGAGAAGTGGTGTAAAAATGTGCATTTAGCCTTACCTTACGGATATCCTCCATGTCACTGTAGCTAAGAAGTGCCACAGGAATATCAATCTCTTCATACTGGCTGCGATTACCTCCAGGAGGGACCTGAAGACATAATGACATATCAAAATTAAGTTGTAGGATATATTTATGTTTTTAAATTTGAACAATACTAATACTCACTGTTAATGTTGCACCACTCTTGGATGCGATAACAGACTCACCGCGGGAAAAGCAATGAATGGAGATTTTTGTAAATTTGTGCCACGAAACTTAAAGAGGTGATTTTATTTAAGGCAAAAGTTTTGCCCGTAACCACTTGCATTGGCGTGGTCGCATCGTTCGTGACCACGTCAGGGTATGCGTTACCAGACATGGCCGCAAACAATGTGACTAGTATGAAAGGCTCAATGGGCAGCTGCCACCAAAGGTGGCAATGTTCCTTATAAGGAGAGTTTAACCCATTTAACTCAGAGCTGTGGAGTCATCACTAAGCCCGTATCCAAAGGGGCCCAGAGATGCACTGGTAAACATTTTACTATGTGTGCTGCAGCCGGTGTGCCAGCTTACAGACTTCTACAACTGTCTGGATTTTTTTTTCCACATAAAAATAAAATAAATTTTTTTCTCGGTTATTTGAATTGCCCCCAATGCATGAATTGCTTTTACAGATGAAACACCTAAGTGACAATGACAGAGCGTTTCCAAATGAATGTGTCACTACAGGGGCAATTCCGATTTCTTGCTGGAATAGTGCTTGTCCAGTTGCTGCTGTGTGTCACCACCCTTTCTAGCAGCTTTGCAAATCACTGGCACCGCTAGAAGGCTTTGCCAAGACCTAACTGCAATGCATTATCTCATTAGTGCCAAAATTTAAATGGATCATTACACAATAGACGCATACTGCTAACGGTACATTTTGAATTTTGGCTTCACATTCAGTTTGGAGCTTGCATCTAATATTATCGAACAGCATACATCAGCCACCCACAGTGTGAAATGACAAGGGCAAAACAGCAAACATAACGCAACAAAAGCAAGCTATCCATTAAGGATTTTGTTAAAAGAGTTACTTTGAATTAGTCTTAAATTTTAAATTAACCAACATTATTTATTTTAGATTAATAGTTTTTATTAAACAACACTTGCACAGTATAAGAAAAAAAACAAAACAAAAAAAAAAACACAACATGATTACTACTCACCAGCCTGTCCTGACTGACAATCAGCAGACCACGGGCCCCATTGATTTGTGCCAGTCGTACCTTCTCATAGAAAGTGCAATTTCCTCGCATTACCATGGGTATACTGTTACTAAACCCACCTTCTGGGACATCTGCAATTGAACAAAGCACAGATGTGGTCTGATCTTGAAGATGGAGCAAGGCCTGAGAGAGAGATATAGACAAGAGAATGTCAGAAGGTCTTTCACCACTACCTTGCTACAGATTAGATGGATAAACAGTTTCATACAGAGCTACGATTCTATTGTGGCCTTTTAAGTGACTGATCTCTTTTCAGTGTCAAACTCCGTGGGTCTCTCCTTGCCTCCATTCCACTCATCACAACACTGTCCCTGTCACATGCTGCTAGACATAAAAGAGGTCACTACTCCTCGCAAGAACAGCGCATCAAATGTAGTAGCCGCTGCTGTGAACATTCCCATGATCTGATTGGATACAGTTTAAGCTTTGCCCACATCAAAACGGGATCAGCAGCAGATAGAGAAAAAACACAGAAGAAACTGTAATGGTCCATGCGTAGACAGCATGTTTAGATGAACACATTGTGCTTCAATAATTCTACACAGAGAGTAAAGGATAGAATATTATTTTAAAGGCTTTTTCATACTTTCAAATGCACCTGTAGCACGCTGTACAGATGGGTCAACATACATCTAGCCTCCTGGCACATTTAAACAGCCCTTCTAGTCGTGCCATGCCGTGGCGTGACTCAGCGCCAAACGTCTTTCCGTTCGTCTTTTTTACCTTCAAATTCATCTTATTCACACAGCGATGCAAATAGAACACAAAAGCATATTCTGCTGATTAAAATGATAGGCATGCTGCATATGTTCTAAGAGCGAGTGCGGGGGTATCTGCGTGCAAAATGCTACGTTACAGTATCAGCAGCTGTAACACTAACGCAGCGTTTCGCATGCAGATACACCAGCAGTCACACACAGAACATAGGCATGCTGCATATCATTTTAATCAGCAAAAGCAGCTTGCATGTTCTATTTGCATCCCTGTGTGAATAAGACGCATTTGAAGGTCAACCATAGCACGAAAAAGACGCTAGCCGCTACAGAGTCGCACTAAGCTCCTGCATTGTGTGGCGCGACTTGTAGCGCACGGAGGATAGATGTATGTGGGCACAAATACTACAGCGACAAGAAATTGTATTTTGGAGATAAAAGTATTAAAATTGTGCCCCGATATTGCATAGGACTCATAAGTGTATATATATAATTTTATGGGGGAGATGTACTAAGCCTTGGAGACAGATAAAGTGGAGTGAGAAAAAGTACCAACCAATCAGCTCCTATCATCTTACAGGAGGTGTTTGAAAAATGACAGGGGCAGATGTGCTAATGCCTGGAGAGTGATAAAGTGTAGAGATAAAGAACCAACCAACCAGCTCCTGTCATTTTTCAAACGCTGATTGGCTGGTCCTTTATCTCTCCACTTAACCTAACTCTCCCTTAGAACAGCAACATCCACTGCACAGCAATGTTAGGAAGTACACAGCAGTACAGGTCACAACTATTAAGCAGGAACTCATCAGCGTGGGTAACTCACCAGGCAAGCTATTTAAGCTTGACTGGACCAACAGCAGCTCAGACCAAAGGGGGGTGCTAATTTGGTCACCCTGACAACTGGTGCTATGGGTTTAACCGAAATGATGCCAGCCACCAGTTGCTACCGTGTCGGGACTCACTGTAATTTCCAACAGTGTGTGAACTGTTTTTTTGGGTGTGCGCTGCGCAAATTAGTGTATTTTATGCTACGCAACCGGTGGTAATTCAGACTCGGTAAAAGCCCTTACATTAGCACAACTGTAAATATATCAATGTTCCATATTAAGGGAGGCCGAGACATATCTTAGCAAATTACAGATTTACCAAATAGTAAAGCAATTCATCAAGTAATACATACTTTTTAAAGTAATATCAATAGATCATTTCTAAGATACAATATTGTTACAGTTTGTGAAATTAAAAAATGTGTGTGTCTCGGCTGGGAGAGTGCAGTACACCAAGGGTGCAGCCTCCTAACTGGGCACATTTACATTGTAGCCCCATCCCTGCATACATGTACAGCGCAACCACATCCCGGGTGCACATACTGTGCTGCCACTATGCTGGGTACATTATGCTTACAGCATGAATACTTTATCGTCACCGCTAGCCTGGGGGCACCCCAGCATCTCCGGGAGTGCTGTGCATGCCCCCAAAGTGAGTGGGCGTGCCCTCAGTGATCAGGGCCCTGCCCTAAAACAATCCTAGAGTGAACACTAGAAGTCCCAATTTGGTCCATCTTTAGACAGTGGAAGTCTGGGTGAATGGTCTTCCTGTAAATTGTATTTTAATGATGAACACTCATTTATTGATTGGGCCATTTCCTGTGATCCATGTACTTTCCCTCTTGTTGTGTATGTATTTTTTTTATGTTGGTTTCCCATGATGAGATTGCAAAAAATAAATAAACACTGCATACCATAAACAAAGACAATTCTTGCTGCTAGAACAAACAAGGAGAAGAGGAACTTACAGCTTTGGTCAGGTCATGAGGCAGGTGGGCCCATTCAGAGTTAAAAAGAATGCAGTAATCTTTGGCACTGCCACCACTCTTGCCCGATGTAATGTGGACCATACCATATTCACTGAGTACCTAATAAAAAGAACACAAGCTGTTGAGAGGAGCAAAGTCAGCTGTCAAACGCCATATTATCATTTTTTTTAATCAAAATTCTGACAGTACATCAGAAAGAAGGTCCCCCCAGCACACTGCTGAAACCAGTGATAAAAGCTATATGCTATTTTATTTGTCTATAAAATGCAGAAGTCTCAGTTACATACATTTGCAAATATATGATAATTCAATAAGCCACTTTGTGTCGCTTTTGCCAACAGAGCAGACCTATCTTCTGACAATGAGAGTTGATGAGTTTATAAATGGAGTGTGGTACCCAAGGCCTCCAATATGGCAATAAAGCCCAGCACTCCTCTCAGCTGCTGATCTTGCGTATGCCTCACACTCCCTTTCTAGTACCTGCTGTAAACGTTACAGTACATTCAAGAAACAGAATGCAAACAAAGTTTCAGATACGCTGCGATTTTCTCTCTGCATAACAATAACTACACCATACTTTACATTCCTATACATTATTTTATTTATCACAAGTGAGAGTGTTGACTGGAGGGAGAAGGTATTCAAAAGCAAACCTTGGATGAAAGAGAAGTAACAAATTGATGTCTTAAATAGTGTTTTATGCAGCATAAGGAAAGAGATATTTAAAGCATAAGTATCAGACTCGAATAGAGCAGGATTACAAGATAAACACTAATGGTGCATACAAGGGCAGATTTCTTGGGTCGATTTTAACGATAACGATATCGTTTGATCGTTTAAATCGACCTTTTTTGCCCCCTCAAACGACCAAACGATGCGCGGGCACGAATGGTCAGTATCGACCAGCGCCCGTGCATGCATATTGACCAGGTTAGCCTGGTTACTATAGGGACCCTCGATCGTTGATCGAGGGCTGTTATAGTGGTTGGGGGAATGGAGCATGTGCTGGATGTTCCATAACGATCATCCAGCACATGCTGGTCGATCAGGCAACGATACCTGATCGTTGTCTGATCTGACCTTGTGCTCGGTCCATAACACAGATCTTTTTGGTTTGTGCTCCTGAACATGGGAATGCTCTAAATTAAAGTGGATTCCTATATAATCAAAGTCAGGCATACATATTCAGGGGGGAATTCAATTATTTTGCGCTGCAGCAGCTAAACTGACATGGCGCTATTCAGTTGTTTGGGCCACTGAGTGCAAGTGCCACGGGTGCCTATTACCCAAAGTCGGCCATTTGGCACAACATGCGCAATAAGTAATGGGTGCCTGCGGCACTCGAGCCCAGTGGCACAAACTGAATACCAGCAATCACTTTAGATGGGAGCCACAGGCACCTAAAAAAACTATTGAATTCCCACCAAAGTGTGGAAGGAGGACTGTAAAGCATAGGTCTCTTTCTCTGTTCAAAATGAAGGGTAATTTGGAATGGACACATTTAAAACGAGTGATATGTAAAGCCAATAATAATTGTTATATTGAAAGTGAGAGGAAAGACATCCTCCCATATGCCCATTGCATTGTTAATAAAAAGGGGGACACAGGGGAAATAACATTATCCATGGTTTTTCATACCTGCCAACGGGCAGACATATCGGGCCGTCCGTACACACTGGGCGATACTGTGCCCGACCGCCGCCGCATAGGGCTGCATGGGATCGTCAGCAGCATCGCCTGATTTTACTGAATGTACAAAAGATCAGACGAAGCGGCTGACGACCCCAAGAGAGCGCGCACTACACGATGTAGTGCATATACACTGCGCGATGTTAAGGATTTGCCGCTCCAATGCGTCAGAATCGGCCAAATCCAATGCTGAATCTACTGTGGTAGTATGCCAAGATTTCTCCAATGCTGCGTATCCACTACGCAATGTTACTAAGCGATTGCACGATTACGACATCATAATCATGCAGTAATTGTGCACAAATCGGGCACTATTATGTCAAAAAAGATCAGTGATGCGCGCTCCCGCTGGTCATTTCGACATCAATTACCTACTGAACATGCTGGTCAATCTGCCGATAACGACAGATTGCCCATGTTCAGAGATGATTGATGTGCCTGCCTACACTGAACAATCAATCGCTCAGTGTAGGCACTGCAGGGGGAAGGACGGTACGATTAAGATGTGGTAATCGCAATGTCGTGCCGGTATCTGCAAGTGGATACGCAGCTTTAGTCACAAGAAAACTAAATGATGAGATGAACTTGCATGTTGTCAGGATACACTGTATCATTTTGATTAAAGAAGTTTTCCAGGAGGAATAGATATGCGTAATAAGTATTTCATACAGTACAATCTGCTCCAAACGCATCAAATGTGGAGCACAGATGCCTCTTGTCCACATACTGAGCAGCAGAGTAGTAAAACCGAAGGGTAAAAAATTAGCTACAACTATGTATGAAAAGGGCATGGCGCACAGCTCTGAAAAGGCGATACGTTCACTATCCTGGCACAGAGGATGCTGACACTCAGAATCCCAGCGCCGGCATCCCGACACCTGTCAGAATATCGGCGCCGGCATCCCAAAGGTAAGTAGCGGGTTGGAGGGGGGGTTAGGCACAAGAGGGGTGGGAGGGGGAAGTTAGGTTTAGGCACTAGGGGGGAGGTTAGGTTCCGGAACCGGGTAAGATGGGTTAGGATACCTGAAAAAAGAGGTATCCTAAGCCTGTCAGGATGCCGGCATTGGGATTTTGACTGCCAGGATCCCAAACGCCGGCATCCCCTGCTCATTCCCTGAAAAGGCATGTATTTATGGAACCTTTCAACTTTAAGTTCCTCCAAAGAGTAACCTCAATGTGACTACTGTTTGTCAAAAGGGATGTTGAGTGGCGACAACAAATATTGATCAGCACACAAATACCAATGTTTAAGCTATGGAGTGCTTATACTATAGTACATCACCTCTCAAGGAAAGTAATGGCAGTAATATTCACATCGGTAGATATTTTTAATACAATTTTGCAATGAGTCTCACTTTTAACAGCTTTAATGTTGGAAGCTGTTAAAGGATAATTATATAAAAGAAGCAGTTATCACTATAGTTTTCCATCTTCACTTCTCATATGCATAGCAATTTCAACAAACATAGAAAAATATTAACTTGATTGAGTCACGCAAGACAACAAAAGAGGATTTTTTTTGTGCTCACTACAAAACCAATTCCTCCGAGTCCATCTGGGGGACACTGCGAAGACTCTGGGTTTAGAGGGGAGGCTGAGGAGTAGGCACTAAATAGTTCAACTATTGGAGCTGAAACTCCACCCCATTTTTTCCTATAAACCCTCATACCTGCTGCAGCAACTCAGACCTCAGCATGCAGAAGCACAACCAACCACAAACAACAAGGGAGGGAACGCAGTGTCATCCAGATGGACTCTGACCTGGGGGACACTGCGAAGACTCTGGGACTTCCCAAAGCAAGCCACAAGAGGGGCCTACTCCTCAGCATCCCCTCTAAACCCAGATTCTTTTTTGGGTCCGCCAGATCGGACAAGAGAGGAATAGATGGTACAGATATATCATGCAACAAATTGTCTTCCGATGCCGTATATACTATTCTTTGTCAACCAAACTTTTCACATCCAAACTTAAATTAACAAATGTACAGTATTTGTGGGCTGAGTGGAGGTAAGTCAGTCACAGAAAAACACACGGAATAGCGAAGTGATCGACAGTTTCCGCATCTCAGAACATAGATGTTTCACAGTGTAAGAAAACAGGCGTATAGGGGTACCAATGAGTATTTCAAGGAAATGAAATGAATTCCATTATGTCCTTATCAAACTCCACGGTGGTCGACACGAATGGACAACATTATATAAAAGAAATAGAGTTGATTTAAGCTTAATCCACCCTAACGGTGTAAATAAAAGCAACACAATGTTTATTTTTTTATTTGGATAAAGCTGGGTACACACTATACAATGTGTGTACTCACCGACAGTACAACGCAATGTAATGATACATCTAGCATGCCGTACACACTGTACTATCTTGTGTACGATGGCGCGATGTGTTGTTACATGCTGCATGTTACAACATAGGGGTCAATACTATTAGCTGTGATAATCTCGAAGGTGCGAGTCATCTCGGCAATAGCCACACTTTACGGCAGCCCGTTTTCGCTGAATTTTGCACACAGCCTCATAGGGCTACGAGCAAAATTCTGCAAATTCAGGCACAGAGAGGGACGCGATGGATGGAAGGTGCCGGTCCGTTGCCGGTGTTTTAACGCCGTTGCAATTGCAACTCGCACATAATAGGATTGACCCCATAGTGTGGTTCATTGCATTGTCCCATCTGCTGTGCAGCACAACCCTCATGAACGTGCTGTCGGGCGTACACACTGCACGATATATGGTTCCGAACCACAACGGAACGATATATCGTAAGATAGATCATACAGTAACAGTTTGAAATAAATTATTAAGAAAGTGAGCATCAGCAGAAGGCGTTACATCTATACAATGTCTGGTAAAGGTATACAGAGGTGACCATTTTGCTGATTTGCACAGAATGTCTGCTGAGGCCAGAGCCTTATGTGCTCAGGAGGGTGCCAACACCTTTGTGGCATTTCAGGTTCATTCAACTTGATGTAAAAACAAAAAAAACAACCTCTTTGAGGGAGTTCAAAAAAGCTGTGGGTTGTACTACTCACCCTCAGCTCCTCGATAAAGAGTCTGTCAATTTTCATATGAGCACCTTACAACTAGCCCCAAGGCAGCCCTTAATGCCAATTTATTTTTGTTTGCACCTCCGGAGCGTGAGAGCAGAAATCCACGTTAAGTACTGCCTTAAGGACAGTCGCAGGTAGCTCACGGGCATCTCAGTCTAATTCCAGGCCATTTACCTGGGAGAAGAGGCCACACGGTACAACCCGTGGTTCCTTGAATCTCCCTTTGTGTGCAAAGCTGGGTACACACCTGAAATATATATCTGCAGATGGTGGTTGTTCATATACACTGACCAACCATCACTGCCATCTAAAGATATATCTGTTGTGAAATGGGACAAATCTTCTTGTAATTTACATAATGGGCTGGTCTTCCATAGAGCCAACAGTACATTGCACACACCAGCCCCCACAGTACATTGCACAGAACCGGTCCAAAGGGATTTCTTTTTACAATGACAGTGAAAGTTTTATGTTGACTGAGGCTCCCGCTTTCAGCTCCCTCTGACCAGGCCTCCTAATGTTCGCAACATCCTCCTCCCCAGGTCACAAATCCAATACTTGCAAACAAACCCCCCCTCCCCAAGTCACAGCTCAGACAGCAGCGTTTATCGCCAGCACCTCCTCCCCAAGTCACAGCTCTGACAGCAGCACTCGCCTCCCCAAGTAATAGCTCTGATAGAAGCACCCGCACATCTTCCCATGTCATAGCTTAGACACCTGCACCCCACCCCCTCTGACCCCCTTCCCTGCCTGCCTGCCTGTCAACTACTTACCTGACACAGCTCAGGTGGACCGCAACAACACTTCTGTCCCATGCCGCTGCACACACTGCTGCTCCCACGCGGACTTCAGAGAACTGATTAGAATAACCCGGCCCATCCAGGTGACACACTGAACGGCCAACCTATCGGGCATCAGCGGGTCGGCCATACACACAGAACGATGTACCAATATATCTACAGATATATATATGGGCATCGGCTGTGCAGCAGGGCCGACACGATATATCTGAACGAGTTGGTTCATTCAGACATATTGTTTGTACAAACCCACCAATCAAGTAACGATAGACTGGCCGATCAATTGATCGGCCAATATATCGGCCAGTGTGTACCCAGCTTAAGGCTCATTCTCCTGGATGCATTTCTTATCTACTAAAATCAGCTAGAATTGTTGTCTTTGCCAGTCATGGGAAACACAGAAAGGGCCATCACATTTTCTTCTGCCCATAACATGACTGTTGACAGTTTTGAATCCTAGCTTCCCTTACCAGCTTGCCAGTGTATGAAAGCAACTAGAGTCCGGTCATCACAAAAGATTCTGAGATGTATGTGTCTTAAAATAAGTTGAGAGTGCTGAATTGCTTGCTATACTACCCTCATTTCCAGCATATTTACATGCAAGTGTCTTGTTCTGAGGCCACATGCCCTGTACCACTTTTCAGTAAGCAGGTGGTAGACCCAAACTTTTGATCTGGACTTTGTGGTGAGCACAATCCATTTCTGAAAGACACTCAAAAATGCTGAGGCCTTCATTCCTGTCACCATCTGAGGCATTTCCTTATGACATTGCAAGTCTGATGTCACGACTGGATGGATGAGTATGCAGGAGTGTTAGCCGATAAATGGCTTAAAAAACTCCTGCTAACGGCTGGATAGGGAGGTCGCATCTTTTGTGCAAGCTTGATATTTAAACTGGCCATCCTCCCGATTCATTGAAGAACGTATGCAGCGAGATTTGTCTAGCTCAGTGTGATCTCCCGTCATTTTGGACAGGAGAGCGGGCGCGATAAAACAGTTGAATTGCTTCCAAAGACTTAAGCTACTTTGGCTCCTTAGAATGATGCAGAGCCAGTACAGCAGCTTCATACGCTGTAACCTGCTGCACAACTGTCTGCACAGAGTGTGACACATAAATTATATCATCGGGCTTACTCTGAGTTGTATGGATCTCTATGCAAGGAAGCAAATTATCACTTTTACATACAGCTCATGCAATGAGAATTTACACATTTTTCTGTATCATTCTGTCCTAGTCTGTGTCTTAAGGTACCTACACACATGGTGATTTTTTACACGATTTGCCCGATGACGACAAATCGTGTAAAATATGCCCAAATCGTGAGTTTCTACTCACGATCACGATGCGCGTCCTCGCTCGTCGTACATCGCATCTTCAGATCTACCGTGCTGTAGGGCGGATTGCCAATCTGGGACACAATGCACTGGATGCACGTTAGATCTCAAGTCAGATTGGACATTTTTTACTCCATTTACTTTATCGTTCACTACACTGCATGGTGCCCACACTGAATGATATATCGTTCAGTGCAGGCACAATAAATCATCTGCAAACACGCTGAACCTGACGATATAGTCAGGTTGACCAGCATGTTTGCACGATGATAGATGTCTAAAAGACCAAATTTACAAACGATTATCGAATGATTTTATCATTATCGTTCAACTTAATCGTCTAGTGGATACCCCCCATTAGCCTCCAAATTTAAAACTGACATTTTCAGTTTCAATAATTGTAATAGGTTTAAGACAGCATCCCATTTCTCAAAAAAAAATAGATTTAAAATGGATGTGATCCAAGAGCAGGAGTGGATAAAATACTTAAAGTTATTTGCCATTAAAAAATATGCTTAGTAAAGTAAAATGGGAGAGTTATGTTAAAATTCAACCACGCATTCAGATTGTCAAAGCTGCAATAAGCCTTGGGATCATTCATCCCTTTGCCAACACACTAATGTATTTAAACACCAATGTAAGTTAATGATTCTCACACATTAGTTCGTGAACACGAGAGGCAAAGTAACAAAGGGGATCAAAAAGGTACCTAAAGAATGCCGCAATGGCGTGCATGAAGTTGCAAACGTCAGTCAATAGGTCAACACTAGATTGTCGAAATGCAATGGGTCAACAGGGACAAAAGGTCGATATGGACACTAGAGGCAGGGTTAAATATATTATATATATATATAAAAAAAAAAAGTGTCGACCCTTAGTCCTGATCGACCGTTTTTCGATTTGTCGTCAACCTTTATATTGTCAATCTTTTACACCACACCGTTTATAAACGCTCTAATATGTAAAGAGGTCACTATAATTACTGTAATTACTATAATTACTGTAGTATATAGTATAGCGTTCCCGCTAGGTTGCTTTAGCAGGGCACCACACCCTGCCCTATTTCTAAAGGGAAAAAAGCACCCTGCCCTCCGGCACGGCGCCCCGCTGAAACAGCCTGCGGGTGCAGTCCCCACCCGCGGGCCGTAGTGTCCCCTGGGTGGGGAAACCTGCAGTGTAACGATAACCACCAATGAATGGATGCCGGGCGCATGCGCCTAGCATCCATTCACACTGACAGCAGCGCTTGGAGGCAGGCCAGCATGTCCGTAAGTGCTCGGCATGTCCCGAGAGTCACGAAAAAAGGTGAGACATCTTAAAGACATGCCCCTTTTTCCTTGGCCATGACCCAATCGGCGCACTCAGATGTGCCCTTTCTCTAGGTCAACCATGCCCGGACCAAGAGTGAACACTATAGTATGAGGTTGAACATAAAGAGACAACCTATTGAGAAAGCTGGACCTTTTAAGACCTATAGAGGTGTTGGGTCTGTTAAGTGTTCACACCCCCTGCACAACTTTTTTGATGCACAAAGTAAGAGGAATTACAAAGGAAGCAATTTGTCTATTCGCGAAACATCATTGTGTTTCCTTCACATTCAATAAAGGTATACAGCAAAATCTGTAATGTTGCTTTTCTGGAACTCTTAAGAACATGTGCATTTGCTAACATCTCAGACCCCCCCCAAAAAATTGATAAAATATACTGTGCCAAATTAAGACTGACACTAGCTTTCCATTGATTCAGATAGCTTTCCCACCAGACTTATGCCAGATTTGATCATACTATCTGCATTTTGGGGACAATAAAAATATCCTAACTGGCTGTAATAGTTGCAGTGGGTAGTGGTACCTTCACAAGGTTAACATGGTCCTTATGAAAACAACGGGATGTAGTCAACATTTATAATGTCGACACCACAGTTATATGTCAGCATTGTCAAAATGTCAACAGGCATCATGTTGACAGTCAGAAATGTCAACATTTGTGTTAGGCTGCGGGTGGGTAGCTTAGGCACTAGGGGGAGGTTGGGGATTAGGGCAGGGGTGGGGAACCTTTTTTCTGCCGAGGGACATTTTGATATATATATATATAGCGCTCCCGCTAGGCTGTTTTAGCGGGGCGCGGCGCCCTGCCCTCCTTCTGGAGGGCAAAAAGCACCCTGCCCTCCAGGAGGAGGGCAAAAAGCGCCCTGCCCTAACAGCCTGCGGGAGCCGTTCTCACCCGTGGGACGCAGTGTCCCGCAGGTGGAGAAACATGCGGTGACCCGGTCACCGCCGGAGAATAGACGCCGGGCGCATGCGCCCGGCATCTATTCTCACTGTCTGCAGGGCTTGGGGGCTGCCCGGCGTGTCCGTAAGTGCCGGGCACGCCCCCAAGAGTGACGAAAAGGGGACGCGTCTTATAGACACGCCCCCTTTTCCAATGACCATGCCCCCTTCTCGGTCGCGCGCACGGGCATGCCCTCTCTAGCTCCGGCCTGGTGTAGGCCATGCCCCCTCCGTGTGATATCACATAGGGGTGGGGCCACAATCGCCAGTGATTACAGCAGTGAGATACGCCGGGGAGCTGTAAGGGCAGCGGTGTGACCGTCTGAAGCGTCCTAAAGACACTCCAGGCTGCACTGCTGCATAGATTCTGGCTGCAGGGTATTATTCTTAGAACCCTGTTAGCCAGATGAGGCTACCAGAAAAAAGCTCAGAGGGCCAGACCAAATGATTCCGGGGGCCTTATAAGGCCCACAGGCCTGAGGGTCCCCATCCCTGGGGGAATACTCTAAAACAGTGTTTCCCAAACTGTGCGCCGTGGCACCCTGGGGTGCCTTGGGACACTTGCAGGGGTGCCTCAGGTTGGTGGTTCAGCACCAAATCAAATTATTTATGGTCAATGTAATGTAAATATGTGGACACACAGAAGCTCAAACCTGTCTACCACTATATAACCAAACCTAAGGATGACAGGTAAGCACAATTTACTTCACTTTACTACTGCACTACAATTTTTTTCTGAATTTCTCAACAACAAACGATTGACTTAGGGGTGCCGTGAAAACAATGCTGTTACTCTAGGGTGCTGTGATTCATAAAAGTTTGGAAACCTCTCTAACCGGAACGCTGGAGCAAGGGAGGTCTGACACGGAAGTGAAGGTCACATGACCAGCAGGACCCAGAAGCCACCACTGCAGCAGGCAAGAGCAGTTCAGCAACCACAGGGCCACCAGGGATGACATGATGACATTTCATTAGTGTCTACATGATGAATGTCAACATGGTCAATGTTGACAGATCGTACCACACCTGAAAACAACACATCAACTTTCTACTACAGATACCCATACTGCTTACTAGTTACATTTGGAAAACATAATTTTCTGTATTTGTTAAGCACAGGTGGGGTCTGCGATATTTACATAATGTCCTGTGAACAACACAACTGTGGCACAACTAGGTGCAGCAACTACATCATTTATATAATCATAAAAAAACACAGAACAGGAACTCATTATTCGCTCATATTGTAGAAATGTGGTTGAGCCAAAATCTCACTATAAGCAGAACAGAGTAAAAGGGTAGGGAGAAGTAGGATGAGCAATATGATGTCATACTATTATAGGGAATTATAAGGGGAGAGCACAAATGAAAGCCAGACCAACCAGGACAACAACCATGATGTGCAAGGGAAGGGGTCCATATGCCATAGGGGGAGCACACTACAGGGTGGAACAAAGGGAGGGGCATAAAGCCAGGTAGTACCCGAACGGTAAGATAGGGAGAGGACAGGCACAACAGAAGAGGGAAGATGCACAATACAAAACACAGTAGTTTAATAGACTAACACATCACGAGGCAGCCGCAGGCACAGGGAGAGACACTGGGCAAACACACAGGGAAGAGCCAAGGATGCAGGCACCGAGATAGCGCACACACAAGGGGACACTGCTCTACTCACCTCGCTGACCATGGGGGCCCATATGAGGAGAAATACGAGAATGTTCATTGCGTGCTGCCGTCCGTGTCCCCGCTCTGGGAGGACATTCACACAGCAACGCCGAGAATACTGCCAGTCAGCTGGTGCTCGGCTCCATACTCTGCACATGCGCGGTGCGCCTCTACTGCACTGGCCACGCCCCCTGCTGCCTCCCCGGCAGCTACACTCAGTGCACTGCACACAGCTCTCCCCGGATCCTGGGCTGGAAGATGCCGCCCTCGGGGCTCCGCGTCATCCTCATCGTCTGTATACTACTGCTCATCCTCCTTCAGTGTCTGATTTGTACGGGACTAAGCGCTCTCTGGTTACCAGAATCATCATGTGCACATTTTCTTTCTTTGGTAAACATAACCACAATGTGCCCTATGATGCTACATGTGAGAGGTGAGGAGGTAATGTATCACACTGTAATACTTGCATCTGTGCTAATAAAAGAGAAACATAAAAGAGCTTTTGGCATTTCCACAAATGGAGTATCAACATCCACTTATTAATGTTTTAAGCCCCACTGTAAACAGATATAAAGCTCTATTTATTAACATATTTTTACTAAAATAAAGTGAAAAAGGGTGTTTTCACACCTTTTTAACATTATTTTAGTATCACCTAACGTTACTACAGGGCAATTGGAGTAGAATTCGTAAAATTTTACTCCAACCCCTAATTATCACTTGTTTTTAGTAAGCAGATTGCATTTCCCATAATTGTAATGGAAATGTGATCTGTCTGCAAGTTACTAAAAAAAAATTGTGAAAAAATACAGCGGAAAGCCCAGTGATAGTAACGCCACCTGGAGGTGGCGTTATCCAGGGTCTCCCCCGGTTACCAGACTCCTGCTCCACTCTAACGGGCAGAGCCTGGAGCCGGCCCCAGTGATCAGCTGTGTGGTCTAAACAGGCCACACGCTGATTCACTGTAAAAAAAAACAGAAAACTTACTTGACTTCAGGGATTGGTGATCGGGGCTCCGGGTGATGTCCTCCCTCCGGTCAGCTGGTCTCCCATGCTGCACTGGGGCCCGGTCATCACCTGACAGTGTCCCAGTGCAGTATGGGATGTCAGCTGACCGGAGCCACGGAGGACATCACCGGAGCACAGAACACTGCAGGTAAGTGTAATTAAGGGAGGGGATTAGTGATGGGGCAGGGCTTAACGGCGGTTGGTCGGTGCATGCGTCGGCACGTCACTGTATTTTTTGCGAAAATACCGTGATAAGTGTA
Organism: Taudactylus pleione; assembly: GCA_031769625.1. NCBI lineage: Eukaryota > Metazoa > Chordata > Amphibia > Anura > Myobatrachidae > Taudactylus > Taudactylus pleione. The sequence goes on from JAUIMM010000453.1 coordinate 9,215,289, forward strand.
CGGAGGGGATTCGCAGGGACAGAGCTTTATCGCAAGCTCTGTCCCTGCAAGGGATTTTTCGTAAATCCCTGTGATATTGCATGAATTCGCAATGCGAATTCAGTTGGTGATATCACACTACAATCTGCATTACAAATGCGGATTATAGTAAATAGAGCCCAAAGGACAAAATGTAATAGGATGCAAGTTTTTGTGCAAGTACAAACTCGCACCTTCAAACTTGAAGGTGCAAGTTTGTCCCCCAAATCGCAAATGTAGTTTGTGGGTGTGAATTTGGCTGGCATGCAAGTGCATGTAAGTTTAACTGTAGGTAAACTAGCACCTTGTAATGAGACTTTAATTACAAGGTGTGAGTTAGACAGAACCCTTCACAGATTAGTGAGATTTGTGAAGGCTTCTGTGTGTAAATAGCTATTAAATTGTTAAAATAAATAAAAAAATGATGTGGGGTCCCCCCAAAAAGCACAAACAGCGCTGGGCTGTGAGAGCCAGTCCTGGTTGTTGAAATATGGGGGGGGGGAACGTAGGGGGTCCCCTGTATTTTCAACAACCAGCACCAGGCTCAGTGAGACTGTCCTGGTTGTTGAACTTCTGGGGACAAAATGAGCAGGGGTCCCCCATATTAGCCGCACCCAGTGCTGGCTCTTTCTAGTGGACGTGTAATGCCACAGCCGTGGGACCCGCTTCACGAGGTCCCCCGACCAAAACATTTGCACCCCACGCTAGTCAGCCCAGGCCAGGGAACCCTGGGGAGGTGGGGATTCCTCCAATAAAGGGGTCCCCCTCTCCACGGCACCCCTGGCCATGGTTGATAGCCCGGGGCTATCCCCCGGCACCCCTGGGTCGGTGGGTGCCAAGTTGATAGTGTAATAAATAGTTAAAATAAAATGTCCTTTACAGAAGAACTAGAGGTCCCATGAAGCCTCCCCTGCATGCTGGTACTTTGAGAACCACAAGTCCCAGCATGCAGGGCCTTAAGGGTCCACTGGTACCTCCAGTTCTCCTGCAAAAAATAAAAAAAAAAGACAAGACACATCGGTTTTAATATTTTATTACACATACACTCATTCACTCACACTCACCTGCCCTCACACTACATACCTCGTCCCTAGTGCCGGTCTGTCCCCTTCTCCAGTAGAATCCAGATCGGTACCTGTAAAGAAAAAAAAACATACCCACCCCTTGGTTGTGGTCCTCTTCATTCCCTGTAGGCATCCACTGTCTTCTTAAAATAAAAAACGAGAACTGCAGACCACCGGACATAGAGGACGGTACTTTGCGAATGAGGCTCCAGCTGCTGCATTTCCCATAGAAATGCATTGGCTGAACGTTCGTCGGCTGAGAGAGGCGAGCCTCCGCCTCTTAGCCAATTAGCGGTTCCTCCAATTGAGCTTCAGTGGTGGGAACTGCAAGGTTACTAAAGTGTATTCCTACCATTGAAGTCAATGGGGGGAGTTGGAGACACATCAAGCTGCAGATTGATAAGTGTGTATTAGCTTACCAATCTGCCGCTTGGTCTGCAGATCCCTGGGTCAGCGGATATCTCGCCCCGGTGTGTACCCACTTTTTGAGTTACACCGGTGTTGGGGAGTTAGGATAACTTTCAAGAATGAGCATTTATACTTTAATTGTGCCTTATGGGATAAGCGGAGCCATAACCAATTTGGGATTTTAACAGCTAGCTGAACAATTGGGACACATTTTAGAGTACAAACTTGAACACGTCAAACAGAAAAACATTTTACATTGCGCTTAGCAATGGCCTAATACACAAAAAATATGCCAGATTACTTTATATGGAAAAATTATTCTTTATGTTAAAATATAAAGTATAAAAGAAACAATACCCCAAATCTAATTTTGGAGACTTTTCAAACTAACTTAAAGCTCATTCCTGCCAGCTCCTACCAAGAGATGGCATATAAACTACTACATAGGGCATATTTGTCACCCAAAAAACGCCATTTGATGGGTATATCGGACGAGTCGAGATGCACCAAATGCTCAACTACAGATGCAGATATCATGCATTGCCTCTGGGAATGCCGACACATAAGGAAGTTTTGGAGTGAGTTACAACATTATGGGTCTGAGGTGCTAGGCATACCTTTTTGTACTGCGTCATGGGCTCTATTTGGCTATCTAGCTGACCAACAGGAGATTCCCAAATCTGATAAAAAACTTATAGTAATTCTATCCGCAGTGGGTCGGAAGGCCATACTACAACAATGGATTCATAACACACCGCCAACTGTTTGTATGGCCACTTCTAGACTACTCTTTTTGTTTAATATGGATTGGCTGGAGGCATCTTTAGATAAGGAAACTCTAACCCCTGCGCTTTTTCAATGCTGGGGCAAATATATTCAAACATTACCCTCTTCAACTAAACTGACAATACAACGGTGCTTTCAATTCACTTCGTGGTACTCTTACCAGTTATTAGATAACCAAACTCCTACCACCACTTAAATTGTTTGTTCCTCTATATCACAGCCGGGCATCTGTATTCTCCCCCCTCTCTCTCTCTATATCTGTCATATTACTTTTTTCTTTTTCTCTCTCTTTCTCTTTTTATCCCATGGATGGATCGACGACCTTGGGTGTAGATGAGCACAGGTTAAGGTTGAAATTGTTACATTTACATTTATTTTATTTTTAATTTTTAATTTTTTTTTAATTTCATTATTATAATTATACATTTCTAAATCTGTATATTATAGTAACGATTAGTTAAATATATAAAAGTTTAAAAAATATTTGTATATTTATATACACTGGTTGTGAAAGACCTCTAGATTATATGTTCCTTCTTTTTGAACTCACTCTATATTGACAAGCTGTATTTGTTATGAGGTCTGCAATGCCTTACTTCCTTTTTGTGTATTTTCATTTTAATATACCTTAATAAAAATATGTTGGAAAAAAAAAAAAAAAGAAACAATACAACTTTAATTAATATTAGCGAGGAAGGATAATAGACATTAAAAAAAAAGGGAATTAAAAACCAGTCAGCTCTAATACAATGTTGCTGTTCCTATTAGCAACATAAGATTCGAATGCAGCACAATTTGTGATGTATTCATGCACACAGTGTAAACTCAGTTAAAAAAATTGAATACAAATTATTATATGCCAAATAGTAGCAGACAGTTGTAAATCAGTTATTGCTGTATGTCTAGTTGTCTATGCTGGTGTCCCAGCACGGACAGTATGGAATTGGCACACCTTAAACTCCTGGAGCCGGCTCCTACAGACTTGGCCTCCACAGGTGCGCTGTCGGTCTGACAAAGCTCCCTAGTTGCGGCAGGGACACAGGGCCTGATTCAGAGACGGATGCTCTGAAAGAGCGTTCGCTCTGAATCAGGCCGGTTTTTTTTTGTTTTTCTTAGGAGCGGCCTCCTGGCCTCTTGCATAGCTGTGTGTGACCACCCACAGCTATAGCGAGCGGCCAGGTTGATGGTTGCGATGGTCAAGACCATCGCGACCATCGGGCTTGCGACGAGACCCTTGTGGTAGGGTCTCATGGCCGCAAGCCCCAGAGAGCTTCTGGCTCTAATAGAGCCGGGAGCTCTCCCACTGACATCACTGGTGATGTCAGTGGGGCCGCCCACAAACGGCAGGCGTTTGCTTCGGAACGCCTCCGTTTGTGAAGCCACCCCCCGGCCACGCCTACCAAACGGGGCGAGCTGTCAATCACCATCTACAGCTCGCCCCCTTTGGTGCGAGACCCGGAGTGACGGAGCACCCATCGCTAGCTGGGTCTCGCGCATGCGCACGACGGAGCCGGCTCCGTCGTGCGCATTCCCAGGGGGCAAACATCGACCCGATTGCGAGCGCTCAGCGCTTGTGACCGGTTCTGAATCAGGCCCACAGCCTGCTACCCTTTCCTGAGTAGTATCAGGTGGGGTCCTCCGACATCCAGGTACTCGCACGGGTGCAGTGATGCTCAGCGGGGCGGCCGGGTATTACTGGAGTGCTTCAGATAAGTTCCGGGTGTGAGACTGTTTCGCTGGCAAGAGGACACAGCTCTCAATGGTCAACAGCTTTTTGTCTCTATTAGGCAGGAGACTTTTTCAAGACCCAAACTTAATCACACATTATTCCCAACTAATTGAGTGCAAAGGCCTAACAGTGCCTCAGTACACCCAGAGCTGTCTATAGATAGGGACAGGAGGGAAACGTGTGGGGAGCCCATGACGAGTATCTATATAAAGCGCAGCGGCTCTTATTGCACCGAGGCTCCACCCAGCATGTAGATGTCAAACAGCCCCAGAGTGAAGAGGTGGCTCCACGGTACCGGGAATTTCAGTTGCTTCATGTATGAGTCACGGCCTAGGATAGTAATGGTGATTGGAGCTCATCACTGTCTAGGGTAAGTATATACTGTAACTACTTTGCTATTAAATTGTGTTCTGTGTAGTGTGTGCACAGGCTTGTTGCTACTGGGTGTATCTATATCTGCTAAAGAGGTGGAGCTTCATTTCATTAACCTATATATCTTATAAATTAGAATATCTGTTTGTGTGATTGAGATTAACTCCGCAACCATTGAAGCGATTGTGATGCAGTTTTCTCCATTGTGTAGGTAATTTTCTCAGAAAGGTTTTATCACGATCGGTCATCAGGGGGCTGTGGGTGGGGCACTGCAGGGAGGGTCTCCCCGTTACTGCTCTTGGCAAGTCCAAATTATTTTAAGCCCAATGCTCCAAAGAGGAGCTTTTGCTGTGAGCAGTGAGAGGAGTCCAGAGCCTGCAGTATAGAGGGCAGTTGACACCTGAGGAGACCCATTACAAAAGCGCTGGTGTATCTGCTGTTCAGGGACCCGTTATGTGCGGTGATAGGTGGAGCTGCCTGTCACCTGGGGAGGCTGCAGCACTGTCCTCCAGTGACGAAAATACCGGAGGATAGTCATTGAGGAGAACAGAGGGGCCGACTCACTACAAGTGCCTAATGGTGGTTCCTGTGCAGGAGGAGCGTCTCAGTACAAAGGAGCTGGCGTCCAAGTGGCAGAGATCACCAGAGTGCAGCCCATTGAGGGAGGGAGCCGGCTGCCTAGGGAGAGACATCACCAACTTCCACCATAGTGGAGCTGGGTACTGCAGCTAGTTATATACAGTCAGGTGCATAAATATTGGGACATTGACATAATTTTCATATTTTGGCCTCTATTCACCACCACAATGGCTTTGAAATGAAACAAACAAGATGTGCTTTAACTGCAGACTTTCAGATTTAATTTGAGGGTAATTACATCCAAATCAGGTGAACGGTGTAGGAATTACAACAATTTCTATATGTGCCTCCCACTTTTTAAGGGGCCAAAAGTAATGTGACTATCAATTCAAAAGCTATTTCATGGACAGGTGTGGGCTATTCCCTCATTATTTCATTATCAATTAAGCAGGTAAAAGGTCTGGATTTGATTCTAGGTGTGACATTTGCAAAGAGAGAGGAGCCCAGGATCAAAATTTGCCAGGGACCCAGAATTCCTATGGGTGACCCTGAGCACACCTTTATCAAATGGTAAGATCCTAGACTTTACGCACAACTCCAAATGTGTACCTTGTATGAAGCAACCTTTAGGAGATCCAAGAAAAGGACACATAAAGATACAGGAAGTTATTTTCCACATACAGTAGATGGTTATTTTTATTTCCCAAGCTTCTGAGTTATAGCTTCATAACTAGGGTGGTGTGATTTATAGGGTGGTGTGAGTTATAGCTTCAAGTCATAACTAGGGTGGTGTGACCTGTGCCATGGCACAGGGCACCGCAGGATAGTGGGCGTTGTTTGGGCCTGTCAATTTTCTATTATTCTCACTTGTAGCTCCCTCTTATATTATCCCCAGCATCTTCTGGCCTCCCCTATCTCTTCCCTGGCCCTTCCCCATGGGGCCGTGCCCCTTTTTCGGGTGCATTATGCCCCTATTTGTAATATAGGGGGGTGCAAATGCTCTTTCTGGCACAGGGCACCAAAAAGTCTAGTTACAGCTCTGGCTTCAAGATACTGTAGTTTGCAGGAATGGGATGTAGTTATTATCCTAGTCAGCTGGCCCTAGGCATAGGCAAACTAAGCAAATGCCTAGGGGCCCAGCTGCTGTCGGCGTAGGTGTCGAAGCCGGATGATTGGCTGAGGTAGAATCAAGATCTGCAAGACGCCATTTTGCGACTGGTCGCAAAACGCCATTTTAGCTACAACTGGAAAAAATCCTTACATTGAATATCCAGTGATGACGAGACAGGTTTTGTGGATTTGTCTGTGACAAGTGATTAGAGAAGACAAAAAGATATGGTGAGCGTTTGCTCTGCACACAGAACAGTATGCCTATGAAAATTTAAGTATAATACAGACACTAATATACTTAGACATTTAAGCTATCGTTAGCCATTGTAGGCCTTGTATCTAATGTGATGTGGTTAAGGAGAAATGAATTGTATGCTAAATAAACCATTGTCTTTAAGTCTGATGCTTAAACAAATTAGCCTTACCTGTGTAATCTCATCAAGCCTCGTTTGATCACATGTGTGAACACATTGGGCTCTATTTACTACAATCCGCATATTCAATGCGGATTGTAGTGTGATATTACCGAGTGAATTCGCATTGCGAATTCAGGCAATATCGCAGGGATTTACTATAAATCCCTTGCAGGGACAGAGCTTGCGATAAAGCTCTGTCCCTGCGGATCCCATCCGCACTCTAGTCGCGGTATTTTCTGAAAAAATACCACGACTAAGAGCCCGCGCATGCGCCGACCCACCGTCGCTGCTACCCCCCACCGACACTAAGCCCCCCCCCCGCGATCGCGGACCCCTGCGACCCCCCCTCCCTTCATTACACTTACCTGCATCCTCCTGGCCTCCGGTGATCTTCTCCGGGCTTCCCGATCAGGTGATCTCCCATACTGCACTGGGACCCGATCACCTGATGACCGGGCCGCAGTGCACTATGGGAGACCAGCTGACCGGAGAGAAGCCATCACCGGAAGCCCGATCACCGGTCCCTGGATTCAGGTAAGTAAAAAAAAAATGTTTACATTTTTTTTTTTCTTTTTACAGCAATCAGCTTGCGGTCTGTTTAGACCACACAGCTGATTACTGGTACCGGCTCCCGGCTCTGCTCTCCCCGTTAGAGCAGAGTGGGAGCCCGGTAACCGGGGGAGACCCTGGATTCCCCCGATATTTTTTTACAATTTATTTTTAGTAACTCTGGTCGGATCACATTTCCCATTACAATTATTGGAAATGCGATCTGCTTTACTAAAAATAAGTGATACTAGGGGTTGGAGTAGAATTTTACTAATTCTACTCCAATTGCCCTGTAATAACTACAGGTGAAACTAAAATAATGTGAAAAAGGTGTGAAAACACCCTTTTTCACTTTATTTTAGTAAAAATAATGTTAATAAATAGAGCCCATTGCCTGTTATTGTTGTAGCCCAGTAATATCAAAACCAAGTAATGCAGATATATTATGCTTAAACTGTATCCAAAGAAACAGGCAGCACCAACCAGCACACCAGCTTTATAGCAAAAAAAGACATACATTTATTTCAATGCAAAAAAGGCATATAGCTGCATTCCATCCATGTAGATAACATACTGATACTTTTCATATCGTAGTAAATATAGGCATATTGATAGCTCCCAGCCCGACAGCTGTTTCGGTGTTGCCACCTTCCTCAAGGGTCAGCTATGCCAACTCTAGCAACGAATGCCCTTAAATACCTAACACCCACATAGTGAGTACTCTCACCTGTGCACACACCTGACATGCATCACCTCCCATCAGACCGGCCATCCCATCCCGGAAGACGGACTCTCCGCATTCACACCATGATCCACAGGGTGAGACGCCATCCTCCGTCAAACCGGAATTGACGCGCCGGACACAACGGAACTCCTGTGGCTTCCCCACCAACAACCATCAGCCACAGAGTTCCGTCTAACAGGAAGCGTCAGCCAGATCTCTAACATCACAACCCAATACAATACTAACACTGCTACTAGCGTCTCGTCACCATAGCAACCGGAGGCACTCGAGTCAAATAGCTGTCCTCCAGCGCTAATCATCAAATGCAGCAGCATTACCTATTTACCAACAAATGGATCAATTATACCCCTCAATACAGTAGAATTGCCCATACAGTAAAATGTGTTACAATAAATACATTCTACAACTTTCCTCAATTTTTGGCTATACTAACGGGAAACCGGTGTATAAGCTTGCAGAAGCGAGCGATTAAAGCTTGGTAATACAGCCGCAAGTAGGGTAAGTACAATAAGTGTTTATTCTGCTCCTCGTTGTGCAAAGCCGGCTGTGAACTTTAGAAGGGTTGGCTGTGCATAACGGGATGGAGTGCGTTCACAGGTCGACGTTTTCCGGAAATTGCGTAACACTGTTTAAATATGTTTGCTAAGCAATCTCTAGTAACGATCGATCAAGTGCTGCTGATGGAAGGGCCGCAGGGGTCGGCAGGGTATGTAATGTTTAAAAAGTATGGTGCTTACGCTACGGCGTATTGTAACATATGGGTCAAAATGACCAAGAAATGTAGAAAGCCTTTTCCCAAGATAGGTAGCTTTGATGTGGAAGTCTTGAACAATGTTAGAGACAGTATTTGCTTGGTGAGGTCTCTAAACAAAAGGGTAAAGTTCAATGATTGTGGCAGCATGAAGGGAATATGTGGCAAAGTGGAGTGCATGCGACGCAAATCAGCACGGCGCAAAGGAGCGCTGGCACAACTCAAAACAGCATTGTGCAAGTGATGCCAGGGAACGAGCACGCACTGCAAAGTAGCATTGCCAAAGGTACTGTTAACGCACATGCACCACCGCCGCCCTATGCGGATAGTGTAGGTATAGTCGATCACAAAAATCATAAAAATGTGACAAGCAATTTGTACCCTCTTCTAAGTAATTATAAGGAACATGTTTATGATGCAGATAACGAACCTGTTGTAATGTCCGCTCTTTCCCATGTTGTAACTCCCGCAGCTACAGAAGCTGCTAATCCCATATGTAGTAGTCAGAGGCTGAACCCTACACAAGGTAATAAAATCACAGGTAGTGGTGCATTAGGCATTCACCCCGTCCGGACAATAACTTCCCAATCCGGACGCACAGGGTGTAGTGGTCACAAGGGATGTAGCGATGCATTGTCTATGGACAAGGGCGGAGTTACATTCCATAGTGGTAGATTTCCCAGACCCAAGAAAGGAGTTAGCAAATTGCCAAAAGTTTGTAAAGGATTTGGGTAATGCTCATGAGCCAACCAATAAGGATTGGTTAGTGATATTACGGGCATATCTTCCACACAATACCGACGTGAAAAAGTTTATCACGGCCTGAGTATTGGATGGAGATGTTCCCATAACTGATGAAGGCAGCAATCAAAATAATATAACTCATATTGTAGACCAATTAGCCATATTTTTCCCTGTAGTAGTTAATTGGAGTAAAATTTTCTCCATTAAACAGAAGGAGAGTGAGTCTGCGGAAGACTATTTTAACCGAGCTCTGCAGGCTATTACCCAATACACAGGTATAAAGGATATTAAAGATAACACCCATTACAGGGAAATGACAATAACAGTGCTTATGGACAGTCTTAAAGACATCCTCAGTGATCGCGGTGAGTGACAAAATATGTGGGTCCCAGGGACCCTCCACTTTAAAAAAAATGGGGTCCTTCCTGACCATTTCTGGGTCCCATCATAATTTATGCTTTAGAGATCCCTATATAACTCTCAGACCTCCCCTAACCACTTACAAATGATTCCACACAGCCATGCCTGGCCTTTACACATTATGTCGCACTTTAATGCCCTTTACACATTATGCCACGCAGTAATGTCCAGTCTTTACACATTTTGCCACAGCCATGCCCGATCTTTAAACATTAGGCCGCACATTAATGCCACGCAGTAATGCCCTTTACAAATGATGCCACACAGCCATCCCCAGTCTTTACATATTATGCTGCACATTAATGCCCTTTAATCCCCCTATGCATTGCCCCCAATAGATGACTCCCTATGCATTGCCCCCAGTAGTAATCCCTCTATGCATTACCCCCAGTAGTCATCACCCCCTATGAATTGCCCCCAGTAGTCATCGCCCCTATGAATGTGCCCCCAGTAGTCATCACCCCTCTGCAGTGCCCCCAGTAGTCATCCCCCCTCTGCAGTGCCCCCAATAGTTGACAACGTATGCATTGCCCCACCTTTTTGACCATTAGTGACCTGGGCCTAATGCCCAGGTCACTCACCTATTTCTGGGGCAAATACCTTCATTTGGGCCTAATGACCCCTATGTAGCCTGGGCCTTATGCCCACCTATATACCAACAGGCCTATTGCCTGAATTTATGCCACGGGCCTAGTGCCCGACAACCCTGGTGGTCAAGGAAGGAGTAAATAATGGTGGCCCAAGGCCGCCTACCTGCATGGTGGAAGAGCCTGCAGGGGGGATCATCGATAGCTCTTTTTCTTCCCACCCCCACAGTCCTCTTCGGTCCTCAGCTTCATACTTTTGCCGCTGGCCCGTCCTGGCCAGCGGCACCGCCTCTTCCTTTCTTCCCTCTTGATTACGCTGGCTTCTTGCGCGGCAGCCAGAACTGTTGCCGCTCTGCTCTTCAGGAGGTCTCCTCTCCACCGTCGGTACTGAAGTTCTCGCACAGCCGCGTCTAATTCAAGACGCCGCGAGTGGGCAGGGCTATGATGCGGCAAGCTCATTGCGTCTGCCTCCTATTGGCTTCTGGACTGCGAGTCGTGTTTGGCTCGCGGCCAGTGCCAAACAACCGCTGCTGACCGCCGCTACTTGGATTCCGGGCAGTGAGCTCCGCTTAGCTTGTGTCCGGAGCCAAGCTACTCCTGCCGCCACTGGTGGAAGGGACCAGGCGGTCCCTTTACCAGGAACCCACTTCAGTGGCTTGCCCGGCACTGGGAACAAACACACTGTCCCAGCGCCGGGCACGGATGTTGTGCCAATGCTGGGATCAGACTTGATCTCAGCACGGCTTTCCACAGCAGCAGCCAATGAGAGTCTGATTGACTCTCATTGGCTGCTCTAACAGATAGCATTGTGTCTGTTACTGCAGGGAGATGCGCTGTGCTGCAGCCAGCTGTCAGGGTTTGGCCACAGCATAGCGTGTCCTCGGGGATCTGGTTCCTTTAAAAAAGTGGGTCCCCAGTGCCCGACATCTGGTAAAATATGCACTATAGCGCTTATTTGCGAACACTGCATCCTTAAGACCTTCCTGGGTGGAGGGGAAATACTGTGGACGCACTCAGGGAGACTGCAATTGAGCATGATAAAAACATCCTTAAGAAGAGAGAAATCCAGAGTGAGAAACTAATGGCCATTAGTATTCAAGCTCATGAGTATGCAAAAACCACCGCAACGCTTCTACCACACACGGCCAAAATACACAACCTTTCAACACACGTCACATACGGAGGTGTTTTAGATGTAACAGGGAGGGTCACATAAGTAGGTTTTGTAAAGTAGGTCAGGGAATCGTTAGGTACCAACAGGAGGGACACCCTCAACAGTCACCTGCTAACACCATGACCATGAATGCTGTCTTAGAAGAAGACAGTCAGCTCTAGGGGTTAGGTCACACCTGTTGTCTACAGCCAGTCAGGTTAATTGGGGATACTAGGGATGAACCGGTAATGGTAATTGATGTAACTGATACCCAATCTGTTCTGCTTTCTTCCTTGTTCCCTAACACCCTGACTGTCAGTACCTCTTTGCTTTCACATAGGGGGAGGTGTACACTACACATGGACACGATTGCCCCAGGGTGTCATGGACAACCCCAGTATCTTCTCCTAGGCCTTATATGACTGTTTACAATCTTTTCAAACTGCCAATGGATCTGTTCTGATACAATATGTGGACGATTTATTGTTGTGCCCTGATTCATTTATGCCATGTTCAAATGATACTAAACTGTTGTGCTTCATCTCTCACACACAGGACACAAGGTTGCTAAGGACAAATTTCAGCCATGCCAGGCTAAGGTCAAGTACTTGGGATACTGTCCAAACCCAGAGGCTAAGACACTACCTAGAGCAGTAGCTATTAATAACAGGGTTTAATTGTACAGAAGGTTGTATACAGATACGGTATCCCTAGAGTATAGGGATACTCATTTCACAGGTGACATCTTTAAAAAAAAAAAAAACATGTGTAATTTGTTGGGTATTAATAATATCAAGATCACCCCAGACCATCTTTTTATCTGTCCTCCTTTGAGATACTGTTTGACAGGCAGCCTCATGTGAAAATATGATAATGAGGTTACTGTGCAGTGTCTCACGAAGATGACTAAGAACAACAGAAATTGAAAGCGTTATTATCTAACATGTCTGATGCAAACTGTCATGGTGTCAAAACTGGAGAATTTGTTATGATCAGAAATTTTTTACGCTGAGGTTGTCTGATAGATAGGTGAGAAGGTCCGTAATCAGTTGTTGTTGACAAGTACCACATCCTTGAAGGTGGCTGAGAGAGATACCTGGGTCCATTCCACTCACTGTAGGAAGGTTAATCAACCGGTGGAGATACAGGGCGGAGTCGAGGCAGATAACGAGGACCTGTCGATTGCGAACCTGTTCCGGGAGGATTAAAAGGTGGCAGTGAGATATCTGAACTGAAAAAAAATTGTAGATCAGTGTTGCAGCAATGGATTGTTCTGCTGTTTTCATTTTTGTATTTTCTTCCAGAGTTTCCATCATCTTGGTTTGTCTGGGGATTAAGGAGATGGGAACTGATGTTGATGTTAATGGAGTGGAGTCGAGAGGAGGAGTGCTATGCCAATCAGGGGAGTGTCTGACCAATCTTAGTACAGTAATAAGATCTGTGATACATGAAACTCGGGGACAGTGTGAAGGTTTATCGTCTGAAGATTTTTGTATTTGTGAACTTTGTGGGTCCCTAGTTGATGAAAAATGTATCCAACGGTGCCAGCCTAAATATAATCCGTATTGGAGTGGGTATCCTTTAGAGGATTATTATAACATGGTAGGCAAAGTTTTAAATCAAAATGATAGTTGGTTGTGCTCACACGTGCCTCAGGGACAGCATAATGTAGGGTTGGTGCCATTTCCATTGAATGTTTCAGAAGTTTTAGAATTGCAAAAAGGGAAAGCGCTGGATGAAAAATTCCTCTCATCCAAGCCGCCTCAGTTTAAACTCCATCAATTCCAAGTAGATAATCACTTTTATGTTTGAACATAACCAACCCCAATAAACCAGGGAATTGGGAAGTGACGGGGAATAATCAGACGATGACCTTCTCACTGAAAGCTGATAATGAGCCTGTGAATGTTGAACATTTACGCACTATTAGATCAAATGGGAAACACTTTAGGTATCAGTATATACTTAGAGATACCAAAGAAATGGTTGGTAGGGTACCAGAAGGGTATTGTGCCAAGATTATACAACCAGCACCGGCATCACAAACTCTGGCATCCTGACAGTAAGTATTGGGGTTAGGGGGAGGGTTTGGGTTAGGCACTAGGGAGAGGATTAAGCGCTAGGGGGAGGGTTAGGTTTAGGCTGCGGGCAGGGTGAGGGGAAAGAGAGTATGCTTACCTCCTGTTGGGATTGTGACCCTGTCGGGATGCTGGCGTCGGTATTCTGAGCGCCGGCATCCCGTACCCAACCCGTAGGAATCTATAAACTGCAAACTTTATTTGTTCTAGAGAATAGATTTGCCACCTAACATCTGATGAATTTATAAATGTATTAAAACATAGAAATATATATATTATATATAAAATAATTTTTATCTTGAGGTTTATTTTCTTTTCTCTTCATATTAAAAATAATAATATGAAGAGAAAAGAAAAGAAACCTCAAGATAAAAATTTCAAAATCAAAACAATAAATAATGAAATGCAATAACTAGGAACATTTGAATGAAACTGTAATTTATCCAAACAGCTACTGAACAGTCAAGTTGTTTTAAAATCCACTGTTGGAAAATGACTGAATCAATTAAAAAAAGATTGCTTCAAAGTCTGATACTGTATTTCAGCTCTTATTAAGTTCCTAATAGAAAGATGTGTGTAAGAACAAAAACTTGAACCCTCTCCTGTAACATTTCTGAGAAAGATACTCCATGGTAAAGGTGTTAATAACCAAATAAAATAAAACAAAATGTCACTTCTTTTTAAAATCAGTTGGATCTCACCAAATGGTGCTAATATAGATGAATATGCAGGATATCCTGTAGCTGGTAATGCTGGAACCTCCTGATGTTCCGATAGAAAATACCCCCACATCAATATGTAGAGCCGGTATGTCAGAAATGATGACGGACCACATTACACAGTTAGGTCCATATATATTTAGACACTGACACAATTTTTTTATTTCAGCTGTTAACCAGAACATTTTCAAGTAACAGTTATATATTATGAATATGGTTTTAAAGTGCAAACTATCAGCTTAATTAAGCAGGCTAAAAGTCTGGAGTAGTTTCCAAGTGTGGCATTTACATTGGAAGATGTTGCTGTGAACCCACAACATTAGGTCAAAGGAGCTCTCAATGCAAGTAAAACTCTGTATCAGGTCCATTGTCATGTCATGGAAACACGTTTGGGTTAGGGGCACTGCCTTTAATAATGGTAGGACAGACATTCAAGATGAGCAGCTTTCCAGCTATCAAGCACATCCACCACAGATGACAATTTGTGCCACATTGAAGGTTTGATGCAGGAGAACAGAGGCATTCAAGTTAGTGATTGCTGACGAACTGAACATCTCATGGGTACTGTGCACAACATTATTCACTGGGGTATGGGAAAAACTGATAACGCTGGGTACTGAAGCAACTCACATAAGTTGACAAAACCAATAGGAAGGGAATACTATTAGTGCACTTGACGCTGTACCATGAGGAGGTAGTGCACTTCCTCCAGCGTATTGTTACAGGCGATGAAACGTGTATCATGTGACACCAGAGAAGCAAGGAAACACGTCCCCACCTTCAAAGAAATTCATAATTCACACGTGTTTCCTGTACCTTAGCCATGATTGACTAAGTCAGGCAGCTCTTAGCCAATCACCGAGCACTGTCATAGAACCGGCTAAGATCAGCTGAAGTGCAGGAAACCTTGTGGGTTTCCTGTCATTCAGCTAGCGCTATACTGTAGATCCAGTATAGCGCTATTTGTGGTCTGGGTCACTAATTCTTTTTATTTTCAGAAGATGGGAAACCTACTGGAGAAGAGGACTGACCTGCACCAGGGAGTAGGTATGTATATAGGGTGGGTGGAGGTGTGTGAAATATATAAATATAGTCATCTCCCTGCAAAGAAGGTAAAAGAAGCTTAACCACATAAGAATATTTTGTAGCTATGACCACAAGAGGTCCAATAAATATGTCAGTTTAGACATAGGGCATTCTAAATTTAGAATATTGGTGGACAATCACTCTATATCATTCAGAGTATATCCTAGTGAAGCAGAGGCAATACTTGCCCCTCAAGGACTCCTAACAGTTCATGTTTTCGAGATCTAACGGTTGTACTTAGTGTTGCTTTGTCTGCCACACTGCAGAACTCTCCGTTTACTGCCTTTTACCATTTTCTTACCAGTGCAGAGCACAAATACTGGTTCTTGGAGTCCGGCCTGAATGCCTGGCCTTTTGGCACTAATTCCACTGGCACTATATTACCCAGGGACTAGCCTTGGAGATTGCTGGCTGTTTGCTCTGCCTTGAGAGACGGATTTATCTCCTCCCCTATTTCTAGAGTATTCCTTCTGATCCCCTCATTGTGGACTGTGGCCCTCATTCAGAGCCGCTCGTTAGCGGCAGTACGCTCGTTCCGAGCGATGTTTGCACATCTGCGCATGCGTACGCTTTTTAGTACGCATGCGCGAACCAGTCAGTGCGGCCGAAAATCGTTTGTACGCTATATAGCAAGTGCCTGCTATTTTGAGTGACAGAATGAGGCGTGTGTGGGTGGTAACAGGGGAAGGTGCTTGAAAATGGGGAGTGGAGATCCGAACGCAGGCGTGCTTAAAGGTCAAAACGGGCGTTTTATGGGTGTGTATATTTAAAACAGCAGCGTCAATGACCACGTCACTGGGTTATTTTAGAGCCAGAACTGCTCGCAAATTTGTGGTAGCAAACACCAACCACAAGAATAGCGAGCAGTTCATACGCTGGTCGATGTACTCGATTAATCTAATAAATGGCGGACATGACGTATGGTGCGAGCGGCCAGGGGGCGTTTTTAACAAATAAACGAGCGTATGTTTTGCTCGTTCGTTCAGACTTAGAGGTGTGAACAGACTGCAATGTGCGTACGGATCATTTGAATAGCCACCCCTTGTTTTTAAACGAACGACCGCAAATAGCGAACGGCTCTGAATGAGGGCCTGTGGCTCTGTCGAAGCTAGTGGACTGCGGCTCCATTCTCCACCAAATAGACTGCTCCAGGTCCCTTTGGGTTGGGATTACCTCTGAAGTGGACTGGGTGGTGGGATTATTTCCACTCTTACAAAACCACCAGCCAGGACTTACCAAGACAAGTAGTAGAATTCCAGATGCTCCCACTGAGTGGCAGTCTCCTAAATTCCCCAGCTGGGCTCTGCTGAGTTGACCAATCTTTGTTCTCTTTTAGCTGCCCGGTTCTGTTGTCCTAACTTGCTTCCATTGCTATATCTGTCAGAAAAATGGATTTACATCCAAGTGTAAATGAGCTCCAAGGCAGTTAGTAAGATCTGCGTGTTGATGAAAACACATTGATACGTTTCAGAAAATGCATGTGGGCCTTGGGGATCACTGTGCCTTATAACCAATGTGGGGAAATTATACTATTGATCCCATTTGAATGTACACTTCTCTGTTTTTTTCTTTTATTTATCAGCTTCATAATGGGGGTAAGGTGAAATCAGGGAGATTGATGGACTCTTCAGGGAGATTACTACTGTTTCAGGGAGTCTCCCTGACAATCAGGGAGAGTTGGCAAGTATGCTTTACAGTAATAAATGCAAGCAAACACACATCTAATAGCCACAACGCAAGTTAAGCACAATTAGCTAGAGAAGGTAATCTGCAATTAGTCAATCAGATGGCAGAAAATGAGAAGATTCTAGCTAATTCTTTATGCATCTGTATCCTGATCTGACTTATATGCCTATTACACCGGAGCTAAAACCTGGGTTATGCAGGGGTAACCCGGGCAGCTCCTTGGTGTAAAAGGGGTGAGGGTTGGATCGCCGGGTCGAGTGACCCGGCAATCCAACCCAGGTAAATAGCAGGATTTAACACGGGCGTAGCCCGTGAAACCCTGCTTTGTGTACGGCACACTCTGGGTCTTGATGACCTGCAGTGCACCGCAAGCTGGCCGATTGGTCCGGCTTCAGTGGCGCTTGGAGATTACGTCATCACCAAGCATCCACTTCACACCGGAAAAGCCGGGTCTATGCAGACCCGACTGCGGTGTGAGCGGCGCTGACTCGGGAATATCCCGAGCCATCACTGAATAAATACCGGGTCTGATCCGGATAGGAACCCTGTTCCAACTCCGGGTCAGACCTGGAATTTTGGTGGAAAAGGGGTATTAGATGCTAGTTCTTGCCTCTAATATAGGAGCTCTACATGAAAGATGCAACCAAATCTGCATATGGATAAAAGTGTAAGTTTTTCTTGTGTGTATTTTATGTAAAATATAAAAAATGAAGTATATAGCCACCTCCATAGGTGTCGGAACGGGGAGGCAAGGGGGTAGCTCGCCTCCCCCCCAACATTGAAAGGTGCAGGCCGTGGACGGTCAGGGGCTGTGCTTTACAGCAATAAGCTGCACAGCCCCTGCACTGCAAGGAGGAGGCGGAGGTGTAATGTGTGGTCTTTAAGTTAAAAGACCGCACATTACACCTCCTCCATGTAGTGCAGTGGAATACATCCCCTGAACAGCCGCTGTTCCTTCAGTCCCGATCCGGATGTAACCGCGCGAGGGCAAAAGTGCGGTTCTATGGACACGGTGGGGTTTAATTCCCAAGGAGCTCCTGCGCAACAGGTATGTTGCAGGTGGGGGGTGGCGAGGGAAGGAAAGAATTTATGTTGCTCCCCCAACATAAAATCGTTCCGATGCCTCTATAGATGGCGAGAGCAATATGGCTCCCATTGCCGGGAACCCAGCAACATCATTTCTATTGTGTCCCAGCTGAATGAAAGTGTGCATGTGCAGACTGGCCATCACACATGACACAGTGTTAGGCTACCAGCAACAGAATGAAGGATGCCGCGGAGGAGGGGGGGTCAACACTGGACCTCGCCGTAGGGGTAAGTAATGTTAACAGTGGCATATTCATTAGTAATATCACTGTGATACAACTAGACTAAGGGCCATATTCAATTTGGCTGCGAAAAGTCGGAATCAGCGATAAATTGTCGCCGATGACATCATTTTCGCATGTTTCAATTATCCCCATATTCAATTACAAACACTTTTCACCGGTGCGAAAAGTCTTTGTAAAAAAACGGGGCTAAGTTTTCACCAGCCTTTAGCTGGCAAAAAAAAGTGCAGAATTGGGGTTTAGGGGTGCAGGCTTTAAAAAAATAGCCTGCACCCCTGGGAATGGCCCATAAACACGATCTGTGTTCAAAAAAAGTTTAAAAGAAAAATCGGGACACCCCAAAAAAATATTTTACATTTTGAGGTGAAAAAAAACCACTTCTAAAATAGCCAAATTAATTTCAGAGGGGTTCCCTTATATGCGGCAGGTGTTTTCTTCATTGCCGGAGTAGTGGCAGGTGCCATTTTTGCAGAATTTTTAAAAATAACCTTAGAGACTTAAAAATATGGTTACCCCCATTTTCATGTACCCCAAACTTGATAAGAATAGTTAAGTGCTATTCTTCACCACTTCTTCATAGCTGCAAATATGCACCTGCTGCGGCTTTACAATGCCCGACTTCCTTCAGCAGGCAAAAATGGGGGTACCCATAGTGATCCTCCATGTCAGGACATCTTTAGGGGGCTCCCAGGCACATTTCCTGAAAATTCCCGTTTTTTTCGCAGATCCAATTTCGCTGGGTCCCGTTTTCACTCCTTTTAAATTGAACACGGGGATAAGCGCCCGATACTTTATTCCCACTCTAACCACCGATGTGGACCGAAAAGTCCAGCACAGACTTTTTGCTCCCATATTGAATATGGCCCTAAATATGTTGCTGGTAATAAAATTTGTTGTTAAATGGATCCCATAAATTATGTTCTGCGTTATCTAGTAATTTGGGCGAAAGAGCGTGCACATCTGTAATTAAACAAGGCTGAAATTACTGAATGAAATCAGTTTAACTTTGTCCTGTGTGATGTTGGCACAAAATAAAGTTAGATGAATTTGTTGCCTACAAAGTGGAGAGAAAGCACATGGTATTATGTGTGTTTAAATGTGTGCCGTGTTCATGGCTTTATTTGGACAGGTTAAAGCCCTGTGACGGGAGGTAATGATACAGGCAATGTGCTTCGATAAAATGGCTCTTACTGGAGACCAAAGAGCGGTAACACTGCTGTGGCGCGAGAGGTCGATTTTTGTCAGACTCTACCAAGGAAAAAAGAGGGGGAGCCAATATTATAACACACACAATAATGTATGAGACTTTAGGCGTCGTACACATGGTACAGCAGCCAGTTTTGCTACATTACTGTCCTGAAAGGCACGGAGTCATGTGACGGGAATGAACAATGCCAATGTGACCGGCGGAGCGTTTGGTGCCCCCCTGTGCCGGTTATAGTGGCGTCGCTCTCGGAGCGGGGGAAAGCGAGCGGCATCGGTGTGGAAACATGGCGGTGAGTGGTGCTGCAGCGCGGTGCCGGGGGAATACACCTGCCTGGCGCTATCACTGTAGATGACGTTACTGTGACCGGTCTGTACGCGGAGGGGCAGATTAGTGCGCTGTGTGTAATGTGAGGGATCGGACTAGCAGGGGGAACCGTACTGTTCTGTCGTTCAATGGTTTCTGAGTGCCCATTCAGGGTCTTGCTCGTCTGTGTGTCACAAGACCCCCCTAATCTGGATAAATGTGTGTGTGTATATATAGTCATATGTACTAAATGTTTTAAAAATACACTTTTTTAGGTATATTTGTGATGTGTGTGTGTACATACAACTTTACAAATATACTTTGTTTTGTGTTATCTGTATTCTTTGAAGCTGTCTGTGATACCTCTTGGGGTCCATGTACTACAGGCTGGGAATTTAGGCCCATGGATTCTCATCCTCCTTTTTAGCATGTACCACCTACCATGTGATGAGACATATTTATTAGCTACCACCTGAAATCTGCTCATTAATACTATTTACTCTTCCCAGTTCATATAAATATGTTGTAAATTACCCCTTCTGTATTTATGAAGTATCCTCTCTATTTTGCATTTGTTTTATTATTGAGTTATAGTAATAGACTGAAGGATGTCGGCTCTACAGCAGCAGTTATCAGCCAGGTGGGGGGTAGGTGTTAATATTGACTGCCCACCTGCCACAAGGTGATCATTCTCCGCGGGCTGCAGTATGCTGAAGTAGTTCAGATGCCAATTGGCCATGTGTCTGCCAGCCAGCACCAGTGCTTCATTGCATCATGTGCCCACTGTTAATTGCACAGGAGATAATAAATGGGGTGTGCAGAGGTGTAGCGAGTAACTATGGTGCCCGGAGCATGTGCGTGCTACCCACTGATCGCGGTGAGTGACAAAATATGTGGGTCCCAGGGACCATCCAGTTTAAAAAAAAAAAAAAAATTGGGTCCTACCTGACAATTTATGGGTCCCAGGTCATAATGTATGCTTTTGAGCTCCCCACATGCTACCACACATACCCCTAGAATGCCCATGTGTGTATGTAAAATATATATTATACTAGGTTATGCGCTCCTGCACCTAGGGCTGCCATCAGAAACGGTGGGGCCCAGGACTGATAGAATAGGCAGCTGCCCTGGTGCCCTCATGGATATACAAATATCAATACAGTACTGGAGAAATGGCAACATCACAGGTGCTATCATTTAAGACTTCAAATGACAAACAGTGTCTGTGTCCACCATTTCAGTCCATCCAGACTTTTATTAACATTGCTAAAAGTCCAGATGGACTGAAACTTTGGGCACAAACACTGTTTGTTGTTTGAATTCTTGCATGAAAGTGCCCATGAGGGAACATAGTATGCAACCCATAATATTAATATACCCCACCGCACGAAACACTACGCATACCGCACAAAATATTACTAAACAACTCCCAAATACAATACTACACCCCTTAACCCACCTCACCCCCAATAATATAGTATACAACCCATGGAGATACATTACTACACACCCCAACTTACCTTCCCTTCCAGATAATATAAGTATACACCGCCCCAGGGGGGAGATGTAAGAATCTCAGAAGCGGTATCAGCGCACGTTATGTGCGCCGATACTGCTTCTACCTGATGTATAATCGGGGGTTTGGCGGTAAATGACAGGGGCGCTATCTACAAGACAGCAGCGCCGATAGCCTGGGCCATGTATGAACGGTCAGATCGCCTGACCGTTCGGCCCGCTGTAGCTGTTGCTATCAACAGCTACAGCCTGGCGCTGCCCTATCCCCACAGCAGGGACAGCGCTGGCCCTGCTGCCGTGACTGCCAGCTCCAGGCTGCACACGGGGATCTCGCGATACTTGCGAGATCCCGCGCATGCTCAGTGGAGCCGGCCGGAACTGAGACAGAGTGCATCAGCACTAGGCTGATGTGCTGTGGTCTCTAGCGGGAAGCGCCGGAGGGGGGAGTTAACGCTTCTCCTCTCCGGCCAATGAGATGTTTATACTTCTCATCGGTAGTGCTTCCTGCTTCGCCTCCGTAAAGAGGCGCAAAGCAGGAAGCGTTATAGCGACACGTTAAGTGCTGCTATAGTACATCAACCCCCAGATGCATTACATCTCTCAGTCTTTGATATACTATTATACCTCCCCCAACCCACATGACCCCCCCCCCCCCCTCCCCAGATAATCTTTATACTGATCCTGATAAATTACATCCCTCAAGCCACCTCACCCCACAGGTAAGTATGTACCCCCACCTCAGCCACATAACATGAGTAAGTACAGAGCCCTTCTCATACACTTACCTTTGTTTGCAGAATTGCTGCATTGCAGGAGGCTCTGGGTCCCCTCACACAGCGGCTGCAGCCTGCAGGATAGGAGAACAGGCCGGGCAAAGTAGACAGGGTGGGGCCTCTGGAAAACAGGCAGGGAGATAGCACCTCAAACTGCATGCATGGGAGGAGTGGCTGGTACTCAGGAAGGCGGCGGGGACAGGGGCTTCACACATCGCCTGCAGAGGGGAGGGAGTTGAAGTCCAGGTCGGGCAGAGTCTGACACTGGACCCTGCCCACATCCCATCAAGATACCGCTGCCATAATTCAAAGCTTGTGCCGGCCGCGAGCCAGTTGGATCTCGCGGACCGGCTGCCGCTCCGCGAGCCCTAATTGGCTCGCGACCGGTGCTTATTTGAATGACAGCGGCAGCGCTGTTTTTTTGTTTTTCCTTCCTTCAATGCGGCTGTGCCGGGTCTCCGGGGATGCGCTGTGCTGCGTCCAATCGCCGACAGCCTGTCAGGGATTGTCCACAGCACAGCGCATCCCCGGGGAAGTGAGTCCCAGGGCTGCAATACCAGGTAAAATACGCCATATAGCACGTATTTGCGAACACTGTGCTACCGCCCCCCCTCCCCAATTGTGCCAGGTAGGGGGAGTGTCCAACATGTAGCAGGAGAATTACAGAGAAAAAGAAAAATTTATATTGGGGGCAGTTTCATGGCATGGAGGACTAGTGATATTCCAACCCACTAAAGTAATTCCAGTATTAAGATATATACAAATGTAATTTAATCAATGTTAAATTATATGTATTGTAATATAATGCCCCCAATTCACATTAATAGCGTTCCCGCTAGGCTGTTTCAGTGGGGCGCCGCGCTCTACCCTATTTCTGACGTGCAGAAAGCACCCTGCCCTCCAGTGCAGCGCCCCGCTTAAACAGCCTTTGGGTTCTGTCCTTCACCCACGGGCCGCAGTGTCCCGCGGGTTGGGAAAACTGCAGAGCAGCGCCCGACATCCATTCACAGTGACCGCTGTGCTTGGGGGCAGCCCTACATGTCCGTAAGTGCCGGGCGTGCCCCCAAGAGTGCTGAAAAGGGGATGCGTCATAAAGACATGCCCCCTTTTAATTGACCACGCTCCCTTTTCAGACACTGTGTGCCCTAGCTCTAGGTCCGGCACCCTGCCGGACCTAGGGTGAACACTAAGCCACATGTAGTGCCCAAAATTCACATGCTACACAATAGTGCCCCCAATTCATATTACGCTACACAGTGGTGTTTTATTCATGGTACACCACAGTAGTGCCCATTATTCATGTTATACCACACAGTAGTTCAACTTATTCATATTGTGCTACGCAGTAATACACACACTGTATGTTATGCCACACAGTAGTGCCCCTTATGTTATGCCACAGTAGTGTCCTTATTCACATTGTGACACAGTAGTGTTGATTATGCCTCTTATACACCTTATGCCACAGGCATTATTGGCATGTGGCATCAGAGCAGTCAGGCGTGACCTCACTAGACTAATCACTCAGGCTCCTCCCAGTGATGGGTGATGCAGCCAGGTTTCTCAGTAGCAGCATCCAGCTCAGGCCTCTCCTCAGCACGGACACAGCCGCCATGTTCTCCCCTCCTTTGTGACTGATGCTTAATCTGTGCAACCCGGAACGCCTGATGCCAGGACCAGGGTGGGTAGTGGGACCCAGCTCAGTGTAGGCAAGGTGGAGAAGCCAGGGGTGACGATGGGAGGGGACTGCCTCCTCCTCCCTCTTTGTAATTGCCCATGGCTCCACCCCTCCTCCCTTCTGCTCAGTACCAGAGCTGTATTATGATCCCACATGGTCCTAGGCAAAATACCGCCTCAGGGTCCCATATTAATGTGTGTGTGTGTGTGTGTGTGTGTGTGTATATATATATATTTATATATAACATTCAGTATATAAAATCATCCCACAGCTCTCCCACCCTCAATCAGATCGCCCCACCCCCCACACAGACAGCTCTTCTTCCTACCTCAGTTATCCACCCCTCACACACACAGCTCTTCTCATTTACTGAGAACCCCCACACAGCCCCCCTCACTCAGCTCCCCCCTTTACACAACACCCCATCCCCTCAAACACACACCGAATTCCCCCCTTAGTTTCCCCTCACACAGATCTCCTTTCCACACACAGCTCTCCCACTTACCGAGATCCTCATTTAGCTCCCCTCCTTCACACAATACTCCCTTCAGTAAAACACGCATGGCTCTCCCCACTCAGTCAGATCCCCTTCCACTCACAGACTGTCCCTCCTCTCACAGACTCCTTCCCCACACACACCTCCCCTCCCTTCAAACGCATACACAGCACTCCCCCTTTACTCTTCTCCTTTGTCCCCTCCTCACTTTCACAGGGTGCAGGAGATCAGAAATCCATACTGGAAGCGGACCACCTGCTGAGTCTGAACTACATAGAGATTAGAGAGATCAGTGCCTCCATACTGGGGGCGTGGTTTGGGCTGAGCCACCTACACCATGATCACTGTCTGAAATCACTGAGCTTTCTGTGCTTCAGGGCAGGCTCTGCAGTTGATCCCCCCCCCCCCCTGTTGGATGTCTGATCTCTCGTCCTGCGCCCTGGCTAAAGCAGGATTCTGGAGAATGTACTACACCGAGACCACCCTCGCTACACCCCTGAGGGGTGTGGGAAGGTCATTGGGTAGGACTGTATCCTAGAGACACAGGTAGTAGAAGGGAGGAAGTATATGGGTGGTGGAAAGAGGATTGAGAATTGCATAGGGCAAGAGTACTTGCATAATTCTACCTCCCTCTTAATTGGAATACAATCCATATGAAAGTGTGTATAGGGCCAGGGTTAGGACAGATGTTTTGAAATAGAGGACTCCCTTCTTTCAAACCAGTGTACCTCCAAGTTTGTGAGTGACATGTTGGTTAAGATTGTCAACATTAAGGGTCTTCCTTATTGGCTCCACTAGTATTTTTGCAGTTCAGGTTGATATTAAAGAGTTACATAATTTGAAACAAGGGACCGTCTTCTTTCAAATAAGGGCACTCTTGGTTTTATTGAAGCCTTATTTCCCCCATCTCTGGACTTCACAATGATTTGTAGTGTAGGAGTGTTCTCTGGTGATCACACATTCAAATTATGTGCGTGACTCTGAGAAATAATTCTATATTGATCATGAGGAGGCTTTCCTGTTTCAAAAATAGGATACCACTGAATCTGTGGTTTCCTGAACTAGAGTCAACACTTTTAATGCTCACCTCTGTTTTCCTGTCTTGTTAAATGTATGCAGTGTTTTTGATGGAAAGGGCGGGTTTTCATGTCACCACGTTCCTGCACTGCTATAAGGGATGGATTTTCAGGAAAATCCCCTCACTTCCCCCCACGTTTGAACCTTTGCTGCTAAAGGTTATTCCCACTTGTCCTTCGCAGCAAAGATGTCAAATAACACCTTTGGGATTATTGTAGATTTTTAGACTATTTTCGCAATAGTTTAAATGTGTTAATAACTTTCCTTGCAGTTTACCTACTGATTGCACTAGTGATGGCCCTGCTTTAAAGAGTCAAAGATGACATCTTGGGGTCAATCCAATTATAAGCGATGCACAATGGCCGCACTTGAGGGCAGGCTGAACTCGATCAAAACTGTGCGCACAAAATCAAGCGAGTTCAGCTTGAAAGAGGGGTGCGAGATGCCTGCGTTTGAATTCCGTGGCAACGGCAAATCACACCCCTCGTGGATAATTGGATTGTCCCCTTGTCTTTTTTTTTTATTTATTTTTTTTTATTCCACAGTTACCAAGAACTTGAAAAACAATGCAAACTTTGGTCTTGTTCTTGACCCACACACACTTTTGTGCTCTTCTGTTAAAGTGTTATTTTTCCCTCACTCAAGGACAAAGAAAAGAAGAAAAAGGAAAGCATTCTTGACTTATCCAAATACATTGACAAGAATATTCGAGTGAAATTCCAGGGTGGGAGAGAAGGTATATTTATTTATTCCAACTAGGGGGCAATTCAATTCAACGCGAACTGAATAGCGCCAGGAGCGAGCTCCCGGAGCTATTCAATTCAGTGCGCTGTGTGGTTGGAGAATGCTGGTTATCGCGCCTATGACGCCTTAACAAGGGTGTTAAGGCGCATTAACCGGCATTCTCTGACCAAAGTGCTGGGCGCGCGGCTCTTAGCACCGCGCTAAGCAGAAAAACTGCTGCACGCCCGGTACTTTGGTTGGATTTCTCCTCGCATCCCCAGGGGGGTGCGAGAAGAAATCCTTAGCGCGCCCAAACAGCGCAGTGTTTTGAATAGATGTGGGGAATTGAATTCCCCAGATTAGAAGCAGCAGTGGCAAAATTATTTAATTTCAGTTAAATGTCTTTTCTCATAAATTTGACTTAAACTGTTCATTACTCAACCTTGTTGTTATTTTAAATTATAACTAAACCATGATATTTAAGTTTTAAGGCCAGATTCCATTATCAACATTAATTAACCATGGGCTAATTTATCAGCCAGGGCTATTCAATAACAGCACGCAGCACCCGCGATAAGGAGGCTTGAACAGAAATGTGCTGTAAGTGCCCTAGTCATGGGTGCCGAGGACGTGTTAACCCATAGCTCCGGGTAGTTATCCTGGAACCTATGGGTTAAAGTGTGTTAGCTGCAATATTACTGCACGAGAAAAAGGGGTTGTAATTGAATATACTCTTGCTTAAAAGCCCAAGGCTACCACCCTTCTCCCCACGTGGTAAGTTACCATGGCTAACTGAATCCATAGAAAGGTAAAATGCACTGCTCAATATGGTGGGTTTTCACTACAGCATTGCTAAACTGTGCTATGAAGGAATGTGCCCCTAAATTGGACAGCTAGATATTCTACAGCCCTAGAGCAGAATATATCATTCTACGGAATTTTCTTGTACTTTGCTAGTTAACATTTGTAGATTTGGATATGTTACCATGAATATTAATATAGTTTAGGTTTTGCAAATCATTAGAAATGTAAGCATTTTGGAACATAAAATTAATGCAAGGGTTAATTTACTGACTCCTATCTCATCATTGTTGTTTTTTTTTTTTTTTTTGCCATTTCTTTTCTATTAGCAAGTGGAGTCCTGAAGGGATTTGATCCTCTGTTGAACCTTGTTTTGGATGGCACCATAGAGTATATGAGAGGTGAGTGCTGTTCAACTGGCATCTTTCTTTCAAGGTCTTCACACAGATGAGTTTTCACAATTGTTTTGGAAATCTATACTCCCATTATGGTTGTGTGGCACCATTTTTCTCTGTATTTTAGCTTGAACATGCCTAAAAAGTGTTAACATTAGGACAATTGCACCATCTAATGGTATGCTTTCTCCTACAGCTAAACCCTTTCCCCCTTTAAAACAGGGCTTTCTACTTCAGGGTCCATAGGGTATCCACAGGATACCTTGGGGTATAGGTGTGACGTCAGTCATCGGGCACCATAGAGTTAAGCTTTCAGCCTCCCAGGATGCACTATGGTCCCCCTCCTATACCCCGCCCCCGAGCCAAGGCACCTCAGTTTAGTTTGGTGCCCGGCCGGAGTCGGGTGCACCTGTTGGAGTGGGGGCTAGAAGAGCCCCTGAAGCTTTTTCTTCATGCAGCTGTGGCTGCACATCTGGATGAACAGCATGGACAGTCAGTACTGACGTCCATGCTGTCTTCCCTACACCCCCGCCAGTACCAGAACGCCGGTACCGATTCGGGGATGCTGGTGAGCATCTGGGGTCACAGCTAGCGGTGACCCCAGATGTTCCGGACCATGGCCGGATTGAAGGGGGACAGCAGGTAAGCAGCGGGGTCCCGCGCTGGGTCCCCGCTGTCACATGGTCCAGAGTCCCCAGGCAGGGGGCTCCCTGGGGACTGGCTGCAGCGTGGAGCCAGGTATTGAACCTGCGCTTCCACTACCCCCTGGGACAACGGACCGCAGCAGTGCGGCAGCGCTGCGGCTTCCCGGGGGTTAAATGCATGCCAGGGGAGCGCGCCTTCCCTGTCTCACAGCCGGCGCCTCCCCCGCTGCACACAGCCCTCTCTGCACACTGCCGACTGGTCCTGTAGCAGCGCTCCTCCCCCAGGCCAGCCTCCTCTCTGCTCCTCGGCGGCCATCTTTTCAATGCATGGTGAACGCTGCTGGAAGCGCTGGACGGAAGCATCGTGGTCTGGGTCCCCCCGCATACCTCTCCTCCGATTTGGGTCAGGTCTGTGTATGCTGCGCTATGTCCTACCAGGCCCTGTGTCTGCGTAGTTGAGTGATCAGCGCTGTTAGTGCAGGAATTGATTTTTCTTTGCATTGTATGTGACTGTGCTAGCGCTGCTGCCTGTAACTTTTCTTCTAACTGTCAGCTTTCTAACTGTCCCTGTCCTTTCTGCTAAGCCCTTGCGGTGCGGTGCTGCAGGGTGGTCTCTCGCCTATTTAATATATAATTGGTGAGAGGGGTCACATACTTAGTTCCATCATGTCTGAAAGTGATTTTCCTCTCCAACTACAGTGTGCTACGTGTAAAGTACCGTTAGCGGAGGGGCAGGGTAGCGCGGAGGGCCTCTGCCGGCAGTGTTTGTCTATGGCGCGGCCTATTACGGTTACAGCACCGGTACAGGAGCCGCCCTGGGCTTGTTTCGCTCAGGCGCTTTCAACCTTGGTGGGCCAGTTAGCTCCGCAGCCCGCGTTTCCGCCGATGGGTTTGTCCCAGCAGTCAGTGGTGTCGTCACCCATGCAGGGTTTCCCACGACAATTGGTGGTACCCCACAGTCTCCCTATTTCCCTGCTCCCGGTGTCTCAGGAGCCGGCGTGGGTTAACTCCCTGACGAGTTCTGTACAGCACTTGTCGGATGTGTTGCATGGGGAGTCTGTGATGCGGCCACATAAACGGCCGGTGGCGTCTTTGTCTGCTCCTTATGAGGATGACGAGGGGACGTCTGATGATGGGGAGATTCTGGATCCTTACGATCAGGAACCTCTCCATACTAAGGACGCTGACGCTAAGTCCAAGGTATATATTCCTGGACTTATTCGGGCAGTCCGCACAGCCTTGGTGATTGAGGACGAAGTTCCTCCAGCGGCTAAATCCAAGTATGCCTTTTTTAAGGATGTGAAGGGCGATGCCACAGTCTTTCCTCTTTCGGGTCAGTTAGTGGACCATTTACAGGAGGCGTGGAAACAGCCTGGCAAAAGATACCAGCCGCAGAGGCGCCTGGCAGTGGCTTATCCGTTCGCGGATAATTATTTTGCAAAGTGGAAATCCCCTCCACAGGTGGATTCTCACGTGACCCGTCTTGTCCGTAGTGCCACATTGCCGATGCCATCCATGTCCTCCCTTAAGGATGCTACGGACCGCAAAGTGGAGATCTGCCTGAAGTCCGCTTATTCCCTTGCGGGGGGGGGCAGCACGGCCGGCTATGGCCATTTGCTGGGTTGCCAGAGCGATGGAGCGCTGGGCGGATTCATTAGAGGCGTCTTTTGATTCCGACTGTCCGGCCGAACAGGCGGAGTTGATTGGTAATCTCCGTGATTCGGCCACTTATATCAACGAGGCGGCCTTAGACATTAGTACTCTGGTGTCTAGAATTTCTTCAGCAACGGTGGCTGCTCGTCGCACCTTGTGGCTGCGATCCTGGAAGGCGGTCGCAGATTCCAAAAAGGGTTTGGAGGCGTTGCCATTTACTGGAGAAGTTCTCTTCGGTCCGGATCTGGACAAGATTGTGGCCACGCTGGCGGCAGCCAAATCGGCTTGTCTCCCGTCGGCCGCTGCTCCTTCTGGTTCTGGACCATCGTCCTTTTGGTCTTATAGGGCCCAGGGCAGGCCCAAACCACAGTCTTTTCCTCGACAGGCTGGCCCTAAGAAATCGGCCAAGTCCCGGAAGCAGGCATGGAGTACCAGACGTCCGGCCCCTAAGCCAGATGACAAACCTGCGGCCTGACGGTCTGGGCCTCCCTTTGGGGGATCCCAAAGTGGGAGGCCGCCTGCTGCAGTTCGCCCAGTGTTGGTTGGTCACTAGGACAGACACTTGGGTTCTCGAGGTGGTCTCCCACGGGTACGCCCTCTCTTTCCGGCACAGACCCCCGGCTCGATTCTTCACCACGGGTCTACCATCAGACCGGAACAAGGCTACGGAGCTGCGGAAGGTATTGCACACTATGCTCCAGGCTGGAGTTATAGTGCCTGTTCCATTCTCCCAGAGGGGCCAGGGTTTCTATTCAAATCTTTTTTTGGTACAGAAACCCAATGGGTCGTATCGTCCGATTCTCAACCTCAAGGCTCTCAACAAGTCTTTGCGGGTTCCGAAGTTTCGGATGGAGACCCTACGGTCCATCATTCTGGCGCTGGAACCTGGGGACTACATGGTGTCATTGGACATACAGGACGCTTACTTGCATGTCCCTATTCTTTTGCGCCATCAACAGTTCCTCAGGTTTGCAATCCGCAGCGACCACTTCCAGTTTCGGGCGTTACCTTTTGGCCTGGCGACAGCACCACGTGTGTTCACCAAGGTGATGGCGGTCATGGCGGCTTCTCTGCGGCTGCAGGGAGTCCGCATGTTGCCGTACTTGGACGACCTTTTATTGGTGGCAAGATCTCCAGAGCTCCTTCTACGCCACTTGGACCTGACCATTGCGCTACTGCAACGGCACGGCTGGCTAATCAACTGGCAGAAATCCACTCTAATCCCGTCTCGGCGGATTCTGCACCTCGGAGCCTTATTGGACTTGGAACAGCAAAGGATCTTCGTGACGGGGGAAAAGATCTCTGCTTTGCAGTCGAGGGTGCGCAGTTGTCTGCACAGCCGCCGGGTGTTTCTACACTCGGCGATGAGGTTACTGGGCTCCATGGTGTCGGTGTTCGACATGGTGGAATATGCCCAGTTTCACTCCAGACCTCTGCAGCACCTGATCATGTCCAAGTGGAACGGGCTGCCTCAGTCTCTGAAGTCCCAGACGATTGTGCTCACCCCGGAGGTTCGCCTGTCCCTTGCCTGGTTGTTACAGACGACCCATCTCAGCAAGGGACGTCCGTTCTGGGTTCCAAATTGGGTCCTGTTGACAACTGACGCCAGTCTTCGGGGCTGGGGAGCAGTTTCGGGTCCACACTTGTTCCAGGGCAGGTGGACGCTGACAGAAGCGGAGCTTCCAATCAATATCTTGGAACTCTGTGCGGTCTTCAATGCTCTCCAGCAGGCACATCGGGTTCTCCAGGGTCGTCCGGTACAGGTCCAGTCGGACAACGCTACCACCGTGGCCTACATAAACAGGCAAGGAGGAACCCGAAGTCGAGCGGCTCTCGTGGAGGTCTCTCGGATCCTGGTATGGGTGGAGCGCAATCTTCCGGCCATATCAGCGGTCTTCATCCCGGGAGTGCTAAATTGGGAGGCAGACTTTCTAAGTCGCCAGGACGTTCATCCGGGGGAATGGTCCCTGCACCCGGACGTTTTTCAACTGCTGGTGGACAGATGGGGTGTTCCAGAGATCGACCTCATGGCGTCCCGGCACAACAACAAGTTGCCGGTGTACGGGTCTCGCACAAGAGACGAAGGGGTGTCTCTGGTGGATGCTCTGTCCGTCAGGTGGACGTTCCGGTTCGCATACCTGTTCCCTCCGGTCTCCCTTCTTCCACGGGTAATCCGGAAATTCAAACAGGAAGGAGGGACGCTCCTGTTGATAGCTCCCGCGTGGCCCAGACGGCACTGGTTCTCAGACCTTCAGGGTCTGTCCGTGGACAGTCCTCTGCGGTTGCCACTACGACCGGACCTTCTGTCACAGGGTCCTTGTCTTCACCCGGACCTGACTCGGCTGTCTTTGACGGCGTGGCTGTTGAGACAGCCATGCTGAGGTCCAGGGGGTTTTCCAGCTCTGTGGTGCATACCATGTTACGAGCTCGGAAGCAGTCTTCCGCGAGGATATACCATCGCGTGTGGCATACGTTCTTCCAGTGGTGTCGACCGAGAGGTTATGCACCGCGGGAATTTCGTCTGTCTCGGATACTCGCCTTCCTACAAGCGGGACTAGATCATGGGCTTCGCCTTGCTTCTTTGAAGGTACAGGTTTCGGCCCTGTCTGTCTGGTTTCACCGTAGGATTGCTACAATCCCGGATGTGCGCACCTTTATGCAAGGTGTTCTCCGCATTCAGCCGCCCTTTGTTCCACCTGTGGCGCCTTGGGATTTGGCTGTGGTCCTGAGGGCTCTCCAGGGACCGCCGTTTGAACCACTGGGCTCAGTGGATCTTAAATGGCTAACAGCTAAGACTGTTTTCCTTCTGGCTATTGCTTCGGCCAGACGTGTTTCTGATTTAGGGGCTCTTTCTTGTAAACCCCCTTTCTTGGTTTTTCATGGGAACAGGGCAGTGCTCCGCACTCGGCCCGAGTTTCTTCCCAAAGTTGTTTCCCAGTTTCATGTTAACGAGGAAATCATTGTTCCGGCCTTTAACTCACCTGGTCTGTCAGTGGGTGAGGCCTCTTTGGATGTCGTGCGGGCCTTAAGGACTTATGTTGACCGCACTTCTTCGTTTAAACTTTGGCGGCCTGGATCCGTATGGCTATTTCTGAAGCTCATCTTCATGAAGGCCTGCTGGTTCCTCCTTCTGTGAAGGCTCATTCCACTAGGTCTGTGGGTCCTTCGTGGGCAGCTCGACGTGGTGCCTCTGCAGTCCAGATCTGCAAGGCTGCTACGTGGTCCTCTGTCCATACCTTCGTGAGGTATTACAGGTTTGATACCTTCATCTCTCAGGATGCTTCCTTCGGGCGGCGGATTCTCCTTTCTGCACAGGAGCGTCCCCACCCTTAAAGGATACTGCTTTGGGACATCCCCAAGGTATCCTGTGGATACCCTATGGACCCTGAAGTAGAAAATGAGATATGGTAAGAACTTACCCTTGTTATCTCTATTTCTACGAAGTCCATAGGGTCCCACAGGACTCCTGCCCTGTCACACCTGTGCTGCAGATGGGCTTTGCTCCGGTCACCGGTTTTTCCGTCTCCCTCTGGTGAGAATGTGATTCTTGTGTGTGTCCAGATCTTTGTTCTCTCTCTTCCTTCTCCTCCTCCGGCCTATGGCTTGATAACTAACTGAGGTGCCTTGGCTCGGGGCGGGGTATAGGAGGGGGACCCTAGTGCATCCTGGGAGGCTGAAAGCTTAACTCTATGGTGCCCGATGACTGACGTCACACATATACCCCAAGGTATCCTGTGGAACCCTATGGACTTCGTAGAAATAGAGATAACAAGGGTAAGTTCTTACCATATATCATTTTATCTTTTGCTCGGTTTACTCAGAAATGTCCTCATATTTTTGACCAGTGGCTGTTAGTATGGAGAATATAATTTCAAATTTATATGGAGTACATTTAACATTATATACTAGAATGCAATCATACATGAAAACAAAACCACATAAATCAGATTCTAATATTTTGTCAGGGAAACACAAGGCAGTCACATGCAATTGATTTTGTAGGGAAAAGTGCAGCCATGAACGCTGGGGGACACATCTTGCTGAATGTCAGAGTACCAGGTTATGCTTATTTGTCTAAGATGGAGGTCACCAACGTCCTGGACCATATAAACCATGGGGCTACTGACAGTCTACCCACTTAAACCCACAGACTGAACAGTATTCAGAAATTGTCTCCTGGTACATGAGAACGGTTTGCAGGTTAGCATGGATCACTGCTTATGGACACCTCACTATACTGACAGAGATCGCAGATACATTATTTCGTCAACATATGGGCTTATTTAATAAGTCAGATTTGTGAACTACTATTTCTACAAAGGTGTGTTTAAAACCATCATCACATATCCGTTGCCAGAATCCTAAAATGCTTTTGGAAACTGTGGAACTGTATGGTGAAACTGTTTGCCAGGAGATATAAATTTTGAAAAATAAACAATCTTCTGCTTTTCGGCTAGTTGAAAGTGATTACCAGCAATTTATGACTAGATTGGGGTGTGAGCTTTCACTTTCTGCTTGCAACTTCTTATTGATCCCTGTAGACAGGCTCCCATTGGCTGTGCACACATCACCACTTCTGCTGCTACTGGCCCTGATCAGCTTGGATCGTAGTTGCTAATACGCACGCAATCGGCCGATCGTTGCGTTCTGTGCATGCGTATGTATCGCAGTGCGCTGAACTAGCTATTGCGATCGGGACTGCGATCACAGAGGCTACGCAGTCCCCTTGCAGAGAGTTTGACAGGAAGCACCATTTGTGGGTGTTGATGGGGGAAGGGTGGGTTGGGGAAACGCAGGCCTGGTGATTTTGCACGCTGTTGCAGGGGCATGCATAAATTAGCCACTGCGATGCCATACGCAGTGTGAGGCCTGATAGTGTGTGGTTGTTAGCAATTTCTGAGTAAGGTCAGGGCTTGTGCAAGTGTGCATGAGGCTGCGATGGTACTCGATTGTACCAATGGTTTTGCTATTCTGCTATTTATTACGCAATGTAAAGTGGGCGTCCTTATGCAGTGCTGAGTTTGCATTGCGATCACAATGGAGTAGCATGCTATCGCAGTTGAACTGCGTGCGTTAGCAATATTGCAATCCGTAATGAATCAGGCCCACTGTACGTTAGGACTGTGCAGGCATACAAAAAGATGTATTTAAGCCTTCTGGTAATGGGGAAAATGCATCGTTGAACGCACGTTGTCCGTAATTACACTTGCATTGTGTGCATGGAACTAAATGCACATATTTGCCCGTATGTTCTGTGGCCAGAACGCCCCGGCTATCTGTATACTTTATTTCATAGTTATCAATCTGTACTTGCACCTGCCCTTTGTGCTGGAGATCTTAAATGTGCATAATTACACTTCTAATAGTCTCATCCTCGCTAAACTTTGCCTACGTGCGCACGCCCCATTACTACTCAGTTATACCTATTCCGTCACCTCTAGAAATGCCATGGTCTATACAACTCTGCAAAGTAGGAGTGGTGTGATAACATTGGCGCCCCCATACAGCACTATATTTTGTATACAACTACATTGCCCATAGCTGCATACACTTGGCCCCTGTGCATGTACAGTGTCCGCAAAACTGCCTTGTGTCCAACTCTACATAAGCCCCAATGTAGAGCTGCAATTTCAGTTTGTTATAAATGCAAAAGTTGCATTACTCTATTTTTACACAGTTTAATCCACTGAAGTATCATACACACAAGAGAAACTCTTGGCAGTGTTATTAATCAATAAGACATAATGAATGAAGCACACGGCTATTCAGAAGCGTCTAAATAGTGTGGGTTCGGTATATTATGTTGACATCAAAGTGGGGCGATTCAATCCTTACGTAGAAATGTAACTCCTAGGCTAAGTGCCTGACAGCTATTCAGTCCCCATGACGGCTACTATTTTGCTTGAGCATGCACAGGATTAAGCTCATTGAGCAACTCCTCCTGTGATGAGCGCGATGCAGTTATAGTGTGCCCAGCATTTCCCACCAGCCCCTAACGCAGATTTTTGCTCACATCTGTGATAAATGCAGTCACGTGGCTAGTTGTGGGAATTCATTAAATGGCTCCCAGGGACTTCAGGCCCCCATACATCAGCAATTGTGCAATTTGAAATCGATTGTGTATAAAAATCTTTCCCTTTTTCAATCAGTTGTGGCAAATCTGCAATCGATTGCGCATAAAAATCTTTCCCTTTTTCAGTCGATTGCAGATTTGCCACAACTGATTGTGCATAAAAATCTTTCCCTTTTTCAATCGATTTCAAATTGCACAATTGCTGGTGTATGGGGGCCTTCAGTCCAAGAGCTAAATTCCTGCATAAGAATTTAATCGCCCCAATGTGTGTTTAAGGTAAGGCTAATGCCCTTTGGTGACTTAGTGACTGCATACCAATAGTGCTATGATTTTCACCTTCATTATTGTCTTAATCTTATTTCCTAAGAATCGTATCTGTGGAACCATCCATGGTTGCATCTTCAGGCAGCGTGCTCAATTAAATGGCCATACCCTTATTGTACTCCTCTTAATCTTATCTGCTCCCATTTCACCTTTCCAGGTCTACAGGGCTGCAAGTCTGAGATACACTAAAATCTAAATACGGACAATTTGATATATAAATGCAGAACAGAAATACTTAAATATGCACCTTTTATTGGCGTAAATATATCAAATTAATTTTGGGGAGAACTTGAGTTTGGTTGACAACCACAGAACTTTAGTAAATCCAGGATTTAAGAATGGGGGAGATGTGCTGCAGTCCCACCATTTTCATTCTCAAAAACAGCCCCCAGAGAGTTCTATGGGGGCTGCTAAATTGTAATATTTATCAAGCTTTGAAAAGCATAGCGACCATTTATGGAACTTTGCCACAATGGCCATCACCATTTTTAGATGGCATTAGCCATTCTAACCTAAGGGATGTAGCCTACAGCAAAGTTTTTTTGAGAGAGGAATCCCAAGGATCCCTCTCTGGTAATCTCTGCATCAGCGATCACTTTGCTTCTTATACATCGCAGGGACTAGCTACTATCGGAACCCCTGTCCCTGCATGAGTTTATTGGAAATTTCAGCCATACTTCATTTTTTATTGCCGCTTATTGCACCAATTGGTAAATAGGCCCCTAAATGAGGTCCCCAGTGTTATAAAGTCTGAACTGGTATTATGCTTGTCCCGTAGTTTTAAATGTGTGAAAGCTTTAATTTCCTCTCAAGACGAGCATGATAAATCTCCATAGACGGCAAGTGCAACAGATGACACTTGGCATTCTATTTTTACCAATGTGTTTTTAAATGTATTATCTCTTCTCTACAGACCCAGATGACCAATACAAGTTAACAGAGGACACACGGCAGCTTGGACTTGTTGTTTGCAGAGGGACATCTGTGGTTCTTATTTGCCCGCAGGATGGCATGGAGGCTATTCCAAACCCTTTCATTCAACAGCAAGATGGTTAATTTTTGACAGGGCCTCAATAACCGGATTGATTCCACTGGGATGCTCCATACTTCAAGTTGAAGATCACAATTTCTTATTTTCTTCAATTTCCTTTTGTGGTGGCAAAAATAAGCCATTTTAGGCAAGTCAGGACTTGTTTACTGATAAATATATTTGTTCATTTTTGGTAATATTTCATTATGAATTTCTTGTTTCACTTGTCCCTGCCATGCCCTTTCTTTGTTTTTCTGGCTAACAGAATATGTGTACGTCATAGTTAAAACATTACTTTAAAGAGGTCGGTTTTTTTTTTTGTTTTGTTTTTTTTCTTAAATCATTTGAAATATATAAAATGTAACTAAACTAGTGGTGCTCCCTGCTTATTTCATATGGGTGTTTTTTATTTGTGTTTTTTTACAGAGTTATTGAAGTAAACGATTTAATAATTTATGCTTAGTTCATTGTATGCTGGGCACTTTGCAATGCTTATTGATTGGCTTAAAGTCATGGAAACATCAGACCAATATAATAGACAGGAACGGGCCTCTGCTGTCAAACAAGGTGCACTCACATGTACTGGCTCAGTGTGGGAACAACTAAAACTCAGAGGGCCTGATTCAGAGATATATGCTAACTCACGGTTCACAATGGTGAATATATGGCGAAGTATTCTAAAGCCTACCAGAGCAAAGGAACTCCTGCTGCTGCCTTATATACAATCCGACAACATGCAACAACGTAATCATCGGGAACATCGACACAGATCATGCAGCTTCTGAGTAAGTCTGACATGTCTCAAACACTTCATCTCCTAACACGCTGCGGTCTCATGCTGCGAAGAAGATGGCAATGGCTAATTTATGCATGCCCATGAAATAGCATTTGAATAGTCACACTCCTGTGTTTCCTTAGCCCCATTACCTTCCCCCTCCCAAAAGCTGACTACCTGTCACTCAGTTTGCCAGTGAATCCTCTGTACGAGTGTAATCACAAACCAATCGCAGTCGTGCGCAGTACAGCTTTCACGCATGCCCAATGGCTAAATATCGCTCAACCCCCAGTTATTAACATTGCGTACGTCTCTAAATGGGGCCCAGAGTCCGCTGTCCTCCAATAGACATTAATGAGAACTTTGCACCTAGATTAGCTTTAATGTTTTGAAAAGAGAGATCTGAATACAGATATTTACAAATGATTCTACACACACACACACACACACACACAATCTATTTACTGGGTCATATAGTGACTCCTATTTGAGGTGCATGAAAAAGAGCCGCACCAAGAGAAATAAAAAAAGTTTCAGAGTGGTTCCACAATTAGGCAGACATTCTTGCCTTTTGTTGGGTGCTGTTTGAAAATTCTGCTAAACGATATATTTAGTAGAAGTATATGATGAAATAAATGATGGTCCCTCCCCCATCGTTTGACAAGTGCATAGCTTTGCCACATGAAGGACAGGTGCAGAAGTTACAGAAATGCTGGCTATTTTTGGAACAGCTGAGCATTCAGTATTTTAAGTCAGTCTTCACACGTCTGCAGTATTACCAAGTCACTGTGCGCTTTCACTAAAGAAACTACCTTGCTTCAAAAGGAAAATGGGACATGCAGTAAAGGAAATGTTGGACATATTCCTGTGTAGTTAAGTTAGTAGTTAGTAGTGAGTGCTGTGTGGATGTTTGGCCATAGATTACCTAAACGGCATTGACATAAAGCCATTGCTTCATTTACACCTCCTAAACTACAATTGCTTTTAAGGGCTCTCTTTGTAGCAGTATCCTAAATCTCAGCTTGCATATGTTTTTTAGTTTTACTTTTACACTCCTAAAAACTTTATTGAGCCTATGTGATGGAAATTAACATGACTTTAGTTGCTGCTTATTATGTTTATGCAATGCTGATGTTTTCATAGTATTGATTTTCGTAGTCATGGCTGTTTAGTAATGTTTTGGGTTCTTTACAGTACTAAAGTATGTTTGTTATACTGGTCTACAGTTTCTCATAAGTCTAAGTGTCTAAAAGTCTTTTACAAATGGAGCCCTTAAATGAAATAATTCTTGAAGTTGAACAGACATTGTTCCATGTGGAAAGATCTGTCCTGGCTGATGCAAGTAGCTATTTTCAAGCAATGTTTTTCGGGGCATTCAAAGAAAGTACTTTACATCAGATACACCTGAATGGGGTAAAAAGGGAATGTTTTCAGACTCTTTTGGACTTTATAAAAAGTGGAACTATGGAATTAAACCAAACAAATGTTACAGAGCTCTTGGAAACGGCAGACTTCCTAGACCTACGACAAGCCAAGCAGTTCTGTGTTGGATTCTTAGTACAGGAGATAAGAGTATCCAACTGCTTGGGCATGATGTCCTACTCTCAGCAGTATGGTTGTATGGATCTCTATGAGTCTGCTTTTCATGTTGCCGTCACCCACTTGCCAGAGCTTATAAATGAAAATGAATTTGATCATTTGGATAAAGAAACTTTAGAGGACTTGTTGCAAAGTAATGAACTGCATGTGACTAGTGAAGACCTTGTATTTAATGCTGTCATGAAGTGGGTCATGGTGGATTCCACAAGAGAGCAGAATTTTGAAGAGTTGGTGGCACTGGTGAGACCTGCTTTTCTAAGCCTCTCATTTCTCGATGTACTAGTCAAGCGAAGTCAAAGGTCAAAAGGGCAGGATACATATTACAAACTTTTACAAATATTAAACACAAACCCACCTAAGACTTGGTGTACCATGGATGGGGTTATGTCAACCAGCAGGACATATGAAATGCTGTATGTTCTTGGCGGCAAGCATGAGCAAGAACAAGAACTGCACATGTATCTACCAAAGACCTCTACATGGAGGACCTGCGCCCCTTTGCAGCGTAAAAATCTCACCCAGTATGCAGTGACCACAGTAGGTAACTTTCCCAAAATAAAATGAGGCACCATTTGCCTTGTGTTTGTAAGAATGCATAGTATTACACTGGTAGACTGTCATGTAACATACCCTGATTACTTTGTTTTGAAATCCATTTCTATATATTACGATGTTTGGAAAATTCAAGTTTTTTGGTTTAATGCTCTTTAAATTACAACTAGTAGACTTTTAAAAACTGCAGGGGTTCTCAAACTATTTTATTCTGGGACCCCATCTGCCAATAAAAATATTTACAAGACCCCAGCAAGTTACCACAGAATGGTACCCCAATGTATTTGTAAGTATCACTTTTTTTTTGTGTAATTTTATATATATATTTCATGCCCATGAGCCCCTATATATTTTATATCACTCATCTCACTTATATTTTTATTCCCATCATCTTGATTATATGTTTACCCCCCCCTTCTCAATCATCCCATTTATATATTTTGCCCTTCACATACTTCCCAACTTTTTAGAAGAAAGGAGAGGGTGCATGATATTTGTCACGCTTGAGGTATGCCCAACGCTTGGGCACTGCTGGGCATGCCATCAGTCCCTCTCTCCAGTGAATAGAGGCTGTGCATGGCATCTTTTCACCGCTTGCTCTGCTAAACAGTCATTTCCTCCCCCTTCTCAATCACCCACCACCAGAGGGTGGGAAGTATACATCATCCCTTCTTGCCCATCACCCCATTTGTTTTTATGCCCATCATACAGTTTATTTCTATGCTGCTCACTCCCTCATTTCACTTACAACAAAAGCTCTTCATATACTTGTGCTGGCTCTGACTGTGGCAGGGGGCAGCAGGTTGGTGCCCACTATCTGGGTGCACTATTGGCTGTGTTGCAGGCTCTTAACCAGCTATAAACAGGAACAATATAACACAGGGTTAACTGCAGGTACAGGTTGATAGGATTCTCAGTTGCAGCTAGCAGCTCTAGGGTTATGCTGGGCATTATGGTGCGCCAGGTATATGCACACTGTTGGCTTATGAACAGTGGTGGCAGTGGGATCTCTAATATAGTATGCGGTGGTGATATAGTGGAACTATGGGGTCTATACATTCCAACGCAGTTGGAGTTATTCAGGGGCATATCTGTAATGGAGGACAGACGGAGAAGTAAAGATGCGGTGTGGAGCCACATCTGTGAAGAATGTGAATGTTGGAGGTCGCGGCTCTGTGGAGAGTTGTGGGGTCCTAGAGCCTGGTGGCTATCTTCCGATACACAGGCTCCTCTAGTTAACCAGGCATACCACTAGCGAATCACGCATTGATGTGGATGCCCATTATTTCTGCTTACGGCGGTGGGCGGCCCTTGTGACCCTATGCTAAGATGGCTGCGAAATTCAAAAGAATAAGCTAGCTTCAGGCACTTAATGGTGAATAATTCTTAACATCTTGATATGTATCACTTCATGCAGCTGTTCAGAATGGTTGCTAGCCAATAGAGAAAACTAATAAAGTAAATGAACAGCGCTGTGAATATTAAATAAGCTGGAAATGGGCCTGTATAAACACAAATCAAATACAATTTGTTATGCACATGATAATACATTAATCACTTACAACATTTTAAATTATATTTTTTATATATTTTTATCATGTAAATGCATATCAGTAAACCAGCAATTTTCAACCTCTTTCAACAGGCGCACTGCGCAAGATTTTAAAATTGCAAGGTACACCATCCATGACCAATGAAGAAAACATACATGTTGGCTCCCACATAAAAAAACACACTACATTGGACTCTGCAGGAGTAAAATACACATACATTGACCCCCACAGGAATAAAATGCACACACATTGGTCCCAGAGAAATAAAACACATAAATTGTCACCCACAGGAATAAAACACATACATTGGGCCCCACAGAAAAAAATAACATTGGCTGGCCCCCACAGACACAAATTAAAAAAAACATTGCCAGGCCACACAGAATAAGCATAAACCACATCATTGACTGACCACTACAGAAAAAATAAAAACACATTGCTCACCCCAAAAACAACAAGTCACACTAGCTCCCACATTAGCCCCTTGTATATTTATTTAAGAATAAATACACATCTTTTGGAACCTACCTGTGCCTCATCGGCTGACAGTGCAGAGCTGTCAGCACAGCAGAGTGCGGGCGGGCTGGTGGAGCAGGCGGGATGACTGGCTAAGTGAGCGGGTGGGCTGGCTTGTGAGCAGAGTGCGGACGGCCAGCTGGTGGAGCAAGTGGGCGGGCAGGCTGGTTGAGCAGGTGGGATGACCTCTGATCTCACGCCGCCGCGTCTATAGAGGTCATGGCCCGGGTGTGCCTGAGCTTCCCAGAAGAGCTCAGCGGCAGTGCTGCCCAGGCCTCACTGACTGCAGTACTGATCAGCGGATGTGACTGCCGGCTTCGACGGCCGCGGCCAACGGTTGAAAACTGCAGTAAACTGAAACATCACAAGTGTCAACAGGTGTATTAAGTATAACAATGAAAATATATAAAACATCCACAGCTCCAGCACTTAAAAAAAGTTCATGTACTGTAAATGGCTAGGTGTATATTCTAATGGTGCATATACATGGTCAGATATGTCAGATGAACGATTTCAGCCTGTATTAAAATGAATGGAATCGTCCAAATCTGACTGCAAACGCATCAGATGTCAGATATCGTTGACTGACAAACTGGAATGTGCATCGTTCATCTGACAAATATGTCAGATATGTCAGATTTTCCTTCAGCTATGAACAATTGAACGATTTTTAAAATCGTTATTGTACAGATCTGAAGGAAAATCTGACCGTGTGTATACACCGTTACAGCCTTGTCCAGCTGTAGGTAATAGCTCTTTAATAACTATAATGAGCTAATATGCCAGTTCCATAGGCCCACTGTTTAACTCAAAATAATAGTATACATCCACCTTGAAAAAACAGTGGGTATGATTCAGAGCCGGACGTTATTTGCCCTCGCTCGTTCAGAAAAAGGGGCCGGCTATTTAAATTGAGCGCTCGCTCTTTGCGGTCTGTTGACGCCTCTATGTCTGAGCGAACGAACCATGCGCTCGCTATTTTGAAAAGACGCCCCCTAGCCCCTCGCATCATACTTCATCTCCGCTATTTATTAGATTAATCGAGTACATCGAAAGGCGTCTGAACTGCTCGCAGTGCTTGGGGTTGGATTTTCCTACCACAATCATGCGAACAGTTCAGGCTAAGAGACAACCAAGTGACATGGTCGATGACGCTGCTTTGTTAATTATGCACACCCTTAAAACGCCCATTTTGACCGTTTGGCACGCCTGCGTTCAGATCTCCACTCCCCGTTTTCAAGCACCTTCCCCTGTTACCACCCACAAACGCCTCATCCTGTCACTCAAATTAGCAGGCACTCGCAATTTTGCGAACACACGTTTTCCGACCGCACTGACTGGTTGGCGCATGCGCATTACGACCCATACGCATGCACAGATGTGCGAACATTGCTCGGAGCGAACGAGCGGCCGATTACGAGCGGCTCTGAATCAGGCCCAGTGTTTGTATGGCACTTCGTTTTTATACCAAGCTAGTGCAGATTCAAATGGAATGTAAACAGACCTCCAACACCTGCTGCTTGTGGAGCAGCCTCTTACACTGGCCTGGCCGCTTATAGGGCCTGAAACAGCACAGATGCAGATGCACGCACCCAGCCGCTGCGAGAATATACTAATGATTGTAATCACCCAGCTGTTTAGTAGGAAAGGTTGTGCAATACCTTTCAAAATCACAGAACAAGCAAATATATAAACTGCGCACCTTTCCTAGGAAATTAAGGTCTCAAATTCAAT
This sequence comes from Taudactylus pleione, assembly GCA_031769625.1. Lineage (NCBI taxonomy): Eukaryota > Metazoa > Chordata > Amphibia > Anura > Myobatrachidae > Taudactylus > Taudactylus pleione. The sequence continues at coordinate 9,259,038 of JAUIMM010000453.1, forward strand.
TAATAAAACAAATACATTTATTATAAAAATACATTAAAATTAAACTCAGTAACAATAATAAATAAGAAAAAATAAAATAGAAAAATAATATATATTGGAGCTCTTATTAAGTAATGAGAAATTCAAAGTGTCCAATTGATTGCACCACAGGGGAAAAAAGCAAGAATGTCTCGTAACATCAAAGTTGCAATGTAGCAAACTCGGGGCCTGATTCAGAGTTGGGAATAGAGGGGGTCATTCAGCGTCGGTCGCGAGCGATGAGCGCTCACAACCGACTCGATGTTGCCCCACTGGGCATGCGCACGACGGAGCCGGCTCCGTCGTGTGCATGCGCGAGACCCGGCTAGCGACGGATGCTCCGTCGCTATGGGGCTCGCAGCAGATGGGGCGAGCTGTCGATGGTGAGTGACAGCTCGCCCCGTTTGGGAGGCGGGCAGGGGGCGTGCCTGCCATGACGGAGGCGTTCCCGCCGGAACGCTTGCCGTTTGGTGGCGGCCCCACTGACATTGCTGACGTCAGTGGGGAGCTTCCGGCTCGATCAGAGCAGGAAGCTCCCTGGGGCTTGCCCAGACCCAACCTTAGGATCTGGTCGTAAGCCCCGATGGTCGTGATGGTCTTGACCATTGCGACCATCACCCATATCGGTCGCTAGAGTTGTGGGTGTTAATCCACAGCTTAGCGATCGACAAGGAGGCGGTCGTTCAGGATGCAAGCGGCCGCCCTGATTCAGTGTGACCGCTTGTAACTAACGACCGCCTCTGAATGAGGTCCAGAGTGAGATATCTCAACTGATCATCTTGGTGAAACCATGCTGCACGGCAGGTGGGGCAGATATAAAATGTGCAGAGAGATTTAGATTTGGGAGGAGTGTGTCCAAACTGACATCTAAATTGTAGAGTAATAATAAAGCTGTGCAGTATTTGTGGGCTACATGCAAAAGCAGCCAGTATTTACCCCACATGTAATTTTTTTTTATGTATTTACACCCCTTGCATTGCAACATGGTTTGTCCAGGTACACAGTTGAGATATCTCACTCTGGCCCTGATTCAGAGCTTGCTCTGAATCAGGGCCGTCCTTCCTGATTTTAGAGCGGCCTCCCGGCCGCTCGCATAGCTGTGGGTGACCACCCACAGCTATAGCAAGCGGCCAAAAAGATGGCTTGCGACGAGACCCTTGTGGTAGGGTCTCGTCTTCTGCAAGCCCTGGAGTGCTTTTGGCTCTATCAGAGCCAAAAGCACTCCCACTGACATCACAAGTGATGTCAGTGGGGCCGGCCCCAGACGGTAGGCAACCCACAGCAATGTGAGCGACCAGGAGGCCGCTCCATTAAAAAAAAAAAAAAAACACCCTGATTCAGAGCGAGCTCTCTGTCAGAGCGTCCGGCTCTGAATCAGGACCTGAGCTCCAGCCCATAGTTTTTATTTTCTATTTAATTATTTTTTCTTCAGCATTGAGGATAGGCTGACAGGATGCCTCGGGAGGGACCCATTGCTGCTTACTGAGAAGCTGGTGTCTGGGTCCCTGGCGACCTGACACCGGCCATGGAAGGACACGCCACAGTCTGTTATAGAGACTGCTGTCCATGTCCCCACAGCCCACCGCATGACCATCCCCTTATTAGGGGTTTGTAGGGACTTTTCTGTAATGCGGTCCTCTGCTGTCCTTATACTAGTATCTGTTTTCTGTAGTGGGGGATGTTTTACACTCTCTGTAACACACTCTGGGCCTAATTCAGACCCGCTCGCGAACGCTGAACGCTCGCAAGCGGGTCAATGTTGCCCAAGTGCATGCGCAAGACCCGAATAACGATGGCCAAGCCGTCGTTATCGGTCTCGCACCAAAGGGGGCGTGCTGTCGATGGTGAGTGACAGCACGCCCCCTTTGGTGGGCGTGCCGGGGGCGTTGCTGCCCAGACGGAGGCGTTCCCATGGGAACGCCTACCGTCTAGGGCCGGCCCCACTGACATCACTAGTGATGTCAGTGGGAGTGCTTTTGGCTCTGATAGAGCCAAAAGCACTCCAGGGCTTGCTGCAAAGAGACCCTACCGCAAGGGTCTCGTCGCAAGCCCGATGGTCGCGATGGTTTTGACCATCGTGACCATCATTTTGGCCGCTCGCTATAGCTGTGGGTGGACACCCACAGCTATGCGAGCGGCCAGGAGGCCGCTCTTAAAAAAGATAAGGACGGCCCTGATTCAGAGCGAGCGCTCTGTCAGAGAGTCCGGCTCTGAATCAGGGCCTCTGTAGTCAGGAAGCTGTCTATTGAAATGCCAACCGCCGACTTCCCAACACTGAAACCTCAGCATGGGACTAAAGATAGGCATCTAAATACCTACGCCTATCATTAGCCCGACGCCCAGCATTCTGGGCGTAGGTAAGCCGGGTGTCGGGAGCTGTTAGCCGCAGGGCGGGGAGGGTTAGGTTTAGGGACTCCCATGGGGACTGAGGGTTAGGCACCCCCCCGGGAGGGTTAGGGGAAAGGGGGGTTAGAGTTAAGCGCTACCGAGGGGAGGGTAGGGTTAGGCACCCCTGTGGGAGGGTTAGGTTTATGATGTGGGGAGGGGGGGTTAGGCGCTACCGGGGGGCAGGGAAGGGTTAGGCACTACCCATGGGAGGGTAGGTTAGGCAAACGCCCCGTGAGGGTTAGGTTAAGGTTGTGGGTAGGGGGGTTAGGTGTAGACACCCTTGGGGGAAGGTTAGGGTTAGGCACCACTAAGGGAGGGTTGGGGGGAGAGGGGTAGGGATAGCCTACTTACCTCCCCTGTGGGGATCTTCATCTGCCGGCCTTTCGGCATTGGGATTTCAACTGCCAGGCTTCCGTACGGCAGTATTACATACCCAACCCTTTCTCTCTCTTACTAAGTGATTACATTAGCTGACAGTAGCCTTATATGGGTGTGGATCACTAGGTCTGCAATAAAAAGGTAGACAATGTTTTGGTAGACAATACAAGTTAGACAGGCAATAGGTCGACAGGGTCTGAAGGTCGACACACTAAAGGTCGACTAGTAAGAAGGTTGACACGTTTTTTTTTTCTAGCCCTAATCCTCCCTTTGGTGCCTAACCCTAACCCTCCCTTCTGGTGCCTAACCACTGGGGTAGGTGCCTGACCCTAACCTCCCTTCTAGTGCCTAACCCTAACCGTCGGGTTAAGTGCCTAACCATCGGAGTAAGTACCTAACTCTTAAAAAAAAAAAAAAAAAAAAAACGTGTCGACCATTTTTTGTTGACCAAATGGCCCATCGACCTTTTTGTGTGTCGACCTTCAGTCCCTGTCGATCTATTGTCTGTCTAAGTTTTATTGTCTACCTAAACATTGCCTACCTTTTTACGGTAGACCTAATGAACGGATATCCTTATTTGCCATGTAATATTGAGTTTTGTGAAATGTTTATTGTTATACTGTAATAAGTATTAGGTATAAACATACAGATGTGTCCACATACATTTTACTTTAAACACATACATCGCTTTAAACATCCCTTCTAGTCTAGTTAAATGTAACGTGTCAGTGCGGCGTGACTCCGTAGAGCAGAGCGTCTTTTAATTCGATTTTTTACCTTCAAATGCATATTCTATGCAAAGTGATGCTAATAGAATGCACCAGCTTCTGCTGATCAAAATGATATGCCGCATGCCTATATTCTGTGTGCTACTGTGGCTGTACTTGCATGTCAAATGCTACGTTACAGTGTCACAGCCGCTGACACTGTAACGTAGTATTTCGCATGCAGATACACCCGCAGTCGTGCGGTGCTCACACGTTATATTTAACGCGACTTGTAGAGGTAAGATTTATGTGGACACATCTGTAAATGGAAATTTATGGTACTTAATTTAACTAATTATAGAAACAAAATATTATGTAGGACTTTTGCTAATGTAAAGGGAAAAGTTGCCATTTACCTCAGATAACACATCTATCAAAAAATAAATATTAATACTGAGGTTTTCTTAATCATTTATGGCATGTAGTCCTAACTTTTTAAATATGTGTGAGAAACATTATTTTTCTAAATTACCAAGTACACTGTGGGAAATATATCTAATTCAGGAATGAATTCTCCCAGGTGTGCTGCTTCACCAAGTCATGCATCCGGCACGGATATTCTTAATAATAAATACTTTATTAATTAATGAAATAATCTTACTTAGAGTATAAATGCACCTCCCAGGGTTAGTGCGCAAGTAACAAGGAGCAGTACAAATCACAGATCTTTATACACACTTCATTTCAATGACAAAACCATTGCACATTATCTCGCCCTTTAACATGATTGTTACCTTCTATGGCATGCCAGCATTGGATGACTTTTGGCATAATTTGATAACACATTTATAAAAAGATGGAGACATCGTTTATTCGTATTAATAGAATCCTCCCTTCCGTCCTTGAAACACAATTGACAAGGCCTACGTGTCCTTCAAACATCATTGCTCCATGGGCTGCATCTCTATATTTGGTAAATAGCTCAGACAGTGTGAGTAAAAGGAAAGATCTTATTGTATTCTTTATACTCCCTAAATTGAGAAAAACAAGTTAGGTAATATCGTTCTTAAAGTGATACCATGATAGCTAAGTCCTGCTACAGCCTCATGGCTGGCGAATGGTTCTAATACTGAATAATATATACATGTGCTCTGTATGACTATGATATATGGATATATGAATATTTGTAACTTGTAAATATATGTAAGTATATGATATATCAGTATATATTGAATTATGTGAAATATACTGTATTTATTGTTTCTTATTGAATCCATTTTCCACATTTCAATATACACATTTTACATGTGTATATTTATGGATTACACTGGAACATAAAGCTCCTCCATATTTATCCCAGGTGTCTCTTTATTGTCATGTGTTCTTGTTTCCTTTGTCCTGTACCTACCTCTCTGAGTAGCCCTTTGAAAACAGCATAGGCCACATTGGTAGAAAGCATAGACAGGAAGAACAAAGATCACAATAGCAAGAATCAACTTTGTCATTGCATGAAACAAATCTGTAAACCATTTCCCAAATCCTGAAAGCCATTTATTCTCTTCTATTCTCCTTCTATACTTCCTCACTAGGTGAACTCATCAGCTCTTTTGACCTCCATTATCATCTCTATGCTGATGATACTCAAATCTACATTTCCTCCCCTGATCTCTCCCCCTCTCTTCTGACTTGTATCTCCAACTGTCTCTCTGCCATCTCTTCTCTGGATGTCCCAGCGATTTCTTAAACTTAATATGTCTAAGACAGAGCTGATCGTCTTCCCACCCTCCCACATAACCTCACTTCCCACTATTTCTTTATCAATTGATGGTATAACCATCTAGCCCCAAAGTGCGCTGTCTTGGAGTCATCCTGGACTCATCCCTCTCCTTCAAACCACGTATCCAGAACCTTTCACAGTCCTGTCGTTTCCATCTCAAAAATATTTCTAAGATCAGACCCTATCTCACCCAGGATGCTACAAAAACCCTAATACACTCACTGGTCATCTCCAGATTGGACTACTGTAACCTCCTCCTATCTGGCCTCCCCAAATCCCATCTCTCTCCTCTCCAGTCTGTTCTCAATGCTGCTGCACGGCTTATTTTTCTCTCCAAATGCTCTACATCTGCCTCCCCTCTCCTACAAGCCCTCCACTGGCTCCCCTTCCCTTTTAGAACCCAATTTAAGGTTCTCACGCTCACTTACAAAGCCCTCACCCAATCTTCCCCCATATACATCTCTGATCTCATCTCCCTCCTCTCTCCTCTCCGCTCTCAACTAATGCAAGCCGCCTTTCATGCCAGCTGATTACTTCCTCCCTCTCCCGCCTCCAAGATTTTGCCCGCACTGCTCCCCACCTCTGGAACTCTCTCCCACTCCCCATCAGACTCTACACCTCTTTGCAATCCTTCAAACGGGCTCTCAAGACCCATTATTTCATCAAAGCCTTCCAGCTGTCATTCTAACTCCCTGATACATACACCTTCCTCCCCATCTGTGTCACCCCTGTTTGTCTTCCCCTCCCCTTTTAGAATGTAAGCTCTTATTAGCAGGGCCCTCTAACCTCTTGTACTTCTCCCTACTTTAGTTTCATCTACTTCTTACTCACCACTAGGGCACCTAACACTTGGCTGCTTATGCTCTGTTGCATATCTGGGTGTTATGATCATTAATGTAGCAATATGTATTATCCATGTCCTGGTCCTGTATTGTATTGTTCTGTAAGTCGCTTGTCTACAACTTGTTTATGTGCTTTGTAAGGAGCTGCGGAACATTTGTGGCGCCATATAAATAAATGATAATAATAATAATAATAATTTACTAGGATCTAACCATGACCACCATGAATCGTTTTCTAAATCTTAATCATAATGTATATGGCGACATCTTTCTTTCATATCATAAGCCTCATTCATGTAATTAGTAATAATAGCTTCTGGATCAGTAGTGTCATTGGTCAGATAATTGCAACAGTGAACTCCAAGATTTGTTTCAAGAGTAAGACAGTATCCTCCAGCTTGTGCAGTTAGATAGTCTAACACTAGATGGTGTTGTAATAGTTCATTTCAGAATGCTTTTAACTAGGGATGTGCAGGCTCGGATAGGTTCGAGTTTGCACGTTGAGTTCGGATTTTTCCCTCCAAAAAAACGGAACTCAGAAAGAGGCTAAACGTCATCTTACATGAACGAACATCATCATTCCTGTCTATATCTGACTCATCATATGTACTTAGACTACCTCTCACACTACCCTGTCTGCTAATATGTTCCCCATGGAAATAATATCAGTCTGCCTGACAAATGCTCTTCACTAACTGTCTTGCCCTTGGCATCCCAGTTGAGATGCTGAAGAGGTGGTCCGCATGGGTTTGGGTGCTGATTGGGATTGGCAGCATTGCCTGCAATGAATCATCCTGCTACTGAGTCGCGTGTTTGCATATGCTCTGATGGAGGAAATTACAAGGACTTGAGAATTATATTATCAACTGCTCTTTGTGTGCCTCAGCTTCTATATTCACCAGCCAAACTCATTTTAGTGTTGTCAGATAACAGTGTCTGTATACAAGTGTCTACAGATATTTAATATGCTCTACTCTGACCACAATTGTACTGAATTCTTGGTATTAACCATGACCATACTTCTTAATAACGTTGTAGCTTCTCCGTATGCTAAACCTTTGGCATTAACCCTGATCCTGTTTGCAGGTAACTCCTTGGCCACCAAGAATACTTCTCAATAACATATTTTATAGTCATGGCATTATTACTGTAAGATCAACATTTTGTGTAGTGTTCTTTGGGCTAAATCGTAAGTGTTCCTCTAGCTGCATTTTTTACTTCCTCAAAGGACTTCAATACATTTTTATGGTCATAACTTTTGCCAAGATACCTTTCTGCTTGTGCTTTCCTTTAGGCTCCAAATGTTCTTGATTCTGTGAAATTGCATTTCAGTCTTTTAATTGGTGGTAGTTGGTTTAGTGCGCCTGATCTCCCGTCTAAAGTGACGGGAGATCACAGGGCCTAATTCAATTGATGCCAATTACCGTGCTGATCGTGTCCATAGAGGTTGGGTTTAGCCGTTTGGGCACCCAAACAGGTCACGTTTCGCCCATTTCAGCGCACACCCCCCGAGCTGAGCTGCAATGGTGCGCCAGCAGTTGATCCCGCCCGACAGGAGCAACAATTGAATAGCGGGTGCAAAGGGGGGTAGAAACAATTGAATACTGCCCAAATTGTCCAGATGGCTTATTGCTTATCCAGTTGATGACTACTAGTGAATGTGTTTGTTGTTGAGAAAGTAAATAGTTTACAATAGTGGTCCTCAAAGTCGGTTCTCAAGAAACCCCATCAGTCCAGGTTTTACAAATATGCATACTTAAGCACAGATGATTTAATTAGTACCTCAGTCAGTTTGTTTATACCATCTATGCAGCAGCACAGTTATCTTTAACACCTGGACTATCAGGGTACTTTGAGGACCGAGTTTGAGAACCACTGGTTTACCACATGGGCATATGTGAGTTGTAAATGTATGTGACATGTCTGCTATAAAGTAGATACTCCTGCTGACTGGAAAACACGTTAATCTCGGTGTATGAATGGAAACATTATTGTTGTGTGTTCCTTTGAGTTAATTACGCTCATTATGCCACCAACATCAGCTTCTATGTGTTATGCACATACGTAATTATGCAAACTGGAGTGCAAGGAATAATTCCATATATAGGGTTGCACATATATCAATGTATCTACCACCCCTGGTAGCCAGAATAGTGTTGCCATGTGGCAATTTCCTATGTATGAGTGGTGCTGGGACATTATTTGATCAATCCAGTAGAGGGTTCCATCTTCCAAAGCATAATGAAATCACCAGATACAATCGGCCTGATTCTAAGTCACATGTAATTTCACAGCAAGGAGTCGGCTGAACTTTGGTCAGACAGGTTGGATATCAAACCAAATGATCCAGATTGTTTTTCATCCATTTTCAGTCTGTAAGTACCAACCAATCAGCTCCTAACTGTCATTTTTCAAACACAACCTGTAAAGTGACAGTTAGGGGCTGATTGGTTGGCACTTTATCTCTCTCCAAGCTATGATACAACTCCCCCTGTGAATGATTATCATTCTCATGACCATAAACTGAATGATAATTGTCGTCCAGTGTATGGCCAGCTTAAGGTTCAGATTGAGTTGGAAGCGAGCTGCAGGCACATAAGCACTATTACTATTAGGCTAATTTCTGCTTCGTTCCAGCAGCTGTTTCCAGCTAATTGAGTCTAACTGTTACGAACACACTCGCTGGAGACTCCCATTCACCATACCATCAGGGGGTGTGATCTTATGCTTGCTCTGAAGGTGATGACTGGGTAGGGGTAACATTTACCAAAATATTACTTAAAATATAATTAGCATCATGCCCACGTCATTAGTTTGGTGGTAAAAGCTGTAAAGCAAAAGTTCACAGTTAAACTTCTCTAATTTATTTTGCTTCTTTACAGGCAACCTGGTTATTGTGACAGGTGGATATTTCCGTGGGGATTTTGTATGGTACAGCATAGACTGGGTTCTCATATATGATTCTTCCAATAACTGTTGGACAGATGGACCACCCATGAAGATGTCCCGGAACTGCCACTGTGCTGCGGGACTTGGCCTCCACCTCTACGTTATGGGCGGGAGCACAGATGAAGGCGTTATTGCAGATGTGGAGATGCTGGACTTAGCAGAGATGGCATGGGAGAGTCACAATCCTCTCATTAGACCAGTTGAGAGAGCAGCAGCTGCTAGTGTGGATACCAAACTGTATGTTGTATGTGGCCGTGATGAGAACGGTGAGGTGTACAGTGGGGTACAGAGGCTGAACACGGAGACTGATGAGTGGGATGTAATTACTTACTCTCCTATGCCCAGGTATGGTATTAGAATCCATTGCAATCTCCATTTTTTTGAAGTTATTTATTAATTGATAAAAAGCTGATCGATTTTCTTTTATGTCAAAAACATTATTAAAGCAAATGTGGATAAGAAGACAGCCATGTGCATGAGCACTAAGGCTACATATGCAAGACACTTGCAGTACTGATCACTGCCCTATAGAGGAAAGCTCAATTTATACATGAATGATTATAACTAAAGACAATGGACTATAGAAGAAGCATGTACTATATTTTCTGTCAATGCTCATCTTTATTTTTTTTTAATGAACCCTAAAGTAAGTGAACCACTTCTAGACATGCTCTGATAGGAGTCAGTGAAGGTTTATGACAGACAAGCAGACCACATTGCATCTGCAGGTGCATTCTGGGCCTCATTAGTGTTGGACGTTAAGTCCAGCTCCCCTGCGCAACGCTTTGCTTTGTTTTACTGTTCACAGTATGTCCGGAGAGTTGAACTGGGGCCGTGCATATGAATCTGTTGACCAGCAAGGGGAGCAAACATTTAAATGTGGAACGCGTTGTGGAGCAGGAGCATAGTTTGAGTTGGTTATATTTACATTTATGCCTGTTAAGAAGCTATTTCTTGCACCTCTGGTGCAAAAATGTTCTGTTGATGATGATCATTAGCACAGATCTGTACAGTGATCAAAATAAGATAAATAGATAACCACAGTAGGGCCCTCCTCTCCAAGTGAAGCAAACACCAGTGTTCATACCTGGTCCTGTTACAGCTAACGGCATTGGTGAGGGAGTGCAAACAGTGTGAGCCGCAGCCAGCAACAGTCTATGTCAGGCCATGCAGGTTCCACTGTAACCGGGAAATCAACATGGTGAGGTTTCCCTGTTAGTAAGACACAGCTCTCGGCTGTTCTATATGGTGAATTCCCTTGAAGAATCAGGCTCCCAAAAATGGCTCCCTCTCTAAGGAAAAATAGCCCTGTGCTAGTCTTTGTACTGGGGCTCCTACCAACACCCCTAGGGGGAAGTTGTTGGGGTAATAAGCTTAAAAACAGTATTTTAATATGTGCATTACAAGTCCTAGAACATTGTGGCAGTTGTAGAACTACAATCACCAAAATAACCATAGCTGGGACTTGTAGTGCCACACTGTACTGACAAATAAACACATAGGACCAAATGTAAAGGGTGAGAGTTTAGAAAATGTGAGAGATTAGGGGGTAAATTTGGTCGAGATGACAATCTCTGGTGAGCTTAGGCATGTTTTTTTTTAATGCAAATTTATTACAGACAAACTCGTGTGAGTTTGGGAGAGAGTTTTCATTCATTCACTGAAAAACTCAGATGAGATTGCAAACTCGAATCAACGCACCATCGGCCAAACTTTTCATGAAAAAAAGATGCAACTCGGGAATTTGCCAAGAATCGAGATTACAATCTCTGGTGAGATTGTAGCAGACTCGCAGAGAAATGTAAATTTCAAATAGACCACCTCCTGAGCTGCGAGTTTTGCAGAAACATACACAGATCAGTGTGATTTGTGTATGTTTCTGCATGTGTACCTAATTTAAAGTGTTTTCATTCCCAAAAAAAATTCTTAGCATCCCCCCCCCCCCAAAAGCATAACCAGCCATGAACTGCTCAGCCAGTCCTGGTTCCTAAAATTATGGGGAACAAAACAAGTAAGGTTCCCCCGTAATTTAGGAACCAGCACCTGGCTTCAGGCCCAGTGCTGGTTTCAAATATAGGGGGAAAAAAATGCGTAGGAGTCCCCCTATATTTAAAACCAGCACTGGAACAAAACTGACAGGGGTGTAATGCCACAGCCAGGAGAACCTATCACCGGGTCTCCAGGGCCAAAGCATTAACACCCCAAGCCGGTCAGCCCAAGCTGGGGATCTAAAAAAAAGCGCAATCCGATCCAGATACTTACATTAGTACTGTATGTGTGTGACCACATACACCGCTACGCGGCTCCTGACTGATCAGTGTGAACTGTCAGGAGCCGGCACCCAATCAGCGGCCGCTAACTGTACAGCAGCCGCCGATTGGCTCTGGCTCCTGACTCACTGACCAGTTCACGTGAGAACTGTCAGGAGCCGGAGGCCAATCAGCGACTGCTCTACAGTCCATGGCCGCTGATTGGTTGCCGGCCCCTGACAGTTCACACTGATCAGTCAGGAGCTGGGTAGCGGTGTATGTGGTCACACACATACACCGATAAAGTAAGTATCTGAACCGAGTTGCAGTTTTTTTTTTGTACCAAGACCCCTGGATGCTATAGAGACCAGCGCGAGGATGGAGGTGAGTATAAGATCTTTTTTTTAGGTACTCCAAACGGGTTCTACGGGACAAGCGGACGTGAACATCTGGCACAGGTAAGTATGTGTGAGTGATGTAGGTAGGTGTGTAATAAAGTTTTACTTTAGATGGTGTGTGTACTGTTTTATTAACTATTTAATTTACAGTGGGGGTACAGGTGCCGTAAACGCGATCAGACTCGAATTTTAGTAAATTTACCCCTTAATCTAGAGAGTTTTTTGAGTCTGAAAAACATGCAAGTTTGCATGCTCTCTGACTTTATTACATTGGCTGAGTTTAAAAATGTGCCAGTTTTCTGTCAATTTTGTAAACTCTAACCCTATTACATTTGGCCCATCAGGCCTGATTCATCAGCATACGCAATTGCAATTACATATGCACACTGGTCAATTGTTCACTACTGCGCATGCGTATAAGCTCTACTGCAGGTGCGCTGCGGTCACACTGCGATTTCACACGCACAGAGGAATCCATCGCAGTGATTAACAGGCTGTGAGGATGTGGGGGTGGTGACAGGGGAGTGGTCGTAGAAATGCAGGAGCGTCTGTCCGTTGGAAAGTGTTGCATGGGCATGTATAAATTAGCCATTGCGATTACATACACAGCCTGAGTACTCATGGGAACGCCTCCGTCTGGCAGCCACGCCCCCGGCCGCCCCCCCACCAAAGGGGGCGTGCTGTCACTCAACATCGACAGCACGCCCCCTTTGTAGCGAGACCCGGAGCGACGGCTTGCCCGTCGCTATCCGGGTCTCGCGCATGCGCACCCGGCCAACATCGATCCGCTTGCGAGCGCTCAGCGCTCATGAGCGGGTCTGAATCAGGCCCACAGTCTTACTGAACGTTGCCAATGTGTGAACATCTCATCCACCCCTATTCCAACTCTACTTCGTAAGGTGTGATAAATGCTGCATTTGCACATATGCATGGGTCACATTCTGGGCATGTGCATAGTGACATCATGCAAGAATAATCTAATGTAAAGTAGATGCTATTTTTATAGAAAATTTATTAACTTCTTTGAAGCAATTCTAACAACACGTGTCATTTATTTAGGTATGATCTCTGTGCTACAGTGCTTAACGGAGTCCTATATACCATTGGAGGGAAGGCTCTACGCTTTGACCTTTGCACTGGAAAATGGTCTGTAATTGAAGAAGAGTGCCTCAACCACAAGTTCTTCATGGGATGCTGTTCTGCCAATGGGCGAATATATGTCCTGGGTCAGAGAAGAGCTGGTGTAACTCATGATATTCCCAGTTTTGTTCTGTATGACCCGTACCTGGACATCTGCCAGGTAGAAGATGTCAAACTCCCCTGTCCACTGCCCATCAGGGGCTGTGTGTCCATGAGACGCTATGATGTTTGGTCCTGATATCAACAATTGCACACACAACATGCATTAAAGCATTTGCTAAGGACTGGTTAGAACAACTCTGTATGTTGCTGACGAATGCAGCTGTAATTTATTTGTTACTTGGATTAAATATGGTTTAAGTTGCATACACACACAACGATTTAGTAAATGAACGATTTTAGTAAACGATTTTCGTTCATTTTTTCAAGGGAAAAATGAACGAAAATCGTTTACTAAAATCGTTCATTTACTAAATGTAATGAACAATATTTTTGAACTACAAATGATTTTTGCATATTCCCTTACTGAAAATCGTTGAGTTGGTCAGTCTGACTGAACTACAAACGTGAATGCGCATGAACGATAATCGTTCATCGTTTTAACTCAGAAAGTGAACGATTTTTTCAACGATTGAACGATAAACAATATCGTTATCGATAATCGTTCAAAAAATCGTTGTGTGTGTAGGCAAGAAATCACATGTACAAGGGAAAGAAAAAGAAAAAACTAGGGCTAGTTACTGGGGCACTCTTTAATGATAAATACAGTTAAGATTTAACTTTTATTATATATCCATAAAATATATGGTACCATATACCCCGCAAGGTTATTCAAACGTGTGTTGGCCTTGTTAAGAAACAAAGTCTTGAGGTGATCCTCTGGCTGAGTATTTATAAAGTTTCCAACTCAATGGGTGTATACTGGTTATAGTTGTCAATAATTACGGTATTTTTAAACGTGTGTGTGTATGCACCTTGAGTACTAATCACTTTAGTCAGTCTATTCTACTAAAATAGTAAACATGGTCCCTGGTGCAAGCAATGGAAGCTGTCTTGGGTTTCCCTCCTTGGATCAATCCTACTTAGCACACGTGTGACATGTGGCATTACATGTCTCAGCTAGGGCACAGCAGCACTAACGATATGATGCAGGGGGAAGGGTTACAAACAGCAGCAGGCTTAGCGGTGGTGCACAGGCGGGGGCTGCAACTGTGGGCAGGGCCGGGAAATACATAGGGCCATGCAGGTGTAGGGGTGACAGTATGATTTTTCCAAAAAGCTGACTCCGCAAAAAAAGCAACTTTTCGGAAGTGATACTATTGTTAATGAGGCATGATAAATGCCTCCTAACAGCAGTGAGTTTAAAACATAATTATCACAAGTAATATATATGTAATGATGAATAGGCCTCTTGTGTGTTGAATGTGTACATGTAATGCCCAATTGTACAAGGTCGGAGGAATAAAGGAAAACTTTGTATACTAATTCTGTCATCTCAGGGATTTACAGTAGAACAAGGTGGCGGCAGTAGAGGTTGAGAGGTGGCTGCCAATTTGTTAGATGATGTGTTTGTATTTGTATACAGTATTTCTATTTCTATTCTATTTCTGCACCCACATTTATTTACCTGGAAAAACTTAAAAAAAAAAAAAATGTATTTTCCATGACTGACCAATCTAAATCATTCATCTATAAGGCTGATTTAGCAGCCATTGCATTTGTGGTCAGGGACACTGCTCGCTGTTCACTTGTGATAAACTAATAAAATGAAGAAAAAGCCCAATATTTCCCACATTCTGCAAGTGTACATTTTACTGGTTATGGGGTCATCAGAGCTGTTCCTCACCTGTGTACATGTCTTTACTAGCATTAAACATGTTACTAAAATATTGTGGCACCAGTGAGTAAGAAGTGAGACACGTGCACATTCTCTCATTCAGATCCAGTTATTGTGGCTAGCGCAGAATTGCACACACGCCTGATTGTGGTGCAAATCCTGCGCATATTCCGGTATTCCAGAACAAGTAGGTGCATTATAATCACATCTCCACTTGCAGTGTAAGAGCTGTAATGGGGCGCTCTCCCCTAGGCAGAGCTCAGTGAGTCCGAGGTGATAGTACTGCGGGTTATGCAGATCTGGAAAGAAGCATAAATAAGCCCAGATTTATCATTTGCACCTTGTATAGGCTGGTGTGCCCTGATGATGATGGGTAACAAACCAAGCGTTGACATAGGGAGCGCGTGCACAGCAAAGATGTGTACAGCTCTGTATATAGGCAAATATATGCATATATTTCTGTGCATGCAATGTGGGAGCATGTACGGCCTCTATCAGCATTCAAGTCTGCATTAGGCCCTGTGCATTAAATGTTGTCTATCCCAGCTTCAGATGTAAGATGGCAGGGCTGGCGGAAACATGGTCAAACATCGAGGTGCGTAGTGTGAGCAGAATTCTGCGTCTAAAGGGCACATCAGCAGCTGAAACTCATCGCCAACGTGTCAAGTTGTACGGTGATAACGTCATGTCGCATAAACAGGTTTGGGGCACTGCCTCTCATAACGGCAGGACAGACGTTCAAGATGGGCAGCGATCCTGCCAGCCAAGCACGTCCACCACAGGTGACAAAAAACCTGAACCTGTTTCTGTGACATGGCGTTATCACAGTACACCTCCACAAGTTGGCGATGAATTCCAGCAGCTGATGTGCCCTTTAGATACAGAAATCTGAAACGCACCTCAAAGTTTGACCATGATTCCGCCACCATGCCATCTTACATCTGATGTTGGGACAGTATGACTGATATGAGGCGCAGTCTGATGGCTGTGAGGGGAAGCAGTGGTCTAACTGCTCTGGCCTAGCAGGAAATAAGAATGAAATAGAGAACACGTGGGAGGTGCTGTTACCGTACTTATTGGACCACCCTTGTGTTTGTATTATTCAGATGCAGGTTTAGGTGTGTCGTGGAAGTATCACACCGGTGGAAATTTTGGATGTGAATTAAATAGAAAATCGCTTTATTCCAGAGATGGATAACCATTGGTGAGAGATGTGTATTAACATGAAATGCTCTCCCCCCCTACCCATTCATATATGGTATTTTAATGACATTATTTCGGAAATAGTTAATTTGTATAAAGCCCAATACAAAGAAAAAACACAAATGATTGTTTTAACACCAAAGCAATATTTCAAAGAAACCATTTTATGGCAAGTATCATCTTAAGCATTTTTTTAAAAATAGCTTACACACAAATAAAATAGTCTATACTTGTTACACATGGGTTAATCTCTAAATTTTTATTCCTTGCGCTCTACTAGTTAAAATAAATCAGTAATTAGAGACGTAATTGATTCTGCAGGTGTCATTTATAAACAATACTTATAGTGTGGGAAAGAGCATAATTCACTCCAGTGCAGCATGATCTAATTCTAAATGCTGCAGGTTAGGAGGTCATGTAGCTCAGACGATATGTACATAGCTTTACTGTATAACTTAGATAACATAACCCTCTTAAAGTGGGTACACATTAGATTAAATTTCGCCCAATCCGACGTGTGGTCATCAGTCGCATTGTCAGGTCGTCCGTACATGCAGCTCAATCTGACAATGAGACCCCACGCAGCGTGATGCGGCTGGTGTAGACATATCGGGCGGGCGGGCACCGGATCATGTAATGTGTACCGGCTGCCTGATATGTCATCCCGTCGCCCATGAGGTCGTCCATCGCATCACTGGGTACACACAACCAACTTTAGGATCACAGATCTTTAACACACAGCTCTGCAATGTGTCATGTATTTGAAAAGCAGCTAAGCCAGAGTGATGGACAATTTCAACATAGTAATGATGAGGTTTCTGGTAGCACAGTTCATCAGTAGCGGCTGTGGCTAGCTGGTCTTTGAGTGGCTATTCTTTACTTTGGCTACTCCATTCTTTGCAGCCTTGCACGGAACACCGTTATTGTTGCTGCTCCAGCAGCCCGTTTTGTTCTCAACATCCGTTGGCATATTGCTGTCTTGTCCACTCTCCTCGCTCTCTTCCACATCGCTCCGAACATCATCACCTACCTGTTTATAAAAAAAAATAAATATATATATATATATATATATACACACATATATATATATATATATATATATATATATATATATCTATATATAAAGGAAACAGTAAAAATCCCTACTAACCTGTGTTTGCAACATAAGACATCATAAACAAATGACAAGTTGTTGTACATTTTCTTTTGCTACTGGTAATGAACAGGTGACATAAGAAAACAGAATAAAAGTAACAATCTAAACATTATTCTTATATAGGGAGCTTAATACTATACTTGAATACACATGTTGTAAATATCAGCATATAGAGCCTGATTCATTACGCTATTGCAGCTGCGATTACACACGCTGGTCAGCTGCGGAAATATGCTAATGAATGAAATCGCAATGCCATCGCAGGCCAACATAAAGATGCCCATTTCCCCTTTCTCACATACTTTGAAAATCTGCAAAAACATCGGTGCCACCAAGTAACATCGAAGCCTCATGCACAATTGCACAAGGTCAGACCTTACTCGATGCATATGGCATCACAGTGGCTAATTTATGCAGGCCCCTCTAACAGCGTTCAAACAGACAGGCACGCCTGCGTTTTTAACGACCACCCACCCGGCAACACCCCGAAATGCTCACTTCCTGTCAATCACTCTGTGATGGGTCTGCGTGGTCTCTGCGATCATAGTACGATCACAGTGGTGGCTTTGCGCACTGCGATGCATGTGCAGTACGCAACAATCGTCCGTCTGTGTGCGTAATCCGTAATGATACCGTAAACATATCCATCCATCCCATAATGCCTCTCCCTCTTTAGCCTTAACTCCATGTCTCCAACTTACAATCAGGACAGTGAAAGGCTAGGTATCTAGGAGCAGTAGTATATCTGAAGACATGTGACTTGCAGGTCAGGTGCCTGGGACTTCAGAACACTGAGATAGATGGGAACAGCAGAAGATAGAGAGAGGGAAATAAGTGATGCTGAACACAAAGGGAGCCCAGGACAGCAATATGATGAGGGCCAGGACCTGGACAACTCGAAGAGCTGGTTCAAAACTATTACTGAGATCACACTTGCAAAACAGCTGCCCACTATTTTTGTTGTATGATTTGTACTACCTTGTCAAATGGTGTGGGCAATGCAGGGACGTGCAGTTTGGATAGTCACGGGAGGCAGAGCCTTCCCTGTCATACTCATGAGATTTGATATAAAAATGATTAGAATAATACAAAGAAGATATTTATAACTTATAAACATCTTCTTTGTTTACTGTAATAATTTTTATAGTTAACACTCACCAGCTTTGTGGAGCTCCCTAGGACTGCAGGGAGAGGAGAGATGAGGCAGCAACAGTTGAGCCTCACTTCTGTATAGTCAGACGCTACTTGCAGATCTGGGGGCGAGGTCACACCACAGGCAGTAAGCTGCACAGAAAGAGAGCTAATAGAGGCATGCCTCTGAGTATTGGGGACATGCTTTGAGCACTGATTAACACCTTGGATGTGTCTTGACCAGGAGGTGCACTGCAGTGTTTAGAGATCAGAGCTCAGTCAGCAGAAGCAATAGAAGACACAGTGATGCAGGTAGGAGAATCAATGGACACTGAAGCTTAGTGTAGTGAGGGGAGACTTACAGTGAGTAGGGGGTGAGACAGGCTCCCAGCACTCAGACCTATCTCCATGTATGGCTCCCCAGCCATTGACTTCACCGTACATCACTGGTGCAATGTGTTTTGATACACTATGTAGACAAAAGTGATTGGGCACTGACAGCAAATTGATCAACTAGATTTTATTGGCATCTGTACTTAGTAGGTCCACCACGTGCAGAGATTATTGCAGACACCCTCTCTTCTTGGCAAACTGTCCACAAGTTCCTGGACAACAGCAGGCGGTATGTTTTGAAATTTTGCCTTAAGTAGAGTGACCAACTGTGACACTGAAGGTCGAGTCAGCCTAGAATGCACCCGTCACTCCAATTTATCCCAGAGGTTCTCAATGGGGTTAAGATCTGGACTCTGAGATGGCCGGTTCATCCGGGTTACCTAATTTTCTTTTTTCCAGTCCAGCATCACACTGGAAACATGACAGGTGGCATTGTTGTCCTGATTAAAACATTTCTTTCTGTAGAACTGCCACAATGTAGGGAGCACAGAATTATCGAGATCATCTCTATACTTCTCGTTTTATGCATTCACACACACGTGTCTACTGCAGGAGCACACCATTTCGCTTGCATGGGGGTGTCCAATCACTTTTGTCTACATAGTGCATTTAATAAGTGTTTGTACTTTGTTACTTTTATGTATTAAAGACCTTTAGGTGTATTCAATATGGGAGGGTAAACTCCGTTTTGCGTTAATATCGCACCTATGACGTCATTATCGCAGGTTTTAGTTTTACACCGTATTCAGTTTCAAAGACTTTTCGCAGGTTCGAAAAGTCTTTGATAAAAAACGGGGATAACTTTTCACCATTGAATAGGTGTCAAAAAAAAAGTGCAGAATTGGGGTTTAGGGGTGCAGGCTTGGGAATGACATTTAAAAAAGAACTGTGTCAAAAAAAGTTTAAAAAAAAAATAGGGACACCCGAAAAAATGTATTTAAAAATTGGGGTGAAAAAAAAAATGGGAAACAATTGTTTAGCAATAGGGAAATAGGTTCAGGGCTATTCTGCAAGTATGCGGCAGGTGTTTTCTAGAATAGATTTATAGCGGCAGGTGCACAATTGCAGAATTTTTAAAAACTTACTTTAGGGACATCAAAATATGCCAGTAACCATTTTCATGTACCCCAAATTTGATGGGACCACTTAAAAAAACGAAAAAAATAACCTAAGTGCTCTTCAGCATCACTTCTTCAATGTCGGGAAAAAATACCTGTTGCGGCTATTTAAATCCCTGACTTTAATTTACAGGCTAAAACGGGGGTACCCATAGTGATCCCCCATATTTTTACAACTTTAGGGGGGTCCTACAATTTTTTTAAGGAAAATTTCGTAAATTTACGCAAATCCCACTTCGCAGGCTCCCGTTTTTGTTAGTTTCATACTGAATACGGGGATAAGCGGGCTCGCGCCCGATACTTTATCCCAGGTAAAAGCTCCGATATGAAACGTGCCTTCTGTTACTAACTTTTACATCTGCTATTACAACGCTAATTGACTCGATGAATAATCACAAAGATCATTAAAATCCAGGTGACAAATACTGAAATAAATGAAATAATGAATATTTATCCACAGGGCAATGCTCACCAATCACTGAAAATCATTCTTACCATGCCGGTAAATGTGAACCTGTATATCATTCGTAGTATCATATATGCCCAGAAGAGATGGAGTATTTGTAGAGTCATTAGAAGGCCATTAAAAAAATAGTATCCAAAGAAAGGTTGAAAGCGTAGCATGGAGTAGTAATATGTGCTATAGATGATCCTAGAAACATAGAGATCAGACAGTCTGGATAAGAACATGTGACCAACACATACTGGTGACGCTGCAGTGATGATGCCAACATCTATCAGTTGTACTGCTGACCTGACAACCATATTATTGTTTTAGTATGAATAAATAAAACACTAGAAAGTCGTGCCCAGAAGTCTTATTGGTCCTAACTATAGAGAATTGACATCAAAGTTATATCTATTTTTGTATTCATATAATTCTCTCCTTGCATTAAAAATGCATATTTACTACCTATTTTATTCAGTTTATTGTAGCACCATACACGGTTGCATAGCAATAATAAAAGAGCCAAACATTTGATTTAACAGAGCTGTACTCTTCAGGGTCAGACTTTTTACTGTAAGCATATGGGTATGTGATTTTTACATGAGAATTTCCCTGAATAGATAATTTGATTGAAGCTGGAGCAACCCAGTTAGAACAGGTCTAATATCAAGATTATTAGTATTTTATTTTTAATAATGGCGAATATTAATTGTAATCAATAATTTTAATATTGCATAGGTATCTTACATAAAGAAACACCACCATGTATTAGCATACAAGCCGAATAGTTGATTTTTAGTTGGGAATTTCAATTAAACTAGTCATTCTTAATTCAATCTTACTAAACTTAGATATTGTAATGATTCTTGATAATAATTGGAAAGTTTATATTTTATTTTTTCCAGAATATTTTATAAAATAAATGGACTTGTAGTACAACATTACATACACTAGATGGCACCTTAACATAGAAGAACAGGAATGACAGTTTGTAAGTAATTATGTGATAGCTGTCTCCTTGTCCAATGTAGCATTAGCTATGTTGTAGAGACATATATGTACTCATAGCATACTATAAAATTACTTTGGGGATACTCTATGAAGGAAAATGATCTATGAAATGTCTTTGATGTAACTACATTTTAAAAACATAGTCTACAAAAAATGATTTGTATAGGATGTAAATATTTCCATTTTTTTATTTTTAACATACTAAAAATATGTACATAATAAGTATGTATTCAGGCAGCACTTGATTGGATTTAGATGAATTATATGCCTTAAATTGTTCCTAGTAATGAAAGTAAAAAAAGTCAATGCCACTGTATAGGTGTAAACCACTGGATGGGTCAAAACAGTCTTGTTGTGCATACGGGATACAATGAACAGCATATAGCTGGCCACACATCTGACCACAACTTTCCTCCAACCATCCAAATGACCAACTGTCCAACTTGTCTGTCCGGGATGTAGTCAGGAAGCCGGCGGTTGAAATGCCGACCGCCGGCTTCCCGGCAGTGAAATCCCAGCATGGGACTAATGATAGGCGTCTAAATACCGAGGCCTATCATAAGCCCCACGCCAAAATCCAGACGCCCGGCATACCAAATGTAGATAAGCCGGGCGGCGGGAGCTGATAGCTGCAGGGGGGGGTTAGGTTTAGGGACTCCCGGAGGGATTTAGGGTTAGGCACCCCCCCCCCCCCCGGGAGGGTTAGAGTTATGCTAGGGGAAGGGGGGGTTAGATTTAGGCACCCCGCTGGTACGGTTAGGTTTAGGGTGCAGGGAGGGGGGGTTAGGTTAAGACACCCCTGGGGGGAGGTTAGGGTTAGGCACTGAGGGGGGAGGCTAGGGTTAGGGACCCCTAAGGGAGGGTTAGTGGGGGGAGGGGAGGGTTAGGGGTCTTACTAACCTCAGTCGGGATCTTCATGTGCCGGCCTTCTGGCGTCGGTATTTCATCTGCCGGGCTTATGTCTGGTGGTAATTCATACCGATTCCGTCTGTCCAACTAAAACGCTTCCCCACACATCTAACCAACTTTTCATCCAACCAGCCAACCTACAAACTTTTTTTTCTCAGACCAGCCAACTTCTGTTCAACTCGTGGTGTCACAGAAGTAGGCGGAGAGTGCCTGCCTACTTCTGCATGTTTTGAATAAATAGTATACAGGTGGGTGAGGTTAGGGCAGAGAGAGAGAGAGGTCTGGAGGAGGTGGGTGAGGTTAGGGCATATAGAGAGGTCAGGAAGAGGTGGGTGAGGTTAGGGCACAGAGATAGAGAGGTCAGGAGGAGGTGGGTGAGGTTAGGATGCAGTGATAGAGGTAAGAGGGAAGTGTGGGGCCACTTGTACTGTAGGGGAGGTCTGAGGTGCAGTACAGTACAATATAATAAGAGTGATTACTGCAGCACAGTACAGCATAGCAGAGTGGTTAGAGCAGTATAGTACAGAGGAGAATATGCTGCTGTTCTGGAGGGGTAGTGTGCAGGGGAGACTGTGCTGCTGTTCTCGGGGGAGAGCGGGCAGTGGAGCTCGTGCTGAAGTTTGTTTGTTTTTAATGGGATTTTGTGGGCTGGGGAGATTTAAAACTCCCCGGCTGCTAAGTAAAATTTGCTGCCACCGACCCAGGCTTGGGCAGCCCGGCAGCATGGACTTCCAAAGCCTGCCCCTGATCCTCTCTGTAAGGGTACTGCCAAATAAGCCATTTGGAAATATTATTTTGGATGCAGGGTTTAATGTAAGAAATGACCTTTATATAATAGAAGTGTATCTACTGTATTAGGAAGATTTATTTTTGAAAGGACTAAGGACCTTATTCAGAGGCGGCCGTGCGGCCAGTGCGCATGCGCATGAGGGAGCCGGCTCCCTCGTGTGCATGCGTGAGACCCGCTACGACCGCCAGCGCCGGTCGTAGCGGGTCTCTTTCCAAAGGGGGCGAGCTGTCGATGTTGATTGACAGCTCGCCCCGTTTGGAAGGCGGGCCGGGGAGGTGGCAGCCCAAACGGAGGCATTCCCATGGGAACACCTACCTTTTGGGGGAGGCCCCACTGACATCACTAGTGATGTCAGTGGAGAGCTTCTGGCTCTGACAGAGCCAGAAGCTCTCCGGGGCTTACGACAAGTGAGACCCTACCCTAGGGTCTCGTTGTAAGTCCCGATGGTCGCGATGGTCTCTGACCATCGCGACCATCACCCGAGCGGTCGTTAGAGCTGTGGGTGTAAACCCACAGCCTAACGACCGAAACAGAGGCGGGCGGTCAGGATGCAAGCGGCCGCCCAGTTTCTGAGCGACCACTTGCATCCTCCGACCGCCTCTGAATGAGGCCCTAAATCTCACAACACTTTATAATATTAACTTAATCTTTCCATGGTCTAAACTTTTTGTATAGGTAATAAAGATCTAGATAAAAATCCGATGTGGAAAATTCAGAGTGGAGCTGGAGTACTTCCAACCTCCTCACATATGAATTAATAAAGGATATTTTACTTGAATGATGCATGGATCTGGATCTTCCAGATACAAGTTACTGAGTTTTCGAGTTTTCCATATTCCTCTAGAAGCCCATGGCAGGAGGGCAGAATGTGGCCGCTCAATCTCATCTAGAGGGACTTTTGTAGTACACTTGGCAGGACATAAAAGGGCCATAAAACACATATTTGGAAACATTTTGTTTTTCATTTAGCAGTTAAAAAGCATCTTGTCTATGAAAAACAGATTACCAGTAAGCTGTTAGATCTCACCTCGTGGGAAGCAGAAACAGGCGCGTGACAATGAAAACCAAAGCAAAGATGGTAAACAAGATATTACACATCCTCTTCCACTTGCTGTAATTGAACATCTTTGCTAACTGGAGAAGAAAAACAATTGGATTAACCAAATGTAACAAATAGCTCTTTGCCAGAGAGGAAGACAGTCTATATTAACCTTGGTTACTATGGAATGATAAGATGTGTTTAACCAATGCATACTGCTGCCATTTATCATTCCTTCATTTATTGGTACATAAGAGTTTTGATACATTTTTCAGACCATATTGAAACGTGATTATTAAAAAATAGACAAAGAGTAGAAATATTAACAGAGAATAGATCTCTGCAAAATGTGGCTATATATGTTGACACTACATAGAGTAAATACAGTAAATGAAAGGATATTCAAAAGACAGGGAGAACTTGGAAGGTATATTCCCATGGAGAATAAGGAAAAGGAGAGTGAACTTTTACTTTGTTTGAGCAGATCACAACCATGGGACCTGAGACAGGTTCCATGGGTAGGAAGAACTTTTTTGGCCTAACTGGCCCTCTTCAGTGGAAGTGTGCGGTAGGAAATGTGGGTGTTATCAATCTTCCTATTAAAAACCATGAAGCTGCCTAATCCAAATTGCATCTGTTCAAAATGTACATGAAAGAGTGACGATAATACTACATGCCTGAATAATTCTACTTTCTGCTACGGATAATACCATAAGTCTGACTCTTTTTACTGCAAATAATCATATTGTCATTACTGTATTACACTATGTATAGTTTGTTCTTCTTTTTGAGATACCTGTGAATCCTTGTGACACATATCCACGATTTCACTTATTTTGTAATCTCCACATTTGCTACATATGTTTGGCGCCTCTTGTTTTATAAGCACATTTGAATATATATACTAGCTGGGATACCCGGCGTTGCCCAGGTTGAAGACTGGGCCCTGAAGTACACCTGCAGCCTTTATTTGTTTACATTGTCCTTGCCTATAACCCCATTCCATTGATCCTGAAAAGGACCCCACCGTTTGCTAACATGCTTGCAAACAGTGACGTAAATGCCGTGGGTGCAAGGAGTGCGGCTGCTATGGTTCTGGTTCCCGAGCTGCGGCTGCGGCCCGCCGCTCCCCCTGCACCCAGTCAGGCACAAAAGGTGGGCCAGTCCAGTCAAGGTCGTTGATTAGCTGGCAGTGCGGCCCCAAATCCACACCTGCTGGCATGGGGAGGCTAGTTGGTTGAGGGGGTGGCAATGTGTAAGGGGCACTACTATTATGTGGAATAATGTTTTATATGGGGCACTACTACTGTGCGGCATAATCCGTAAAGGGCATTACTGTGTGGTATAATGTGTACGGGGCATCACTGTGTTGTATAATGTATAAGGAGCACTACTACTGCATGGCATAATGTGTATAAGGGGTACTCCTGTGTGGCATAACTTAAATGGGGTCTGTGTGGTATAACATGAATGGGCTTGGTGTGGGGGCAAATGTATGTGTTTTTTTTACCTCTGCCTTTTAAGACTATATGGCCCACAAAGTTCTAGTTATGGCCTTTTTTGCTCAGATTGAGGTTAAAAGGATATATTTGTAGCTTTCTCACAGGTTTTTTTGGCAGACTGCCAATTTCCACAGGAGCCAGACCTGGAACCTGTGTAATTTAAGAGCGTCCCCATTTTTAGCGATTGTGTGGTAGGGTGTGTGCCTGACGAAGTTCAAACCTAGGCAAAAACCTAATCCTGGTCAAACTGCACCACCATGGCAAATTTTGGTGGAGCTAGGTTACAAAACTATGGCCGTGCATAAAGGAAAAAAGACGGACAGACAGACAGCACCACTTTGTCGCTTATTTTATATACATACACATATATATATAATATATATATATATATACACACACACACATATACACTGTATATAGAGGTATGTTGCAGACGGACGGGATGTCGGCTGTTGAAATCCCGGTGTCGGAATCGCGATTCTCTGGACTAAACATAGGTGCCTATAACCCGACGCCAGAATCCTGACACCTGGCATCCTGAACAGAATTATAGCAGGGCCGGGTTAGGTGTTAGCCTCGTGGGGGGGGGGGTTAGGTTTAGGCACCACGGGGGGGGGTTAGGGTTAGGCTATGGGGGGGAGGTTAGGGTTAGGCTACGAACAGGGGGGGTTAGGTTTAGGTACCAGTGGGGGGGTTAGGGTTAGGCACCAAGGTGGGAGAGTTAGGTTCAGGCACCAAAGGGGAAGGGTTAGGTTTAGGCACTAACGAGGAGGGTTAGGGTGCGGGATGGGAAGGGTTAGGGGGCAAGAAGGGAGGGTTAGGGACAGAAGGCGGGAAGGTTAGGGTGGTTACGTACCTCTATTGGGATACTGAGCATCGGGATGCCACTGTCTGTATTTTGACAGCTTCCATTCTGATTGCCGGTATTTCATACCCAACCCATATACACAGCACATAATACTTACATATATTATATATAACACATTACAGTTTACTAGACAAGGTGTTAGACGTTTTATAAACCACTCTCACAATTGAGTTTCTAGTTTAAACCCATTTGTGTGTTGCCCCATTAAATTAATTCTGTGTTACCTAAATCTTCTGTCTTATATATAAAACTCCACCTTTGAGGTGTGTGCGTGTGTTAGTGTGCAAATATAGAAATTAGGTACATGTGATATCAGTGACATGTGTATATATGTTTATATTAACAGAGAGAATGTTAGAGCATGTGTGACAGAGCATGTGTGTGAAAGAAGGAACATAGGAGTATGAGCAAGCATGGTAAAATGGGAAAAAAGCATGGTGATAGCAATGGAGAATGGAAAGACTCAACTGCAGGTGAGTTGGGTTAATTAGACAGTCAGGGGTTAAGTTATAAATTATTGCTGTCTTAGTTATGGTATTGCATTGATTACATAGGTTGCAGAACAGTTAGAGTTATTGTAGGGCATGCAGTTTAGTATAAGTAGTACCATTGCAGAGTAGTTAGAGATAGTAGGGTAC
Organism: Taudactylus pleione; assembly: GCA_031769625.1. Taxonomy (NCBI): domain Eukaryota; kingdom Metazoa; phylum Chordata; class Amphibia; order Anura; family Myobatrachidae; genus Taudactylus; species Taudactylus pleione. The sequence goes on from JAUIMM010000453.1 coordinate 9,285,927, forward strand.
TCCTGATTTATGGCATCTGTTTGAGCCTTCAAAATGGTTGCTCTGTACAAGCTTTTCATGTCCACTGGTCCATCATTATCATTCCACACCGCTTGTCCTCTGCTGCTACAGTTCAACTTCAGCATCATAACACTGGTTTGTAAATAATCCGTGGGAACATGGCTTAGGGCATATTTACATTCCCTTAAGTTTAACAATAGGGAATCTTATAAAATGCAATATACTTTCATAGTGCCTATAAATGGTATGGGTATATCAAAATAGGTTCTAACATGCAGACTATCCTGAACTTCAGATCTTATTAAGGTGGCTTTAAGAATGTACCACACAGACATCATATTCACCCTTTGTGCTATCTTCTGGAATCAGACTCCCTCTCTTGTACACACTACCTCTGTGACATTATCAGATGTTCTCCTGTAAGGATGTGATTGGGGTCTTTTGTTACCCATCACATGGATTTAGTGGGCTGAATCAGTATCCTGAAAGTAAATATAGGACCAAATGTAATAGGGTGAGAGTTTAGAAAATGGGAGAGAAAACGCTCACATTTTTAAACTCAGCCAATGTAATAAAGTCAGAGAACATGCATGTTTTTCAGACTCAAAAAACTCAATTTAAACTCTCATCCAGGTATTTCCTGTTTTGAAAATAAAACTCGATCAATGTATTAAAGTGCCAACACACTAGGCGATATATTACACAATCAGCCCGATTCCGACGCATCGGGACGACAGATCGTGTAAAATATGTCCTAATCATGAGTGTCCACTCACGATTACGATGCCGGTGCGCGTCCCCGCTGGACGTACATCGCCTGCTGCAGGCAAGATTTGCCAATCTCGGACCCTATGTGGTGCGGATCGTACGTGTGTTTGTACTCACGATCCAATGCACGATTTATCGTCCATTCCGTCACTTGACTGACATACCCCTGTACACGCCCAGTCTCCATTTTGTGCAGCATCGTGACTTCAAGGAAGACGGACGTGATTCCACTTGATCGTGGAATCTGGTAATTTGGTGAGTATATTTGTACAGAGCATCAATGTATATGCAGACCCTGTCCACCAATGAATATGCCTGACCCACTGGCCACTAATGTGACCCAAACACTGACCACCTATATGTGTATAATGCATCGCCCACCCACTCAGCACCTATGTGTTTAATGCAACGCCCTCCGAACCACTCAACACCTATGCCTTTAATGCATCACCCACCCACACACTGACCACCTATATGTGTATAGTGCATTGCCCACCCACCCACTGACCATCTATATTTGGCTAATGCATCGCCCAACTGACTCAAGTAAATTACTGAATTTAAAAAAAAAATTATTTTAAAATGCAAACAGGATTTAAAAAATGTAAAACACAATAACAACATAACCAAACCAAAAACAGAACCAAACTGATACGGAGCATCTGCTGATGATGTCTATCGCCCCACCCTATGGTACTATCCTTTGATATTATTTTTAAAGGAGCAGGAACCACAGCGACAGTCCATTGTACTGATGGCTAAGAGAGAGAGAGAAGAGGAGGTGGGTGATGGTCCGAGTGGTTCGTCCCAGGCTGGTTTTTAAGTAGAGTGCATACACACCATGTTTTTTTTTTTTTCACTATTTATCTGAGACAGTCCTCCTGCCATGGTACTGCTCCCAGGCCATTAAAATAGGCCATATACTCCTCTCTCACCTGTTTGGCCCATGCAGTGCCTGTTGCTTGCATTGTTGGTGCTGCCAACGATGAAATCTGGCCAATCACCTCCGGAAGGTCTTGGTCTTCTGGCATAGCTGTGCCTGATGCCCTTTGTAGGGTGGTTTTGTGGCATAAAAAGTTATGGAGAACACAGCATGCCATCACAACCCAGTCTATCTTCTCCACACGCAGGTTTATGCTGGTGTGGAAAATGCGGAATCGGTTACTGGGTATCCCAAAGGCATTTTCCACAATCCTGCATGCCGAAGAAAGCCGATAGTTGTATATTCGCTTTTCACATGTCAAGCCCCTTTGCGCATAAGGCTTCATCACATTTTCATGTAATGCGAACGCTTCGTCAGCCATAAAAATGAAGTTTAGCCCGTGCTTCGTCTCCTCCACTGACAGCAAGTTGAGATTTTGGAGGTGAGCCTCTCGTAGAATGCCGTCTGCTTGAACAACCCACCATTCGAAGCACGGCCATTCTTGCCTACACAACATCTACAAACACAAAGTCATAGTTGCCATTCACCACCGCTAACCTTCCCACTACAAGATAGGCTATATATAGTGCGGATGATGACAATACAGGGTTTTACCAAATGTAAACTTTGATTTTTGTTGTTGTTGTTGCCTGCATTATCCACAAATTTTAACACTCCCAATACCTGCCCTATGGTATACGGTGGTGATTATGCTGATTGGACACGGTCAATACCCACATGGCTCAAGGACAGACTGTTGGAAGCCGGGGCCACAATCTGCCCTTGCGCCATGTGCGTATTGGCCTATTCAATCCGACATCTGACCCACCATATATCATAGAAGAGGCTAGGTATAGGGACTGTTAAAATTTGGGGATAATGCAGTTTTTGCACTATAAATGCTTTTACATTATAAATGCATATAGCAGCTTTCTTCAAAACCACAATTGCTATGTTATGTATTCCATGTTTGGAATAGCAATGTTTTTACTGCTGTCATAAAGACAATTTTATCGCTTGCAGCCATATTGGCTGAAATTTTTACCCAGTTTTACACTGTTTATACAGTCCTTATCTACATTTGAAAAAAAAAAAAATTTTTTATTTCACAAGAAACAAATGTGTAGTGTTGCTTTTCCCATACCTTGCAAAACTGGTAATGCAGCACTTTCACTATAGCCTTGCAGGTCTCCGGAATGATGACGCCGAAAGCCTGAGGGGATCTGAGGGTCCCAAACTTCAGTGACCGTCCTGCAGCCAGGTGCCTCAGGGTAGCCACCAGCCTCTCCTCAGCAGGGATAGCCCTCTGCAGCCTTGTGTCCTGCTTCTGGATAAACGGGGTCACCAGACACAGCCACTCCTGGAATGTGGCGTCATCCCTGCGCAGGTAGTTGCAATAGTTATCCAGATTGTTCTCCTGAATCTCCATCAGCAGGTACATGTGAGAGAGGCTCTCCCTCTGCAGAAGCCAATCCTTGGTCCAGCATGCTCTCCTCCTATGCTGGGCCCTCTCCTTCATCACCTTCACCCCAGCATAAGCAACCATCACTCTATACCAATAGGGATCCATCAGCACAGAATACAGGATAGAATAGATAGAATGCAGCAAAGAAACACTTTGTTGAGCAAAGCAAAACAAAGTATAGCACAATAGCAATGTACAGGGTTTAGCAGGTATACACCAAGCCTCACTAGTCACAGAGCAGAAGTGCACTGACCTAAAATGGAGCCTGCTTTAAATACCCCTGACTTAAGCACGCCCATTATTTACATCTTTGAGCAATCTGACCAGTCATCTTGGTGTGCACATGATTTATTGTGTACGATCTCACGAATTCGTCATCGGACACGATGCACGATAGATCATATGATCGTGTGACAATTTGGACAGTTTTTACTCAAAATCGGGTCCACGACTGCCGGGGAGAGTTCAAGGGATATCGGACATGATATCGGATCGTCACCAGATCTCCCTAGTGTGTGGGCACCTTTAGTGTGAGAGTTTTACTGCTAAGCTCTCACATTTTCTAAACTCTCACCCTATTACATTTGGCCCATTGTCTTTGAGTCATAACACTTGTAGTCCATTTTAAACACAGATACTTTCTCTGTAAGTGAATACTGTTGGTTTGTACTCTGAAGAAAACATCTGTCCAGTATAACCCAGTACAAAGGTGCTAATGTACCTGACTGGTAAGTCCAGATCTCATGTAATTTTCCAGTGATATAGTATTTGACACTCTCTTGTCTCCTTTGTTATTCAGAGGGGTGTCAGGAGCAACTAGTACCATGCATTACCAGTCGTACACACACTGGAATTATCCTTAACACCAGGGGAGAATCCTATTGATGCATTGGAAAAAGAGTTTAGGAGTGGATGGGAAGTAACAGATGCCACTCCTATCTTGGTGTAAATAAACAACGATTACAAAGGAGATGTTCTCTTTAAATCAACCTGTCCAGGCCAATGCTATAAAGAGAACAAAACTTGTGTTGGAAGTCAATAAAGATCCCCTCTTATATTTAAAGGGCCGTTGCGCTCAATGTAGTGTGGCACCAGAAGATTGCATGTATCTGATCAAGCTGTGGTTACCCACTTACCTAAGTCAAAGGTATGGGACCACTGGGTGCTCTTATGCTGTTAACAGGGCATAAGGGGGTAACTGCCAATATTCTTGGTAGTTTCAAACCAACAAATCACAATGAGTCTTCAGCACTATATGATAGGTTTGTAGCTATAAATGAATATTTACCTAGAACTTAATTTGCACAATGGATATATTAGTAGGTCTGCTGCAGTTAAAAAACAGAGGTAATTATCAACATACAAAAATGGATAAAAAACAAATATAAACTGCGGTAATATACTCTATTGTGCAGATATCTACGTAAAGACCGGTAGTTCACATTAACACTTAATTAAAAATAAAGAAATCTCAATAAACATACAGCTGTAATAACAACATATTACCCATACACTCACATTGCTTGTAATAGACCTCTGATGGTATGTGTTTCTAATTACTGAATCAATGTATTAAAAAAATCGAATCGATATCAGCATAAAATAAATGTATCTTTATCAAGACTAGTTTGTCGTGTGCCCAGCAAACACAAGAGATGTTTAGATCAGCCAGACAATGTCTATATATACCAAAGATGATAAACAGCAAGTGTCCATATTGGTATTGAAAACATTATTTTAAAAAGTCATATACGGTACAGTATTAAATATTCCCATGCAGTGACCCCTTATTGACAGGGTCTAGCGCCTGATCAGAGTGATATTATTTTTATGTAGGTTTGACACTATGTATAGGACTGTCACTAATGACCATACACCCCACATTCCACCAGGCATAAAATACATTTACATATGCACACAGAACTTGCTGGTGCAGCTATGACAATTAAGGAATTAAGGCAAGAACTATTGAGTCCAAGAAATCGCTATACAGTAGATTAGGGGACATTCTATGTATAAAGGCTTATCCTGAAGACGTCCCCAACGGCTCTTCAGCCATCGGCTCTACTAGTGGAAGATAAGGAGCTGTATGTTATAGATATAGAACACATTTTCTATGCTTGGGAATACCCAGAGTTTCAAAAAGAGATATAATAATTCAATATAGATAAAAAGGTTTTGTATTGTATAGAAGGATCCCGAGTTACAGGCACAAGTGGAATGACTATGGAAGAATAGCTAAGATTCAGATGGACATATATAAGGAGCAGACCCACCACCTCAGTGTCAATATTTATTTTTTCAAAATGCAACAATCGCTAATGGCCTTGTTAAAACAAAATAATTGAACACCTGGAGACTCATAAAAAATATACTGAAACTCCCAGCCTATCGTTGTATTGTACAATACACCAATAATTCATGAGATTATTGATTAATAAGATTCTATTATTATAATTAGTAAAATTATTACCACCAACATTCCTATAAAAAAACGACCCTTCTCCCTTTGGCGAGAATTATTTACAAAGCACTTGCAATAAGTTTAGTGGTAAATACAAAAAAACTAAATACAGATTTTTTTTTTTTAAATCAAGTTACATTTGAAGATCTCATGAATCTGATAGCTCCATCCATTTCATAACTATAATAAGACACAACACAGCCCCATCTGACCAGTATTCAATGCGTAGCCTTTTCTAGCCACTTCTAAACAATACAGATTAATGCTCCTGGCTGCTAGATACTGTATGTAATACATTTTATAGGTTACTGCCTCTTTTGGGGGTCTATTTACTTAGGAGACAGAGTGAAAAGTGATAAGGTACCAGCCAATCAGCTCCTAACTGTCATCTCACAGGCTGTGTTTGAAAAATGACAGTTGGAGCTGATTGGCTGGCATCTTATCACTTTTTACTCTGTCTCCTAACACTGCTTAGTAAATAGACCCCTCAGTGTCCAAACAGAAAGGCACTCTAACACATAGGGGCCCAGCTAAGAGAAGGTTGAACATTATTGGTTTAGAAGATACTACATTTAATTATTCAAAATTATTGTGCTAAAATTAGACGGATGAAAGGAAAGGGTCTGGCTAGTACATGTTTTTAGGGAGATGTCATACAGTATACCTGAAGGAAACAATGTACTTTTACCCAATGGTTCATATTGTACAAGATCATTTGCAAGTCAAGAGCAAGTGATTCCGGACAGCACTATGTCATTTCTCATAAAGGGCAAGTATTCCTGAACAGTCCCCACAGCTGCTATTCCCCTCCTCTTGTTTCTGACTTTGTCAGAGATAAACTGCTCAGTAGACCATACAAGAAGTTGTGATATGACTGAAATGTTGCAGTGGGCCAAAAAGAATGAGACAAATAGGCTGAGGAGATTTATGTTCAAATTAATTATTATCACCCTGCGTGGCAAACCTTAACCCCCATCCCTAAAAAACATTTCTAGTTTTACATTGAAAATATGTGATGACATATTTGCAGTGCTATGATATTTGGTAGCAACCATGAACAGAAATGCAATACTTCTTTACAGTTACAGACTAATTAGATTAATTTTGATAACAAATGCTTGTTAGTCAGCAAATAGCCTTGGCTGGAGTTATAGCAGATTCCTAAGTGCAGAATCACAAGTGCAAAATAGATTTTAGGGAAAATTTCAGCGTTAGACCGGCGTTAAACCGAAGGAAAACAGAAGGAGAACATTTCATCAAACACAACTAAACTGCTATCAATCAGTGGCTAAACTCCCGGAGACAATGGAGTCATTTGCCGCTGGGCTCCAGCCCTTAAGGGGGCACCTGGCTCCATTGTCCCCCGGGATGTTCCGGGCACTGCTATGGAGATGGAGCGCCGCTGATCGGCGCTCCACCTCCTGCGGCGTCAATACGGGGGGTGCGGTCGCACCCCCTATTTGCCGGGGGCCCGCTGAGTGAGTTACCAGCAGGCGCCCGGCTCCTTCTTTCCCCCCGGTGGCAGCCGGAGGAATGGAGCTCACTCCTGAGCTCCACTTCCGGGTCCCGCAATGCACTATGGGAGTGACGTCATGACGTCACTCCCATAGTTCTGAGGACGAGGAGCGGGCGCCGAGCACGGAAGGCAGCAGCACTGGAGCGGGATTAAGTATTGTGTTTTTTTTTTGTATGTGTGTGCGCTCGCGGGAGGGGGCTCGCTACAGGGGGCATTATTGGTGGCTCACTACAGGGTGCATTATTGGGGGCTCACTACAGGGGGCATTACTGGGGGCTCACTACAGGGGGCATTACAGGGGGCTTACTACAGGGAGCATTACTGGGAGCACTACAGGGGGCATTACAGGGGCTTACTACAGGGGGATTTACAGGGGGATTACCTTAGGGGGCTTACTACAGGGTACATTTTGGAGGCTTACTACAGGGGGCATTAAGGGGGCTTACGGGGCATTACTTGGGGCTTTCTACGGTGGGCATTACAAGGGGCTTACTACAGGGGGCATTACGGGGGCTTACTGCAGGGGGCATTACTGGGGGCTTACTGCAGGGGGCATTACTGGGGGCTTTCTACAGGGGGCATTACTGGGGCTTACTACAGGGGGCATTACTGGGGGCTTTCTACAGGGGGCTTACTACAGGGGGCATTACTGGTGGCTTACTACAGGGGGCATTACGGGGGCTTACTACAGGGGGAATTAATGGGGGCTTTCTACATGGGGCTTATTACTGGGGGCACTACAGGGAGTTTACTACTGGGGGCTTGCTACAGGGGGCTTACTACTCTGGGCACTACAGGCGCCCTTACTACTGGGGCACTGTAAAGGGGGACCACTACTGGAGGTACTGCATAGGGGGACCATTACTGGGGGGCACTACATAGGCGGCACTGCATAGAGGGACCCCTACAGAGGGCACTGCACAGGGGGACCACTACTGGGGGAACTGCATAGGGGCGCCAGCTGGGGCTGGCATAGGTGCTGGGGGGTGGTACATTTTAATTTGGGAGGGGCACCTGGGATGAAGTTACGCCACTGCTATCAATACTGCATATGGACACCTATGGAGCATCAAGTGTGAGTTCACTACTTCTTCACAACAAACACCTGCTGCCTGCATAACCAGAACATGCAACACTGAACTCCTTGTTTGATCATTGTCAAGACATTATTTCACTTGCTACTATTTGTGCTGCCTCTTTTTCACAAAAAACTAAATTCTTATTTGTACCAATGCAAAGTAACCTCTAAACCTTGCATATACGGTTTGATTTACCATTGCTTTTGCCTAGCCTCACAACTTTGAACTTTTTTTTTTATTACTCATTTTCAAAACACTTTAAATCACATATATTCCCCTCAATAAAACAAACAAACAAACAAACAAACAAAAAACACTACTTTGTTCATCAAGCACACGCATTCACCAACAGTGTTCTTTCACCAGCATTTTTGAAAAACCTTCAACACTGTCCTTCTCACACATACACTATTCTTACCTCATCCACACCGTGACCATGTTTTCTTCAAATTCTCACTTTACTCAGTGCCTACCTAATCATTTATTCTGCCCCTGTTCCCACCTCTATCCTTCCTCACTAGTCTCCTCCCCTTCTCTCCCCTCCTCTGTCTGTATGCCTCCCCTCTGTTTCCCTCCTTCTCCTCTCCCGTTACTCCTCTCTCATTCTTTTCTCCCCCACAATGGTCCTACTACCCAACCACTAAGCTGAGCACCCACCCTCCTCTCCCTATCACTTCACCACACCTTCATCTACATCACTGTAATCTCCCTCCCTTTCCTACAAATGCATCCCACCTTTCTTGCCTATTGATCACTTCCTTCCACTCCTGCCTCCATGATCTCGCCTGTGCTGCTCCCTACCTCTGGAATGCTCTCCTTCTCCCTATCAGACTCTCCACCTCTCAAAAATCTTGAAACGGGCTCTCAAGACTCACTACTTCAAAGCCTTCCAGCTCTCATCCTAACCTGCTTCTTCCTCACTGTCTACCCTATCTGTGTCACCCCTGTCTGTCTCCCCCCCTATAGAATGTAAGTCTCACGAGCTGGGCCCTCTTCCCTTATGTGCTTTTCCTTCTCTCACACATACGATCATCTACTCAAAACTCTCCATAAGGGCACATAACACTTGGTAGCTGACTGTAAGTCGCTGTTTTACGAGTTTATTCATTTGTTAATGTACTTTGTGAGGCGCTGCGGAACCCTTGTGGCGCCATATAAATAAAGGATAATAATAATAATAATAATAAGATCAATATTGTTCACTTTTTTAGATATGAAGGATGCCAATTTTGCTTTACTCTTGTCCTTCCATGCGGTGTTGAAGATTACATTCTGATTTTCTACATGACAAATCACGAAGAGTTTCCAAACACCAGCTGTTACCAACATAAGGAGGTGGAAGTGCATCCAGAAAGTATTCACAAAGCTTCACTTTTTCCACATTTTGTTATGTTACAGCCTTATTCCAAAATGGAATAAATGTATTTTTGTCCTCAAAATTCTACACACAATACCCCATAATGACAACGTGTAAAAAGTTTTTTGGAGATTTTTGCAAATTTAATAATAAAAAAAAAAATAAGAAATCACATGTACATAAGTATTCACAACCTTTGCTCAATACTTTGTTGATGCATCTTTGGCAGCAATTACAGCCTCAAGTTTTTTTGAATATGATGCCACAAGCTTGGCACACTTATCTTTGGGCAGTTTCGCCCATTCCTCTTTGCAGCACCTCTCAAACTCCATTAGGTTGAATGGGAAGCGTCTGTGCGCAGACATTTTCAGATCTCTCCAGAGATGTTCAATTGGATTCAAGTCTGGGCTCTGGCTAGGCCACTCAAAAACATTCACAGAGTTGTCCTGAAGCCAATCCTTTGATATCTTAGCTGTGTGCTTAGGGTTGTTGTCCTGCTGAAAGATTAACCGTCACCCCAGTCTGAGGTCAAGAGCGCTCTGGAGCAGGTTTTCATCCAGGATGTCTCTGTACATTGCTGCATTCATCTTTCCCTCTATCCTGACTAGTCTCCCAGTTCCTGCCGCAGAAAAACATCCCCACAGCATGATGCTGCCTCCACCATGCTTCACTGTAGGGATGGTATTGGCCTGGTGATGAGCGGTGCCTGGTTTCCTCCAAACATAACGCCTGGCATTCACGCCAAAGAGTTCAATCTTTGTCTCTCATGGTCTGAGAGTCCTTCAGGTGCATTTTGGAAAACTCCAGGCGGGATGCCATGTGCTTTTTACTAAGGAGCGGCTTCTGTCTGGCCACTCTACCATACAGGCCTGATTGGTGGATTGCTGCAGAGATGGCTGTCCTTCTGGAAGGTGCTCTCTCCACAGAGGAATGCTGTAGCTCTGACAGAGTGACCATCGGGTTCTTGGTCACCTCCCTGACTAGGGCCCTTCTCCCCCGATCGCTCAGTTTAGAAGCTGGCCAACTCTAGGAAGAGTCCTGGTGGTTCTGAGCTTCTTCCATTTATGGATGATGGATTCCACTGTGCTCATTGGGACCTTCAAAGCAGCAGATATTTTTCTGTACCCTTCCCCAGATTTGTGCCTCGAGACAATCCTGTCTCGGAGGTCTACAGACAATTCCTTGGACTTCATGCTTGGTTTGTGCTCTGACATACACTGTCAATTGTGGGACCTTATATAGACAGGTGTATGCCTTTCAAAATCATGTCCAATCAACTGAGTTTACCACAAGTGGACTCCAATTAAGCTGTAGGAACATCTCAAGGATGATCAGTGGAAACAGGATGCACCTGAGCTCAATTTTGAGCTTCATGGCAAAGGCCGTGAATACTTAAGTTCATGTGATTTCAAAAAAGAGAGAGTGGATTCTGCACAGAGCTTTTTAATTTAATTTTGGTAATATAACCAACCATAAGTAATCATTACTGAAATAGTATCATCAAATGTTTTGTTGGTGGTGCCCCCATAGCTCAAAGAGTCAATACAAGGGAAAGAAAAAGATAAAACTAGGGCTAGTTACTGGGGCACTCTTTAAAGATAAATACAGTTAAGATTTAACTTTTATTATATATCCATAAAATATATGGTACCATATACCCCGCAAGGTTATTCAAACGTGTGTTGGCCTTGTTAAGAAACAAAGTCTTGAGGTGATCCTCTGGCTGAATATTTATAAAGTTTCCAACTCAATGGATGTATACTGGTTATAGTTGTCAATAATTACAGTATTTTTAAACATGAGCAAAATTGTGACAAACAGAAAATACGGTTGTGGTGCTCTGCTGATCATTGCTGAATCCCATATATTTCTCTTTTAACCTACAGCACCTGGTATTCCCTAGATGTCTCCCATCCAGGTACTGACCAGGCCTATCACCATTTAGCTTCCAAGATCAGACGAGATTGGGCAATTTAGTGATGTATGGCTGTAGAGATAATCAGATAGGGAAAGGTGAATAACCGCAGCACAGGTCAGAGCAAGAACACAACCATAAATGTAGCACTATCACAATGAATAGTCAATTTTATTATTAAAATTCTGTGTTCAAAGAAAGTGATGCATGAGCACACCTTAATTGTTACACGTGGATCGTTGTTAATAATGCCAAGTAGGACTATACATGTCAATACATAAGTTACAAACTCACATAAGTGTAACAAAAGGGTTGGAGGAATATAGCAAATCACCCTATAATCCAATAGTAGATATTATATAATCCTTGTGATTCCTCCCCAACAATTCAGTCTCGGTGTGTTCAGAACAAGATTTATATCACAGAATTTCACAGATCCTCTCAAAAAGAGGGATTATCGTTCATGCGCGTTCACGTTGTACTTTGTAGTTCAGACTGACCAACTCAACGATTTTCATTAAGGGAATATGCAAAATTCGTTTGTAGTTAAAAAAAATCGTTCATTACATTTAGTAAATGAACGATTTTAGTAAACGATTTTCGTTCATTTTTTCAAGGGAAAAATGAACGAAAATCGTTTAATAAAATCGTTCATTTACAAAACCGTTGTGTGTGTGTGCATGCACCTTTAGTGTTTTTTTTAAATAAAATTTGCAAAATTCTCAAAAAACTTTTTACACGTTATCATTATGGGGTATTGTGTGTAAAATTTTGAGGACAAAAAATGTTTTATTCCATTTTGGAATAAGGCTGTAACGTAACAAAATGTGGAAAAAGTGAAGCGTTGTGAATACTTTCAGGATGCACTGTATATATAGATTTAGGAGTATGCAACCTTTCAGTACTATGGAAACAAGAACATAATTAATCCTGAACTGAAGACTTAACTGGAGTGAAGTTTTCATAAACACTTGGGGGGTCATTCAGACCGGCTCGCGAGCGCGGGACGCTCGCAAGCGGGTCGATGTTCCCCCAATGCGCATGCGCACGACGGAGGGAGCTCCGTCGTGCGCATGCGCGAGACCCGAATAACGACGGCCAAGCCGTCGTTATGGGTCTCGCACTAAAGGGGGCGTGCTGTCGATGGTGACTGACAGCACGCCCCCTTTAGTGGGTGTGCCGGGGGCGTGGTTGCCAGACGGAGGCGTTCCGATGGGAACGCCTACCGTCTGAGTCCGGCCCCACTGACATCACTAGTGATGTCAGTGGGAGTGATTTGGGCTCTGATAGAGCCAAAATCACTCCAGGGCTTGCGGCAACGAGACCCTACCACAAGGGTCTCGTCGCAAGCCCGATGGTTGCGATGGTCTTGACCATCGCAACCATCTTTTTGGCCGCTCGCATATGCTGTGGGTGGTCACCCACAGCTATGCGAGCGGCCAGGAGGCCGCTCCATTTTCAGGGAGGAGGGCACTGATTCAGAGAGAGCACTCTGGTCAGAGCGTTCGGCTCTGAATCAGGCCCTTGGTTCCCAGTGACCTGGCTGACTGGTTGCATTAGCATAATTATTGGCCCATACCACAGACACCAGGTATTCCTGCAGAGCTTACAATGATAATGTACAGTGTCATGCTCAGCAATTTTATTTGCTGCCAATTATCACTTAAGACATCATTGTTTCCAATAATGCAATGAATTAAGCAATCAGTTATTTTGGTCACTGAAATGTAAATAAAGTGACGAAAGTCCTTGCCAGGTTACTAACGTTGTTATAATAATTATGATTTGAAATATTATTATTATAGTGACAAAGTCTCACTGCTTTCTATTAATTAGTTAACATCTACGTCTTCTGTGCTCTGTCTAGCCCCACACCAGAGGGAGGGGAGCGGAGGAGAGACTGAAGGCAGGGGTTACAATGGGGCTTTGTTCTGTCAGCACATGCCTCCACCTCAGGGGACTGCTTTCTGAGGAGGACAGAGAATGGTTTGAGAGGCTGCTTCTAGAGGGCCTAATCTACATTTCTCTGTAACAAGCCCCATTGTGTGGAGTACAAATTCATGATACCTTTGTTTTGTTGTAGTTATATAGGAAGGAAATTGCTGGAGTTAGTGTAAGAGTTATTTGTTATCCTCTCTATATCTGTGTGTTATTTTTTTTAATAAAGAAACACTACCACTAAAATGAATATGTAATACGTAAGTAACATTAACATAACTGTAAATTAATGAATAAGCTACTATGATTTAAATTATATCTAGAAACTATAACTCTCATATTACATATAGGCATTCTTGCCTACACTCCCGGAACCTGCGGGAGACGCACAATTTTTCGGGTAGTCCCCCGCACCTCCAGAAGAGTAGGCACTTTTCCAGCATCCCGCCCATTTCCTAGTGAAGTGTGTAGAATGGGGAATGATATGATAATCTCGTCATTTGGTTACGCACCCTATTCAAGTGTGCGCAATTCGTGGAATTTTGCCACAAGGGGACAGGGCCTAATGACGTCCCCCCATCGCTGCCCACCTACATCTACACTCCAGGATACTCCCGGAGAACACATTTCAAATGTCGGTAAGAATGCATATATGGCCTGATTCTGAGTTGTAAGCGGCTGCGTCTTTTGGTGGTCATGCACCTGCGACCTTATGCAAATGCTGCTATATAGTCCATCACTTTTGTCCACCCACATGTATTAATGTGCAAGGACTGAGATGCCCACTTTGTAGACTCTCTAATACCATTGGTGCATCTTTAAACGCCACCATTGGTTGCACCATTGCAGCTTTCACCAGTCCTATGGCAGGTAAAGTTTCTATGTCTGAGTATGGCCTCCTCTGCATATCCGGCCACTGACACGCCCGCGACACTCTCATAACACGGCCATGTGATGCACCAATTTAGCACGCATTAATAGCCACCCCCTGCCCTCCCAAAACATTTCTGATATTAATTGCAACTGCGCCTTTGTGCGTACACACTGCGCAACACATGCTCCGTAGGAGTTTTTAGGGATTTTCACACAAGCGCAGTAGCAAATAAAATCACTCAACTCTGTGAAAATTGGCATTGTGTGCGACTCAGATTCAGGCCCATAATCATCTATAACTGACATTTAGTGGTGTCATTTAAGTGTTTGTCAGCAACAGATTCAGTAGGTGCTGTAGACAATAATCAAGTTAGGAGTTCAAGTCCTATATAACATCACGATGCAGAACATTTTTTCAAGAATTAATGAACTACTGGTGATTTGGATTCTATACCATTGAGACCTTGGGAATAAACTAAACTTTTTTGTGCATATAGGGATTTATATCCCAGGTGAGTGTGATTCTTAATGAGTGTGAAAACTGTTCTTCTCTGGAAAGAAAAACAAGGGGTAATTAAATAAACCTTTATGTGAACGCATCTCACTAAAACAGGGTCCAGAGTCCAGAGGTTCCTTCCGTAAACCAGTGAAGAAATAAGATATACAATCCCCTTGTTGTTCTTCATCTTTTAAAGATATAGGGCCTAATTCAGAGCCACTCGCAAGCGCACAGCGCTCACAAGCGGCTCGATGTTTGGGCCCTGTGTATGCGCCACGTCCGGCGTGCGCATGCGCAAGCCCCGACGAGTGACCGAGCTTCAGTCGCTGCGGGGCTCACTACAAGACGGGGCGGCTGTCGATGGTGAGTGATAACTCGCCCCGTTTTGTAGGCGGGTAGGGGGAGTGGCTGCACAAACGCAGGTGTTCCCTTAGGAACGCCTGGCGTTTGTGGGAGGACCTACTGACATCACTAGTGATGTCAATAGTGGACGTCCTGCTCTATTAGAGCAGGGAGTCCACTCGGGCTTGCGGAAGCCGAGACCCTACCCCAGGGTCTCGTCGCAAGCCCGAAGGTCGTGATAATCGCGACGGTCTCCAGCCCACTCGCACAAGCTGTGGGTGGACACCCACAGTTTTGCGAGCGGCCTGGAGAAAAAAAAAAACGCCAACAGACCCTGCGAGCTGCCTGAGGCAGCGAACGGGTCTGAATCAGGGCCATAGGACGCCTTAATCAAGACATCCGCATTGAGGGCCTGATTCAGATCCGCTCGCGAGCGCTGGGAATGCGTACAGTCTGGGGCCGGTCCCACTGACATCACTTGTGATGTCAGTGGGAGTGCTTTTGGCTCTGATAGAGCCAAAAGCACTCCTGGACTTGCGGCAACGAGACCCTACCGCAGGGTCTCGTCGCAAGCCCGATGGTTGCGATGGTCTTGACCATCGCGACCATCTTTTTGGCCGCTCGCATAAGCTGTGGGTGGTCACCCACAGCTATGCGAACGGCCAGGAGGCCGCTCCAATAATAGGCAGGAGGGCCCTGATTCAGAGCGAGCGCTCTTGTCGGAGCGTCTGGCTCTGAATCAGGCCCTGAGTTCTAGCAGCACTTGTGGACTACTTTTGTTTTATATATATATCAATCATTCCACAATATATCTTTTAAAATACAGCAAGCCACTTTATGAATCAGATGTATATAACAGCACAGGATCCCAATATGAAACTGGATAAATATCTATTTGTGAAATGGAAATAACAATTATAAACAATAAAATATTAAACATAAAAATAAAAAGTCATATCATGTAAAAGCGGATTTAGGAGTGCACTCACCACTTATAAAAGATCTTGATCCACTGTAAGAACTTGTAAGTAATCAGCTGATACAACTTGTATTAGTAATCAGCTGATACAACTTGAAAAACGATGGTAGGGAAATCTGTGACTCCTGCACTGCTGGCAATTACAAGCATACTATTTATCCAATAATCACTGTTTATATAGTCATAAGTAGCCGTGCGTTGATGTTTTCCTTATATTAAATATCTATAATTGGCCCCAGCTGTTTTTCACAAAAGGAGACAGACGGGGCTCCGTGCATGGCGTGACTTGCCGGGTTCAATACAGCTCCTCTTAAGAGAGGCCCGTGCATCAGACAATGTCACTTGTCTGATCTAATTCGGCTCCTGGGAAGGGTTCTGTGTATCCTGGCGGAGGCAAGTAACGGATCACGGGCCGTGTATCGATGTCTCACAGCCCCTGGAACGCGGTGCTCGGATTCAGGAGGGGGGATTCTAAATTAGCAGTCCTGCTGGGGTCTAATCCAGCTCCTGTATTGGAGCTCCCACCTCCGGCAGCCGTGTTTCAGAATCTCGTAGCTCTTGGGACGTGGTCTTAGAGTCCAGGAAGGGGAATTCCCATTTGCGATCCTGCTTGTAGTGGTTTGTGGAAACTACTGTCTGGACACAGCGGTCAGTTTACGCTTCTTGACACGTTTCTCAACCTATAAACACTGTTCGTTTCTTCAGGGGAAATGTGCATGATATTGCCATTTATTAAGCAAATGCCTAAAGCCAGGTACACATTAGGTGATCCATTGCACGATATATATCGTTCTGATGCAGATCGAAACGATATATCGTGCAGATCGCATAGTGGGCCTGATTCAGAGCCGCTCGTAAGTGGCCGCTCGTCTGCTCCGAGCGATGTTCGCACAACTGTGTATGCGTCGTAATGCGCATGCGCCAACCAGTCAGTGCGGTCGGAAATCGAGCGCTCTCAAAATAGCGAGTGCCTGCTAATTTGAGTGACAGGATGAGGCGTTTGTGGGTGGTAACAGGGGAAGGTGCTTGAAAACGGGGAGTGGTGATCCGAACGCAGGCATGCCTAACGGTCAAAACGGGCGGTTTAATTGGGTGCATAATTAACAAAGCAGCGTCATCGGCCACGTCACTTGGTCGTCTCTTAGCCTGAACTGTTCGCATGATTGCGGTAGGAAAATCCTACCACAAGCACTGCAAGCAGTTCAGACGCCTTTTGATGTACTCGATTAATCTAATAAATAGCGGAGATGATGTAGGATGCGAGCGGCCAGGGGGCTTCTTTACAAAATAACGAGTGCATGTTTCGTTCGCTCCCTCGGACATAGAGGCGTCAACAGACCGCAAAGAGCGAGCGCTCAATTTAAATATCCGGCCCCTTTTTCTGAACGAGCGAGCGCAAACAGCGTCCGGCTCTGAATCAGGCCCTGTGTGTACGCCCGATCGCGCATGCCCACAGGTCGTTCATCGCATCATCCGATCTGCTGTGCACAGATGTGATAATGAGATGAACGACGCCATGCTGCTAAATGCAGCATGAACTACATATCGCGCCGTCGTCCACTGCATCATGCAGTGTGTACGGGCAGTGCGATGTATCGTGCCGTCACATTGTGCCGTCGCTGGGTACACACATTGTATAGTGTGTACCCAGTATAAGAAAGCACACTTAACACAAACCAGAGCCTAAGCGAACAGTCCATTCATATAAATATTGCATTTGTAAGAAGTAAACGGCAAACTAGTGAAAATTCTTTACCCTTATATTTCACAGAGCGCATTATACTGTATACAAGCATTATGTTATATATATTATTATGAAATATTAGGAAATGAGAAATCACAATGGACTTCCATCACCGTAAGATCACCGTAAGCCATAGCATCCTTATAATTAACAACAGTGGGTGCACTGTCTCAGTGAAGGATCACCCCTGGGTGCACAATACAGTTTCTGACTGCAGTAACTAGGATGGAGAAGTGAGCAATTACATAACAGGAAGCACATTATGGGAACTGATAAATATATATTCATCTTAGTCACACTCATCAAACATTGCCACACTGTATTACTTTAGAATAAAATCTCACTTTGGTATTATTTCAGTACATCTTTCTTCTGTTTTTTGTTTTCATGTGGCCTTACCACCTCTCTCACCTCCATAAAGTAGTCAGCCGCATCATGTAGAAGCATCACCAAAGTACCTGCTCGGATATAGTTGGCACAATATGAGAATATTATCAGAAAGATGGTGGCCCAGTGATGTAATATCTGCTCTTTGAGGTCCTGCAAACAATAGGTCAAGAAGATCATATCAATAAAGACAAGACAAAGGAGGCATAACTAAAATGATATCAAATTGGTTTATTTATAAAACACCTAGCACATCATTCACTATGAGGCTCATAAATCAAGGTGGTCTCTGCGTTTTCCCAACTCTCTGATCCTCTGATCAGTGTGTTCAGATTTTTAGCCAAGAGTGTACTTTCTTTGATGGGATCAGGGGGTCGGGCATCGCCATCTTTAGCGCAGCTCATAAGATGCGACCTCCCGATCCGACTGTTTCAAGAGCATTTGAAGCTGTTTATCGGCTAACGCTCATGCAAGCACACCTATGCAATTATCGGGCCGATTAGCCGATATTGGGTAATTAAATAGGTGTCAACCCAGATTTACACTATTCCAGTCTTTTTCGTATACCAAGTTGACTGTAGAGATGGCTAGATTACATGTATTTTGTACAATTAGTTTGCGTGTGCACTGAATTATAACTTGATTACACTTTTGTTGCCAACTGAGGAGATCATTTACAGACCACTCCTGATGTGCATCCAAAAGGTTCTTGGTTTTGTCTATCGGACACACGTGGAGGTACACGCCTATTCCCTGGTATTGGAAGATTCCTCTGCAAACTCAAAGTGCACCTTAGTGATATATCTCTAGACGCTCACTGTACAAGAGTTTAAATGTCTCATCAGAGATCAACCGCCTGAGTTTAGTACCATTTATTTCACTAAAATAAGTTTTCCTCCTAAAATACTGCTACTGTTAAGCATCATTTATGGCTAAAATTAATAATGAGAGTCAGGGGACATGGGTACTGACTTCTTACATGTGATATTTCTTTATGTGTTAAACGTTGTATTACATTGCCCAAAGTGCATCTATACTGCACTTCTCTTATCTGTCAAACTGGAGGATAAAAACTATTGACATTAAATGTATAGTTTTCAGCTGGTGCCAAATTCAAGTCCTTTATTGAGTAGAAATTGTGGGCTTCTCTATAGCAATTAAAACTCCTAAAAATTTCCCATGTCTCTATGCCTTTATCAAATTTCAGGAAATTGTTCCTGCACTGCTCCACAAATATCTCTGAATGACCTCACTCCATCCAACTACCCCCCTCTTCCTGTGCTCCTCCAAAACACAGCCATCTTGCTATGCAAACCCAGGTTCTCAGAGGAATGGTAGACCCAGAAATGGTTTGGCACTACGCAGCTGGCATTTTGCCTTTTGCAAATAACCTTCTGTATGTACAATGAGTGTATCAAACGTTTCCATATAAATACAGGTTGAGTCTCCCATATCCAAAATGCTTGGGACCAGGGGTATTTTGGATAACGAAATATTCCGTATTTTGGAATAATTGCATACCATAATGAAATATCTTGGGAATAGGACCCAAATATACACACAGAATGCATTTATGTGTTATATAAACCTTATACACATAGCCTGCATGTAATTTTATACAATATATTCAATAATTTTATGGCTCAAACAAAGTTTGTGTACAGAAATGAAATTCATTTATGTTTCATATACACCTTATACACACAGCCTGAAGGTAATTTTATACAATATTTTTAATAATTTGTGCCTTAGACAAAGTTTGTGTACATTGAACCATCAAAAATCAAAGGTTTCATTATCTCAGTCATGCCAAAATAATTCAGTGTTTCGGAATATTCCATATTTCGGAATATTTGGATATGGGAGACTCAACCTGTATAACCTAACTATACCTTTATGACTGGGAGAGATCAATATTTATTGTATGCAACTGTGGCCCATAACATTCCTTTATTTTGCATTCTATCTGGGGGACAATGGATGCCATGCGTGTAGAGGGCACTATACAAGAAGCAGACACAAGAACAAACTAAACTTTGTGAGCTAACTCCTCCCCCCACGATACATCCTAGACCATAGAGCTTTATAGAGCTTCAATTTTTTTCTGCTTAAGGAGTGGGCACCATTTTCCCTACGACTGTAAGTTATTTTGTTTTATTTTGCATTGCTCATGTGGAGTTCTCCTGTGAACACTGCTGTGGGATGCGGGAGGCAGTTTAATAGTGATCAGTGAGCTCTTTGTCCAACATCGCGCCATCCCAGCCGAGATTGTCTGAGAGGAGCTGTCTCTTTCCTACACGCATATGAATTACACAGATTCTGTGGATAGCTGACTTCCAGTCTCCATTTCACCTGGTTTTAATCAGTAACAGAACTGGTGTACTTCACATGTGAAATAAAGGGATGATATGGCAAGCCTCTGGAGCTGCCACTGTTATATTATGTATATATATATATATATATATATATATATATATATATATAAATAAATAAACCAGCACACAACCAGTATATTGTATGGCTTCGTCAATTTCTTCTTTTTTGTAGCCACGCTCAGGAAAATTGTCCCCCATCTTTCTTAGGGCTTCAGGTAAAGCAGATTTATCAGATGTTATCCTCACGACCCTTACCAGTTGAGGGAAGGCAATCCCTTATTAAGGGGATTTTCTTTTTTCATTTTTTTAGATTTTTGTAAGTTGGTACCTGCCAGGCGATTAGCTTTCCTGCTCTGCCTATGTGTAATTGACTGTGCATCTTGCGCTGCAGGGGACCAAGCTGTGCATTTGTCTGGAGAGGTCGCAGCCGAGATGGTACAACCTGCCTGGATGAAGGAGTTGGTGTGCTCCATTTCAGAGCTTATTCAGAAGAGGTCAGACCATCAGTGTCCAGTGAGTGTCCAGTTCTCTGCGCCCCCATCTTCTGTAGTGGCCCATCCACAGGGTCCCCTTTTCTCACAAGCCCCACAGTATCCAGTTGGGGTTGATTCCCAAATAGGGAGGCTGGCTATTCCCTGGGTTAGTTCCATGCAGCAGACAATGGCCTCCATGGCCTCATCACCGGATAGGCTTTGTGAGGCGACCTTGTCTGGCCACCCTCACACTTGTCAGAACTCTGCATGGGTTCAGCTTCCAGAGGATTCTGATTTATCTGGGATGGAGGAGGAAGATGTTTCTAGGGGCTCAGATCTGAAAGACCCTGTTCCAGGGATGGGGTATTCCACCACTCACCAAGGAGTGGAGGAATTGGTTTTGGCAATCCAGAAGGTTTAGGGTCTCCAGGATGTGGTGGAATCTGATGTTCCTTTGGGTTCCTTGTTGAAACATCAAAAGAAAGATGCTGTTTTTTCACCTTTCATTTTGAAGTGGTTAAATTTCTCCTATTCCTTCTCCGAGGAGGATTTGGGTAAATACTATAGGAGGCCGCGTTTTGATTGGATGTCTCCATCACTCAGCTGGCTAAGGCCACTGTTATTGCCATTCCCAATGCAGCGTTCTTGAAGGATGGCTCGAACAAGAAATGTGAGAGGGTCGTTAAGTCGATCTTTGTCACTGGTGTTTCACAGCCCAGGGAGTCTTGCAGCACCCTGGGCCAATAAGGTGGCGGAGAAATGGACTGAGCAGCTCAGTGAAGGGTAATGGTGCATACACACGGTCAGATTTTTCTTCAGATCTGAATGATAACGATTTTAAAAATCGTTCAATCGTTCATATCTGAAGGAAAATCTGACATGTGTGCAACGATGAACGATGCGCGTTCCCGTTTGTCAGATAACGATATCTGACATCTGATGTGTTTGCAGTCAGTTTTGGACGATTTCCAGTCATTTTAATACAGTCAAAAATTGTTAAATCGTTGGCAAATCGTTCAATCGTTCAGTCGTTGAATTGTTCATCTGACATATCTGACCATGTGTATGCACCTTTACAGTCTCCTAGGCTAGACTTGTTACCCTTAGTGGATTTATGTAGAGACGTGATGGCCTACATGTGTAATGCAGTCATGGATGTGGTTCTTGGCTTGTCCTGGATTTCTGCATTGGCCGAGTTGGCCAGTCGCACTGTATGGCTTAAATGCTGGGAGGCAGACGCAGTATCAAATGGAGCAGGAATGAGTGGGGGTAGGGTTGTGTTAGAGCAGGTGGCCGATTGAGAAGACCCAGCATATGCCAGGTCTCTTTACTAGTGTGTTTATATTGAACCAGAGACAGACATATAGTTATAATAGAGACACATTTACCTTTCTTTTTACATCAAAAGCTAAAGTGAGGAGCATTGATGAGTAAAATCCCAGCTGTAGCATGTAATACCAGTACAAAGAGGACTCCAATGGCTGTATAAGAGGGGAAGAAGGATACAGAGAACATTCATCAATGTGGGGAACATGATAAAATATGCACTTTAAAAATGTAAAGTTTCTTCATTCCCTAACACTTTAAAAAACACAGCTCCCTATGCAACTTTGTACCTACTTGTGCATTATCCAAGCTGTAACAAATTATTAATTCCATCCTAGGTCCCTGTTTTGACTATAGATATTGTTTATTACCAGTTATTTATATAGCGCACACATATTCCGCAGTGCTTTATAGAGAATATTTGGCCATTCACATCAGTCCCTGCTCCAGTGGGCAGGGACTGATGTGTATCCCCTACCACAAGATCACACATACACACTAGGGTTATTTTTTGGTTGGAGGCCAATAAACCTACCAGTAAGATTTTGGAGTGTGGGAGGGAATGGGAGCACCCACAGCAAACACACGCAAGCACAGGGAGAATATACAAACTCCACACAGTTAGAGCCGTAGTGGGAAATATATCTCTATTTTCCCATGTTGGCCAACAGTATGATAAAATTGCTCTTACTCTATATACTGGATGTAATTATTATTGTCTGTATTTATCGTCTGGTGCACATGAGTTAATATATATTTAAGAATGTAAATATACAGTATATTAGAAGAGTATATAAAATACAAATAACCATATACAGTAAACATATCATGATGAGAATTGTAGTGCACAGCGCTCAGCCTAGACTGCACCAAACATGCTGTGATCAGATGCACCCACATGTGCCTCCAAATGATATTAAACTGCTTTCTCTGTTCTCATTCTATCTGCCAGTAGCCTGTCCTGTAGTACTTCTGTGATACCTGGCTTATTAGCTTTTTTTCTGCTTTGTGAGATCATTACATTACTAATGAAGGAAAATCTCATTTTAATGTAAGTGGCAGAAACAACACATGCTTTACATTGTACTTCTTATATATAATCTGACACTACCTGCATTAAAAGCAGTAAAGTATCATTAATATTTTAAATACATGCAATTTATTTAGGAATTGTTTCTATTAAATTTCAGCCAAATGATATATAGGCAGAATCACATTGATCTGAACAGTGCTTCTCCCAAACTCGTCTGCCACAGGCAGTAGTGGCGTATGTATAATGGGTGCAGTGTGTGCGGGGCACACGGGCCCCCGGTCCAGGGGGGCCCCACACCGTACACCCTGCACCCATATTATCTTAAACTCACCTGTCCGTGGTCCCGCGTCGGGTGTCAGCGCTGCTCAGAACACCGGAAAATGGCTGCCGCGGCCACTTTTCCGGTGTTCTGCGCATGCGCAGTAGACTCCGGGCACACTCTAGTCAGCCACCGTGAAGAGAAGAGGGGCCCCCTCCTCTCTTAAGACGCCCCTGACAGGCAGGTCTATTATTTGGATGGGTTTCTCATCGTTTTGTGGTAGATTTTTGGTCGTTTTAAAAACCCACCATTAGTAAGTCTTTTTTGTCAATGTAAAAAAATTGATTGTTGATGTGATGTTCTAAAGTGTTCTAAAGTTGGCTTTTTGATCGGTTTTCCATTGGTTTTGCCTTTAGTAATGATGGAAAAAGCCCAAACCGACCTTTAGTAAATTTACCCCATTTCTCTATGAGAAATGTATGAAGCTCTGGGAAGTGATAAATTGCAGAGTGATAAGCGACCAGCCAATCCGCTCCCAACTGTCATTTTTCACACACAGTCTGTAACATGACAGCTGGGAGCTGAGTGGTTGGTCGTTTAACACTCTGCACTTTAACACTTCCCAAAGCTTCATACATCTGCCCCATGAAACCAACACTCAGGGGTAGATTTACTAAAGCTTGTAAAAAAGAAAAGTGGTGGTGTTGCCCATAACAACCAAACAGATTACATCTATCATTTTCAAGGATGCAGCAGAGAAACGATAGCTAATAACTGGTTGCTATGGGTAACACCTCCACTTTTCATTTTTAAAAGCTTTAGTAAATCTACAACTCTGACTCAATAATTCCATCACATGCATAGAAAAAAATGTTATTTTCTTCTTCAAAAAAAAATAATAATTTTTTTTTTGTTGTTTGTTGTTTTCATTAGCAGATCGTGTGACTCTCACCTGATAGGGATAATTTGTCCAGAATTCTCTCTGGTCCCAAAACCATGGCTTCTAAACAATACACAAATAAATAAAGACTATTACTGCCACTGCTTTACAGGTAACATACTGAGAGACCCAGCAGAGGCTGAGTAATAGGCGACAGGGTCTGCAAAACACAACTTAGGTCAAACACATCACATTGAAACCAATAGTGTATAGGAAATCTTCAAATAATTAATGAGAAATGGAAACATTAGAAAGTTATTGTACATAAATCCATGTAGGAAACATCTTGTCCAGTGCTTGTCTGTGATAACTGTATATAAAGAAAACAACAATTTAGTAAATTCTGATCTCATGGGCATTACTCTCTCTATAGCCTGTCCCATGCCTGCACCTTCTTCATAGACCTTGTACGTCCCTGTCCTGTTTTTATGTGTGATTTGTTATACTGACTATCCGGCGAGTTTGAGGTGACAATGCTATAATACAAAAAATTGAACTGATGACATATGTATTCATTATGATTTTAATAATCTTTTATATGTTTTTTCTTTTTAAACTTGTGCACATACACTAATAGATATTTATGTAAAATGAAGATGAAAGGCTTTATTGCTAAATCTGCATTACCAGCTATTATCCACATATAAACCGAATTTGTGTCCAATTCAGACTTATCCTAGATCACAACAGATCCTCTGATTTTTTTTACTTTTCACTGCACACGTAATGCAAGGTCAGCAGGATTTTTTGATAAGTCTGAAATCCTGACTAATCAGATATGAGGATCATAAAAATTCAATGGGACCCACGAATGTGAAAATTGTGGTATGACAAAGCAAGCACATATTTGAAACTTTGGGTAAAGACAGCAAAAAAGACAAACCCCATTGTTCCCTTTATGGAGGCACCAATTTTTCTTCTTTCCATAATCAAGTGGTGTTGGCCTGGCTAAGCTTCTTCAACATTTAGGGCCGGATTCAATTAGACGCGATAAGCCCCGTTTTATCACTTTCGGGATAATTTCGAATTCGCGCAATTCAATTATTGCATGTGGGATAATTGCATAGACAGAAACCGGCAATAATAAGTTTTCACTATCTCAGAGCAGATGAAAACAAAATGGGAAATCTATATTTTTGGCTAAAAATGTGGGGATTTATGTCAGAACCCTTTGGATACCCCGACATGCCCCCTAATGATAAATTAGCCAAAAAGGTTTTTTAAAAAAATTTGGTCAAAAATTAAATTGACATTTCAATTTTGGGTCGAAAAAAATAAAAGTAGCGGAAAATGGGTTTAAAGTAGTGGGCCTGGTATTTTGGGGGGCTGTATGGATGGGACAGATGTTTTATACATTGCAGGGGGCTGCAGCAGGTGTAGTTTTAAAATTTTTTAAAGGTGCACTCTATAGAAACAAAAATATACTTGAACCCATTTTAATGCACCCCCAATTTACGTCCAGCAGTTATTTTCTCATAAAAATATAGTTTTTTTTACAATTTTTCAACACTTATGCAAAACGTATATAACGCCAATTAACACAATTTAAGAACCAAAAATACTTTTATTACGGCTATTAATGCACTTCTATATTGATTTCCTATGTCAGTTATGCTTTTTTTGGGACTACAGACTGATTTCCCAAAGTGTGGAGAGATTTTCCACATGAACAATTATCGCACATATGTATTTTCGCCTGTTTTGTAATAGGATTTGGTGAAAAAAGGGAGCGAGCATTGCCGGAATAGGCAAACATATCTCACCAAAACCAGCGATAAATTCACCATCGATAATTTATCGATTTAGTGCGGCTAATGAATTACTTTTTTACATAGTTTTGAAATTTGATGGCATACACGTCTGCCACAAAGTACATTTTCCACCACTTAATGCTCTTGTGTGGCATCTATGCACCCAGATTGATGTCATCATGGGGGCCGAAGCAAAGTTACACAATCCTCCAGTGTATCTCATGTTTTGAGACTCCATTGGCATGCACATGTGGCATGGTCAACACATGTCCTTTGCCAAATTTGAACATCGCAGTTCCATTATATCTACCCTTTGGCAAGCATGGCACTCAGGAGCGCTGCCCGGCAGTGCCACCGGCAGTCAGGGTGTAGTCAGTGCTTGAAGTGTGCCTGTGTTTCATACCGGCAGCACTTCACTTCAGAGGCTGGCACTGGGTCTGGCAGTGTCCCAGCGCTGAACAACAAGTGGCTGTGGACTTCTGTTTAAAATTGGTGCCAGCCGGGAACCAATCGCAGCTCACGGACCGGCAGCCAATCGGGTGGCAGCATGGTCACCAAATTCAAAATGCCGTCAAGGACTCTCACGGGAAGGGAGTGGTGCACTGTGCTGTGAGTGTGCTTTGGGGAGGTGCTGTGCTGTGCTGTGGGGTTCTGTGCTGTGAGGGGAGGTATGCTGTGAGAGGAGATGAGCTGTGAGGTGTGTTGTGCTGTTAGGGGAGCTGTACTATGAGGGGAGCTGTGCTGTGGGGGGTGGTGCAATGTTTGAGGGGAGTTGAGAGGGGTGCTGTAATGGGTGAAGGGAGCTGCGTTGTGAGCGGAAAGGGGTGCTGTAATGGGTGAGGAGTGCTGTGAGGGGAGCTGAGAGGAGTGCTGTAATAGGTGAGGGATGCTGTGCAGCAAGGGGAGCTGAGAAGGGTGCTGTGATGGGAGAGGGCAGAAGACGCCGCGGTCAAGAAAGAAGATGCAAGTTGTCGGCTGAAGGCAGAGAAAAAGACTCAGCGCCACTGGCCAGCGGTAGAAGAAGGATGCTAAGGACCGGAGAGTGCTGCTAGTGGGGGAAGTAAAAGAGCTAACAAAGCTCTCTCTCTCTCTCTCTAAGCATAACAGGTCATCCATCTGTGAGGCATATTTATAAATAACCCCTCCCGAGACCACCAGGTTATTCAGGCAATAGGCCTGTGGGGTTAGTTAGGCCTCAGGTCTGTTGCACTAATAGCAAGTGACCCTGGGCATTAGGTTCAGGGCACTATAGTATTATTAGGCAGGCTTCAGAGGTATCTCTGAAGATTCTAGATTCTGCTGCAACTGCTGGTATTCATTCTCCAGCATCCGTCTTTTGCTCCTCGTAAACCTGCATAAGTAACAGCAGTATTAAACAACTTAGCTTCATTTATACTCCAACCTATACAGCTAGCCCTAGTGTCCTCGATCCAAATTAACAAACACCTATTGCCAGGACATACTACTGTATGTAAGGATTTATATGTATTATGTAGTTCAGAGGCACCCAAATTCAGCCCAGCCTCTTGAGTCACTACTGCTAAGGACTTATCACTTTGAGTGGGATGTACTAAGCATCGCATCTGCAATGTGGTACATCCCGCCTGTCCTCGTGGACATACCGCGGCTCATTACCTCAGTATGTACCTAGAATATTGCAATGGACAGCTCTCCCGATAAGAGCTGTACTTTGCAATGGCTCCAGACAGAGGGACTTCCGGGTTTAACACCCAGAAGTCCCCCTGGCGTCCTTCTGCAAATGCGCAGAAGGCCGCGGGGGTGATGGGAGGGATCCGATCGGATCCCTCCCAAGGGGAAACATCTCGATAAGAAGTCCATAGGTTTCTATTGGGTAACACCACCTGAGGCCTTACCAACTGGGATGAAGCACCGGAATGCGTCGTATTCTGGTGCTTTGTACATATGGGGAAGAGGTAAAACCCCCCAAAATTGTATTTTTGGGGGGTATTACCGCATTTTCCCTGTTAATACATCCCACCCTTTGACTAGGTTTTTTTGTCATTTGGATACGTCACTTGCTTTGTATCTGGATTATTCATTTTCTCGGACATGGCAATTGAGTTTTTGAATGTTAAAGGGGAGATGGTGCCTCACACCATTGTCCCCGTCACAGGAGACGGAGCCTGCCTGTTCCAGTTCCTATTACAGCCTATTGTGACCGCCATCCCAATAGGCTGTAAAATTCAACAGCTCTGACCCAGAGCTGCTGGCGGCGGAAGCTGGAGACAAACACAATCGTTCCCAGTGCTGCCCGAGAGGAGGTTTCCAAGTCTGACCCCACTGCAGGAGTGCCGTTAGGCCCTGCGCTGCTGCCTCATGGAGGAGGAACACACGGAGCGGACACAGCTAGGGGAGAGGTGCTGACAAGAGGGGGAGGGTGCCCCTGTCTTAAGTGTCCCTGGCCCCCCAAAGGCATAATAGGGCTCTGGTTGTCAGGTGTCATCATTTATTTAAGGTTTTTAATTGTTAGAAATTTATTAGGGGGGGGGGGGGGGCAGAGTGACAGACCTCAACCATTAGGGAGTTTAAAAGTATTAGATTTCACTTTTCAGTGGAGGTATTAATAGCCAAAACTCAATGGTTGCTTATTAGAGCATAGGCAGGGCCGAAACTAGGATATCCGTCACCCGGTGCAAGGCAGCAATTTTGCGCCCCCTCCCTTCTTGTACCTGGATTTTGTCCTTGCTCCTCCATAAGGCAGTGCACTACTCAGACGTCCCTGGTATAGTGACTTAGGGGGAGATGTATTAACGGCAAAATGCGGTAAAACCCCCGAAAATGCCGTTTTCGGGGGTTTTACCGCATTCCCCGTATGTATTAAGCAGCAGAATGCGTCGCTAGGTAACGCCACCTTCAGGAGGCGTTACCCAATAGAAGCCTATGGGCTTCTTAGCGCGATGCTCGGGGCCGGGAGGGATCCGATCGGATCCCTCCCATGAGCCCCCGCGGCCCGCGTCCTTCTGCGCATGCACAGAAGGACTTCTGGGTGTTCAACCCGGAAGTCCCTCTGCCCGGCCGCATCGCAAAGGACAGCTCTCATCGAGAGGGCTGTCCTTTGCGAAATCCTTGGTACATACCGCGGTAATGAACCGCGGTATGTACTCGAAGTCGGGGGGGATGTACCGCAACGGCGATGTCGCCGTTAATACATCTCCCCCTTACATTATTCCACACACGATAATGCCCATTACACATTATTCCACACACTGTAATGCCTATTACCAAAGTGCTACTTACATATTTGCCCGACACCATTTTATATCCCACAATAAGACTTCTAAGTAGTTTAAAATTACCTGCTCGTTACAAGGGGGTTTATGCTCATTGCCAGGGGTTACATGCTTGTTGCCATGGGGGTTTCATGCTCGTTGCCAGGGGTGCCATGCTCGTTGCCAGGGGGTTACATGCTCATTGCCATGGGGTTTTATGCTCGTTGCCATGGGGTTTTATGCTCGTTGCCATGGGGTTTTATGCTCGTTACCAGGGGTGCCATGTTCGTTACCAGGGGTGCCATGCTCGTTGCCAGGGGTTTCATGCTCGTTGCCAGGGGTTACATGCTCGTTTCCAGGGGGGTTTATGCTCGTTTCCAGGGGGTTTATGCTCGTTGCCAGGGGATTTCACGGGAGAAGATGCAGCTTTCAGCATCTTCTCCCTGTAGCGCCAGCGTTCCCGGCACTTCCGGGAATGCTGTGTGCATTGCGCTCTGCTAACAGACACTAGAGGTCCAGTAAGGACCTCTAGCATTTGTCTCCTCTTTGGCAGCGGCCATTTTTGGATGGCCGCCGGATGGCTGAGTCAGCTTTTTTCACCCCCCCGCAATCCCCACCCGGTGCACATGCACCTCTAGCCCCCCCCTAGTTGCGGCCCTGGCATAGGTTATATTAAGTGTTTTTAAAGAAGTTAGATTCACTATAATATGAGCACTCTGAAGTTCAGATATTGATCAACACTCAGTTACTACTTAGGTAGTCTTAGGAGTATATTCTCCAAACTGTGAGAGCATCTGAACTATAATAAGTTTTCTTGTAACCATTCATTTCCTCAAAACCAAAAATGCTGTATTTTTTGTTACATAATATTAGTAATTGTTATCAGTCGCCATCATAGGGCTAGTGATGTCAGACGTTGCCGGTCATTTAAAAAAGTGAGAATGGTTATCCAAAACATATATTGTCGTTTTGTAGCTGATGTGGATCCTAAGGACACAGGGCCTGACTCAGTCATGTACGTAGTATGTGATAATCGGCTATCTGCGCATGTGTCTGAGTCGCATGGAGCATGCGTCAAGGTACATTACTGTAGCCACTCACAGCAGATATTTACTGGTAGCAACTATTTACTTGCAGTGTGACTGACAGCCAGAGAGCATTTCTTGGAGGTAACGGGAAGGGGAGGCAAAGAACGCAGGCGTGTTGCGTCCATTTTCTGGGCATGTCACATCCTGCATCTGCGATCCCAAATGCAGTGAAAGTGGCTGCGGTGTCTCAGTACACACAGCCTTTCTGCACGACTACAGGGTTACTCGGAAGTCTGATTATTGAAGGATCTGCAACTGATGCTATGTTCTAGTACTCAGGTGCTTGGATTAGCAACGTTGCAGGTTGGTGTCTCCATACATTCCTCGGCACCTGAATCATTGACATATTTTCTCACAGCACCTACGTACGGGATCGCAGCTGCGATGGCATTAGTGCACATCTCTATACAGGCCCACAGTCCGTTATTATTAAGAGCTGGTACTGTGATAATGCACAATACTATCTCCTGAGTCGCACTGCTCATGCATCCCGACGGTTATTGCCTAGTGCTGCAGAAAAAATGGGAACACAGAGAGATGCAATTTCGGTGGCCATTCTGGGTGTTAACAGGTGGTGGCTAGCCAGACGCGGGCATGTCGCTGACAGCAATGTTCTTACTGATAATCTGCGGCTCCATAGGGCGGGTGCAATGCATATTTGCCTACCTCCAAATTCGGTCGAGAGCCTCCCGAAAATCGTGTGCCACTCCCGGCCCCCCAGAAAGGAAGGCAAGCCTCTTCGCCCCCAGCGATGTGTCCACCCCCCCTGCGGTTAAAAGTATAAACCCCAGTAGCGGGTGGGGGCAGTGACACGATTGCCCCTGCTACACAATGCCATTAATCTCTGCATTGTGCAGAGGGTGTAGGGCCACGTCCTGTGCTCCGCCCCTAATGATGCATCAGCTGCCGGGCCCAGCACCCTTTGTCAGTGTCATGCCCCCCGTCGTGTAAGCCCGACAGCTCCCTCCGAACAGGAGGAAGCTAAATGTCGGCAAGCCTAGTGCAATGTTGGATGGCGCAACCTATGCGTCCGATGGTGTGTCCTAATACGCACAACAGCGGATTAGCATTACAGCATCTCTGTTAAAATAACATTGGCTGCCGTATTAGCACAAAGACAAATGACGCTGTCACGGCTGCAATAGCGTGCACCTCCGGATCAGGCCTTCAATCTCAATAAATTGTACAAAATAAAAAATAATTGTAGTTTAACTTCTGTAAAGTTTAAAACAATAAACTGCTTTACAACACCATATTATGCATCAACATGTTTGTAGTCTATTGGCTATATGTGGAATAAGAGTACTGAAGTTTGTAAAATATCTCTTAATGTCTTCAAAAAGAACCTAGTGACTACAGTATCCTTCCGAATGAATGTGATTACCTGCAATGAGCAATCCAACTGCATACACCAGCAGCAGCAGGAAAGCCATGGATATTGTCAGTGTACTATGCTGTAGGTGCTATAACCTACACTGAAACTTTTCCTCTAATGACAGAATATGAGTTTGCACCTCATCTGAACCAGCCCTTGTGTTTTCTCACTCACGCGCAATCAGCAGAATGTCACTCTGCTTACACAGACTATACCCAGTCAGGTTATGTATACTCACATCAATTAATACAGCAATGCCAGTAAGGAATGAAATGAAGTACATGATGAATCTCCAGCTAGAAAACATAGAGCAGCAATGTTAATCATTTGACAGTTGTTTACACTGTACGCCACTATTCTATTTTACTAAACCTACTACTATAATTATTATATCTTGGCAATAATAGACCTTTCAGTTGCAATGACAAAATGTAGTCAGGTCCAACTGCATACCTCCTGATAATATAAGAAACATTCCCTATTTAGGACCCACATTCCCTTGTCCCTTTTTCCTTCATAACTGTCCATATTGTTTTGATCTGTTGCATTGTGTAATTTTTTAATTTTAGTAAATGTTTTTGTTTATTGCTTTATACAGTATCGGCGCTGAAGCAAGGCTCACCCATGACCTGTGCCGGCCCCACCCCAAACACATAAGAAGGGGCCAGATGTACTAAGCTATGAAAAGTGATAAACTGGAGAGTGATAAACCACCAGACAATCAGCTCCTAACTGTCATTTTTCAAACACAGCCTGTAACATGACAGTTGGGAGGTGAGCGGCTGGTTGTTTATCACTCTCCAGTTTATCACTTTTCAGAGCTTAGTACATCTCCTCCAATGAAACGGGGCCTCCTGCAGGAGAAAGTGTAGTGCTGACCGGACATTCCGAGCTGCTCTACATACTGCACGGTGTGTCCTAAGGCCGTCCAAGCAATACTGCAGGGGTGCTTCTGGCCCTATAAGAGTTTGTTGACAAGAATTGGGCCAGACACGGTGCAAAATCTTTGTAGTATGGCACTTTTACACAGAAGACCATGGCTAGGCAAGTGACAAAAGACAATTTACTGTCTGACAATGTACTGTGCACTGCAGTTAGGACTTCCTCATCTCACCTTGCCTCACAGAATTTCTTAGTTATGTTTGGTCTGTCTTGGTTCCTTCGACATCTGAACCAGTGTTCAACTTGGTGAATATGCATTTTGCATTCAGTTGATAGACTGCGGACGTCGATCTGGAACACAAGTTGAATAGTTATGTGAAAGGCAGATTAAAACTCTATTTGTAAACAGGTAAAATATAAGCCAAAACTCACTGCTCACTTGCTGGCAAGAAAATTGTATTGTTTTTTTGTTTTGTTGCTGTTTATTCTTTTAATAAAATGTATTACTTACTGTATTTAGTTCTTGTCTCAAACTGTAATGATTTTTTAGAGTCTGCACACTGAGATGCATTATATTCTACTGCATTATTCAATGTACTGTATTTACATACAGTGCCTAGAGAAAATCATCATACCCTGTCAAAATCTTTACCTTTTGTCATATTACACCCAGAAAATAAAAATTAAATCAAATTTTTTCTAGCTTTATTTACACTTTTCTGCAACAGTTTGGAAAATGAGTAAAAAATGAATAACTAGAATAACTTTGTTGAAAAAGTGATAAGTCCTTTGATTTAATATTTCGCAGAGCCACCTTCTGCTGCAATTAGTCATCTAGTTGAATATGCCTCTGCCAGATTTCAGCACCTACATGGGGAATATTTGTCCATTCTTCCTTACAGAATTGTTCAAGTTCACTCAAATTTTGTGGTAAGCAGCGATGGATGGCTCTCTTCACTCTCATCCACAGATTTTCTGTCAG
This sequence comes from Taudactylus pleione, assembly GCA_031769625.1. NCBI lineage: Eukaryota > Metazoa > Chordata > Amphibia > Anura > Myobatrachidae > Taudactylus > Taudactylus pleione. The sequence goes on from JAUIMM010000453.1 coordinate 9,319,889, forward strand.
GTTTAGGTCATGGCTCTGACTTGGGCACTCAATGGCATTCATCTACCTATCATTAAGCCACTGTGCTATATTCTTGGCGGTATGTTTAGGGTTGTTGTCGTGCTGGAAGGTGACCTGTCCATCTCCAGCTGTCTAGCAGAGGGCAGCAGGTTTTCCTCAGGAATTTAGGTGTACTTGGCAGCATCCAACTTCCCTTCAGTTGTGAACATTTTCCCAGTCACTGCTGAAGAGAAACAACCCCATATCGTAATGTTCCTGCTGCCATGCTTCACCAGAGGTATGGGGGCTCATGTAATAGTTTGCGAGCTGCAGCAACTGCGGGAACTCCTGCGAGTCTTTCTGTATTTTTAAAGCGGCAATCATTTTAAAGGCTAAACCAGCTTGGTTTTGTCTTTTATATGATTGTCGCTTTAAAAATATGGGAAGACTTGCAGGACTTACCGCAGCGACTGCAGCTCGCATTACACTGGACCCGTGGTGTGTTTTAGGCGGTGTGCTGTGTTTGGTTCTCACCTAAAATAGCACTTGGAGTTCATTTCAAAAATGTCTATTTTGGTGTCATCTCACCACACCTTTTGCCACGTGATATCAGAATCTTCCAAGTGTTTCTGTAAATGAGACTGACCACTTTTTCAGAAGAGACTTCTTTCTTGCCACCCTGTGGTACAGGACAGCTTAGTGTAAAGTTTGTGAGATAGTTGTTACATGCACAAACCGACCAGTCTCATCCATAAAAGGAAGTTCTTCAAAGTTGCCAATGGCCTCTTGGTAGCTTCCCTGCTCAATATCCTCCCTGCTCTGTCATCTACTTTGGAGCGAAAGCCCGAACTAGGCAGTGGCGTATCTATAATGGGTGCAGAGTGTACGGTGCACACGGCTCCATGTGTCCAAGGATGGTCCACACTGTACCCCCTGCACCAATTTATTTAATGCTTACCACTCCGGAGTCCCGTGTCGGCGCTAGCAGCGCTGTACAAATCGCTCGTAAAATGGCCACTGCGGCTATTTTCCCGGTGTTTTGCGCATGCGCAGTAGGGAGATCACTGGGAAAATGGCTCCCACGCCAATTCCCCGGTGACCTGCGCATGCGTAGTAGACTTTGGCACAGACTAGTGCCCAGACTCTACTGTAGTGCTCAGTGTGCTGCTGGCCGCCGGGTAGAGAGGAGGGAGCCCCGGACGGAGACTGCACGCGGCCCCCCTCCTCTGTTAATACACCCCTGGATCGAGACAAGGCGTTAGTGGTACCATATGCTTTTTTATGTAGTCATTATGTCGACACCACAATGTCGAAGCTAAGATATCAGCATTGTTGAACGTTGGCATGGAATATGTTGACATCTGCAAAAATATTGACATGTTCACAATGTGAACTTGTGAAATGTTGACATGTGAAATGTGGACATTCTGCATGGACAAGACGGTTAGGGTTAGGCTACAGGAGGGGAGTGTTGGGGATAGGCAATAGGGGAAGGTTAGGGTTAAGCTGCGGGAGAGGAAGCTAGGGTAAGGCACTAGGGGGAGGGTTAGGGGTTAGCATTACTCACCGTCAGAACTGCCGCAGGATCAGTCATAAGACACCCTCAGCTGAGCACCGGAGCAGGAAGACACTGCTGAAGTCGCCGTACCAGGTAAGTCATCGCTAGACCACCAGGAACGTTTTGTCATCATTGAATGTTGATGTGGTCAATGTCGACATGCTGCATGTCAACATTATGACCATGTCGATAGTCTCTTGTTAACATTATGAATGTCGACAAAATATACCGAACCCACTTTCCACTTCTTATTAATGCTTTGAACGATACTCAGAGGTAGAATAAAAGCCTTTCTACTTTCTCAGATCCTTTTTGAAAGCACCTTTCAAACCATGGTGAATTATTTGCATTACTATGCACTACTAGTTGTGGAGTCCTAATGGAGCAGCCAATTTTATTTGAAGTAATCAAAAGCACTACAATTACTATCAATGGTGGCCAATTAGCATGTTCATTTGGAACATCATTGTACCTGTGTAAATGTTATATTTACTTAAATGTTGAGGATTATAATGTGTAAATAAATATGAGAAAAGGTAAAGATTTTGGCAGAGAATTATTTTTTTATACGTACTGTATACTACAATATCTAGGGTGCATAATATATTCATATTATTCGAATACTAATAATTTTACTTAAAAATGTACTACACTGTACATATTTGGTAATTTACTAACATGGTCATTTCTAATTATGTAAAGCATACTGAAGCATAGCATTTATGCAAGTTGGGGAGAATCTGTGTAAGCTGTATTTAGGGTGAATCGACTAGTGAATTAACGGTAAAGGGAATTCTCGTATTTAATGGGATGGTGTATGCAGAAGATACAACAAAAGAACTCTTTTGAGACATGTGCCATCATTATCACTATGTATACGTGTAAAATACATTTTTGGTTTAAAGACAAAAAGAATAGTTAGAATTTTACAACCAAAAAACAGCTGATGTGCAGAGATTACCAATGAATGAACACAAAATGTTAGCAAATGAACAGACAAGTCCAGTAAATGAATAATATGACTTACATCAATAAAACAGTCAATAGATCTAATCTAAGATTGTATGCATTACATTTAAGATTACTGTAGTAAACCTGAAAATGTTCATTCACTGGTAGTGTTAAGTCAATGGCGGATTCACCCTAAATACATCCTAAGCAGGGGCGTATCTACCTATTGGCAAGGATGGCACTCGCCAGGGGCGCTGACCTAGGGAGGGGTTCCATCTGGCAGTGCCACCAGTGGCCAAAGAAGGGGTGAGAGTAGTGGGTGAGGAGGTAGTAAATGGGTTCTGTGTAATGTACCAGCAGCACTGGGGGAATCTCTACGTGTTGCTGTAGTAGCTTAGTGGCGCAAGTCTTCTTCCTTCCTCCAGTAACGTCACTGCCGCCGGCCCCTGCAGCCGCTGTGCTGGGAGATCCCTGCTGCATGGAGTTCCCGGTGACTGCACAGAGCCTGAGCATTTAAGCAGCTAGGCGGCGGGCGGGGATGCATGGAGGCCGGGAGCACACCCACCGCACACAGCTGCTGCCGAACAAGTACCAGGGAGGCGGGTCACAAGGACAGGAGCCGGCCTCTCTGTCCTCACTGACAGGTTACAAAACCATCACATCTTCCGCAAATCTGCTGTTGTGTCCATGCTCCCAGCAGGAGATAAATGGGTTTCGCTGGGCTCATTTATCACTAAACGCTGGACGCAGATCTGTCTTCTCTCCCCTTTTGCTGAACAAACAAAAGTCTCCAGCAAAGTGCTCATTCCCCAGCAATGACAGCTGATAGATTGTGGCAGTAGGGCGGCTCTCAGCTAGCTACCATGTGTCGGGGATGCTGTGCTCGGCACTCGTGGGTCAGTGACAGGCTCTCCAACATTTCAGGGTCTGAACGCTTTCCCTGTGTACTGATGGGTGGAAAATATGGAGGGAAGGGGTGCTAGTCCATTATTTTGCCAGGGGCGCACAGACCCCTAGATACACCCCTGATCCTAAGCAGATAAATCTGCAAGGAGGCAGTAAAATGCATTAGGTGGCTACCTCTGGACAGAGGGTTACTATATGGGAAGCTTCCCTATCTGATTTGGGACATTATCCGGATTTAGAATACCAGCATTTATTTCACCGGGACTGCAGGCCAAGGATTCCACCACTTGCGTTCGACTCTCAAAAGACCAGAACCATCGCTAAGTAGGATCCTATTCCTCGTTGCCACAAGCCGGTAATAACATTTAATCAGCTGGACAATTTCATTCCGCCAGACCCTATTGATTTATCAGAACTGTACAGAATTTTCTAGTACTCAGGTGTCCATTTGTGATATACCATCACCAGCTTCATATATTTATATGTCTGTAAGTTCATTATCATATGATTTGCATATGCCAGTTGGTTTTATTCATTTAATAGATATTTTGTAGCATATATGATTTTAAATAGTATTACTGTATATATTTTTTATTACTTATATTGTTTCCAGCGCTGTTCTTAATATATTGTTTCTCTGTAATCGGGAGACTGACTACCTCCTTATAACAGCAGTTTGGGGAAACAGCTTTTAGCAGCGCCCTAATTGCCTTTTAGTAAATCTGTTCCTAGTACATCCTAAGCAGACCTGGACAAATTTATCCAAAAGTTAGGATCCAGAGTCATGCAATTTTGTAATTAAATATTTATGAGCAGTGCAAGCATTTTTAGGGGTAACTACCAAATTAGCAGATATCAGTATCATATGACACAATGACAATATTAGTATATTAAACAGCTTAAAATAATATACACAATGTATACCAAACACATTGAACCAGAGCAGTAACTAGACTTTTTGGTGCCCTGTGCCAGAAAGAGCATTGGTGCCACCCCCCCCCATAATTTTTCAAATAGGGACAGAAGAAACGCACCCGAAAAAGGGCCATGGCCTCATGGGGAAGGACCAGGGAAGAGATAGGGGAGGCCAGGAGCTGCTGGGGATAAAAGAAGAGGAAGCTACAAGTGAGAATGATAATAAACAGAAAATTGATAGGTCCGAACAGCGCCCCCTGCCCTGCGGTGCCCTGTGCCATGGCACTGGTCGCACTACCCTAGTTACGGCCCTGCTTTAAACAACACTAATGGTGCCACTTAACAATTGTAAACCAGGCTGTGGACCCACAAAACGATCACGCTAGCCTGTAACCTGATATATCTGACTGATGTGCCCACAAAACAGACATCGAAAGACAGACATCGAAAGACAGACATCGAAATCATGACGCCCTTCTAGATCCCGACGCCGGAATCTAGCCTTTGCCCCACAAAATAGTCATACAAGCCAGTGCCCATCTAAAATGATTACAACACCCGGCGATGCACACAGAAAATTATTATACATGCCTGTGTCACAACATCACATGCCTACTGTATGTAACAACATCAGCTTGTCACACTGAAAAACCTACTACACACCAGTCTGTAAAAAATAACCCACCACCAGAACCCCATGAAATTATTAAACCAGCCTGATTCCCAGAAAAATTATTATTCACCAGTGTGTTCCCCCTTCAAACAAATTATACATAAGCCCTTCACCCCCCATGAAAAGAAAAAAAATAAGCCTGTGTTTCCACAATTACTGCACACCAGCCTGTGTCTCTCATAAATGATTACCAGAAAGTGACCCACACAAATATTCCATAGCAGTGCGTATTGTGCGTGCTACATTATTCAAAATAAATGATTACCTGTATAATTCCCATTGCTGGGAACCATTAGAATTGTGTCCTAGAACTTAACATTCACACATACAGAAACTATGATTCAAATCAAATAAGTGTTCTTTTAAATAAAAGGAAAATTAGACATATTGATAGAAGGTTGCAAGGGAGGTCTTAAACAATGGGCTTGTATACTTGTACTGTTTGCCAATTGCAGCCTAGTGACCAGCATTCAGTTGCTTGTTTATTTTGTGTTGGTATCACCAGGAATACATTTCATGTAACTATGTTTAATAAACTTTTATATTGTTTTTTTTCCTCCAGAAGAGATGTGTCTTTGATTTGGCAGCACATTGCAAAAGTTCCTTCTTATGGACATTACACAGAAAAAAAATCATGTAAAACCATCTTTTAAAAATAAACTTTTCTATATTTCCTGTAGTTTTATAACATTCTCATACTGGGGGGTGGGGGGAATGTAATAGAGTCCAAGTTTTTGTGCGACTATAGACCTACATCTTTTCGCAGTGAGTAGTAAAATAGAAAAAAAATTACGTGGGGTCCTCCCCCAAAAGCACAAGCAGCACTGAGCTTTGAGAGTTTGTCCTGGTTATGAAAATACGGGGGAAAAAAGACTTAGGGGTCTCACATATTTCATCAACCAGCACCAGTCTCTGTGAGCCGGTCCTGGTTGTGGAATTACGAGGGGACAAAATGAGTAGGGGTCCCCAGTATTATACACTACCAGCACCGGGCTTTTGCTAGTGGGGGCATAATACCACAGTCGGGGGACCCACTTCATGGGGCCACCCCGCCAAATCATTCATCACCCAACACTAGTCAGCGCAGGCCGGGTATCCCTGGGGAGGTGGGGACCCCCTCTCTAGGGTACCCCAGTCCAAGGGCTGAAGCTCGGGGCTATCCCCTGCATCCCTGGCAGGTGGATGCGGGGTTGATAGTGTTAAATAATAGTTTTAAACTAATATTGTCTTTTACAAGGGGACTAGAGGTCCCAGCAAATCTCCCATGCATGCAGGTACTTGGAGAACCACAAGTACTAGCGTGTGGGGCATTAAGGGCCCACTGGTACCTCTAGTCCCCCTGCAAAATAAATATTAAAATACTGACATGACACACACCGTAGGTTGTATTACTGTATTACACATACACTCACTTACTTACATTCACACTGCATACTTACCTTGTCCCTTGCGCCGGTCAGTCCCCTTGTCCAGTAGAATCCCCGATCGCTATAAAAAAAAAAATCATGCTCACCCATCCCATGGTTCACGTCCTCCTCAGTCCATGTAGACATCCAGAGTCTTGGTAATATAAAAAAAAACGAATGTGCGGAGCCCATGGACACATAGGCAGTACCTACGGAATGACGGGTCAGCTGCAGCATTTCCCATAGAAATGCATGGGCTGACCGTTCACTAGCTGAGAGAGGCGAACCTTCGGCTCTCTCGGCCAATAAACGCTTCCCCTATGGACCTCAATGGTGGGAATGAACTTGAATAACCCCGTGGTTCCCACCATTGAACTCTATGGTAGAAGCATAACAGACATCGAAAGACAGACGCCCGTCTAGAACCCGACGCCAGAATCTATACAGATGGCTTCCCGAACAAAGGTAAGCCCAGAGGAGTAGCGTGGAACCATGGCGCCCGGAGAAAGTGCATGTCAAGGTGCATGAAAGTGTTAAGGGTTAGGCACCATTAAGAGAGGGTCAGCGATGGGGGGGGGGAGGGGAGGGTTAGGGTACTTACCAGCCTCAGTCGGGATCCTGACGATTCGGGCTTCCAGCGTCGGTTTTTAGTCAGCCGGCAATACATCCGGCGGCATTACATACCGATTCCCATTGTGCGAGTGGTATGATTTACATGGGAAAACATCTGAGTGTGATTTTGGACAAAACGAGAAGGCTTGATACGAGTTTCATGCGACTTTGCACCTTCTCGCACTCTATTACTTCAAGCTAAAGCAAACTTGCATGTTTTTTGCAGCAAACTCGCACATTTTTAAAAGTCGCACTCTATTACACTTACCCCGGGGGATCTAACTACTGACTTTTGTTGCTGCATATTTTTAATATATGTAGATAATATGCAGCATTTGCCATAATAGCTGCGACTGCAGGTTGTCTACTAGTCTGACGCTTCTCCACTGACAAGCGGATCCTACCTCTGTAGGATGCTTTCCTTTCTTTGTGTAAAAGTCTTCCAGAACTGGTTTAACTGAGGGTGTCCGTTTGTACTTCTCCCGTAAATTCATCTTTCTGCTTAGAGGTAATGCCACAAACCTGTTAAAAAGATTTGAAAATGAGGCGAAAATAGGAAATTTACCAAGCAAAGCTCTACTGTTCACCATTTGTTATAGTCAGAACAAAGCAAGAAAATGTCTGTACATTGGAACTGTACAACTGAGGACACAATGCAGGTATTTTCTGATAATGATTTTACAATGACAGCCGAGTCTGTCACTTAATATTTTTCACTTGACTTTCTGCAGTGTCACTTAGTCTATGTACAGTACACTTACTGTATTGTCTTGTTTATTACACCAGTTAATTCAAGTATAGTGTAAAGTTTAGTTTGATGACTTCAGGATATTTTCTAAAGGTCACTATGGTATCATTACAGCTTATATACACAAACACATGACATATTTCACAAGGGTTAAATGTAAAACCAACTGTTCCAAACAATGAAAGTTTTTAACTTGTTTGTTGAAGATTAAATAATTTGGTGATAAAAAAAACACAAAGTGCCAACATTTTACAAGTAAATTCAAACCTGTGTTTAAAAAAAGGAAAATAGAATAAAATGAGCTTACTAATCACCTTCAACAGTTTAAAGATGATACCACATTTAGACATATAAGGAACAGAACATATCTGTAAATATTTACTTGCTTACACACTTTGCTGTTTCAAGTGTACAGTACAGTGGACCTCATTCAGAGTCGGTCGTTGGGGCCGCACGGTCGTACGCCACCGATGTTCACTAAACTGCGCATGCGTAAAATTCACAATGCGCGTGTGCAAACTAGCTGTTACGATCGGAAATATCTCTCTCCTTGAACTTGGCCAGGTCGTTAGTTTGAGTGACAGGATGAGGCGTTTGTGGGTGGTAACAGGGGAAGGTGCTTGTGAACAGGGGAGTGGAGAGCCGAACACAGGCGTTTTATGGGAGTGCATAATTAACAAAGTAGTGTCATAGCACACGTGACATGGGAGGTTTTTACACTGACTTGATCGTAGAGCGGGTATGGTCAACCTTAAGCTCTACGACCAGTTCCGATGGTTCCCGATGGTCTCGATTAATCCTTACATGCCTGGAGATGGCGTGTAATATGTACGAGAAGGGGGGGTATTTTTTGTCTTACGGCCGCATCCTCCCCTTGGTCGACCAGCTATCGATCCGATCTTAACGACGCAACTTGCGAGTGCATCATTTGCATATCCGGCCCCTTTTCCCTTACAACCGTGCGGCCGCAACGACCGACTCTGAATGAGGTCCTGTATGTGTACACAGAGCATGTGATGCTTAAAAGTGGCTAAATGACAAGATCACCTTATGACTTTCTGTGTTGCCCAGATTTCCTGAGACTCTTCATAACATCTGACAGCAGTGGATTCAAAGACAGGATCACAGTGATGCGAGTAGAACCGCAGAACCCGTTTAAAGATTTCTGGGGCCTAGGGGAAATACAAACTCAGTTCTCTCTCCCCTCCATGCCTACAAAACTTAATTTTCTTCAAGATAGACAATGCCCCATGGTGCAATGCCATGAATTGAGATACCACATAGAGGGGACAAACCCATTATGGGGCCTATTTATCAAGCTTTTTTCCCCATAAAATTATCTAGAAACTGCAGTGTCTGCATCATTTTATGAATTGCAGTTCAGAAATCTCCGGCAGTGTGCTAAATAGCGCTGCAGATCACATTATTGTCTGTGAGGGCTAAAATCTCAGCCCTATGTAACTGACTCCAAAAGCGAAGCTTTTCAGATTGTGGCCCTGTTAGTTTACACCATCGTTAGATTATAGTGTTTTGATGCAAAGCTTAAGCACACTTTGCAAAAGAAAAGAGATGCAAGCTGGATCCGAAGTCAATGGAATGTATCATGTATGGACACTGCCAAGAAATCAAGGCATACAGGGCCTCATTCAGCATGGATCGCGATAGCGTACGCAGACGCAGTACGCAACGATTATTGCATACTGCGCATGTGTATGCGGTGTAGTGCGTGAGTTAGCATTGCGATCACACTGGGATCACTCACGCAGATACAATGCCATCGCAGCTGAAGGGACGGGACGTAAGAGTTTAGGGGTGGTGACGAGGGAGTGGTCGGAGAAATGGAGGCATGCCTTTCCGTTTGGATGCCATTGCATGGGCGTGCAGAAATTAGCCACTGCGATGGCATACGCAGCTGTGTACTCACTGCGTGCGACGAGGTTAGCAATTTCTGAGTAAGGTCAGACCTGTTGTAATTGTGCGTGAGTCTCCGAAGTTACTCGATGTATACGCAGGATTGCAAAGTATTTCTGATGTGCGAAAACAGTAGTGGGCGTCTCTGTAATGGCTGTACCATTGCAGTCATTAGCATATTTTCGTAGCTACGATTGCAATAACGATCCGTAGTGAATCAGGCCCATAGACTATGGGACATAACAAATAAAATACTTATAAAGTCCAGGGATGTAGTGTTTTGTGAAATAACAACACAAAATGTGAGGCTAGAACAATAATCACGGCACAAGTTTGTTTAATTGAATATGCCTACAGCTGGGAGCGTGTCTAAGTTAGAGACTACGGGGTATATTTAGTAAAGTGCAGGTTTTTAGAAGTGGAGATGTTGCCCATAGCAACCAATCAGAGTCTAGCTATTATCTTCTAGAAGGTGCTAGATAAATGATAAGCAGAATCTGATTGGTTGCTATGGGCAACATATCGACTTCTAAAAACCCGCCACTTAGTAAATATACCCCTACCAGTGTAGATATCCAAGTGAAGAACAGGAGTTCTGTAAGGACAAACAAAGAAAAGCCGAACCCCCCAAGAGATATCATGAGGAGTTTGCAAATATTGTTTTCTGTTAACCCCAAAATATCCAAGAGGCAAAATCAAGCAGTGACTGGGAAAATGGAAGTCAGCAATAGAGAAAGAAATGGATTCATTGTATGACAATAATACATGGAAACCTGTAATCAGGTTGAGTCTCCGCAAAACAATTAAAAACAAGTGTGTCTTCTGTAAGAAGTTAAATCTAGACAGAACTGATGCCTGTTACAAAGCCTGTCTTGTCACTAAAGGATATACGCAGAAATCCGGGATTGACTACAGTGAAGTTTTCTCACCTGTGACAAGGGGGATGGGTACGGGATGCCGGGCTTGGAATCCTGGCGGTCAGAATGCTGATGCCGACATCCTGACAGGGTTAGGATACTGACACCTGTCGGTAGGTATCCTAACTCTCCCCCTCTCCCTACCCTAACCCTCACTCCCCAGGGCCTGAACCTAACCTCCCCCTCTAGTGCCTGAACCTAACCTCATCATCCCCGCACGCTAACCCTAACCTCCCCCTCTAGTGCCTGAACCTAACTTCCTCATCCCCGCACCCTAACCCTAACCTCCCCCTCTAGTGCCTGAACCTAACTTCCTCATCCCCGCACCCTAACCCTAACCTCCCCCTCTAGTGCCTGAACCTAACCTCCTCATCCCCGCACCCTAACCCTAACCTCCCCCTCTAGTGCCTGAACCTAACCTCCCCGCACCCTAAACCTGACCCACCCCCTTAAGTGCCTAACCTTCCCCCTAGTCCCACTACTTACCTTCAGGATTCCGGCGGTCGGGATTCCGGTGCCAGCATTACGAGCACCGGACTCCCCATGGTCTAGATATTGATCTCATCTCGTGGCAAGATGCAGTACACTGCATCTGGTCATAGTCATTTCCGCCATGTATGATTTATTGCTGTACCATTTAGATTTTTATTCAGTTTTCCTGAATGGATATATAAATGAAGAGATTCTATGGAACCTCCTGAACATTATAATAATTACATGTTCCAAGAAAACAATTCTGTTTAATAAAGAAACAGAGAAGACACTGCTGGTACTTAAAATGAGACACTGCACCTGCAAATAAACTTTGGGCCTGATTCAGAGATAGACGCTAATGCGATCGCAGCTGCGTTTTTGTATGCAATGCAGCTGCGAAATATGCTAATGTTTGCAAAGACCACCCAAGCATAAAGATTATCACTGCTGCCATCTTACCAGCGTGTAACAAGGCATACCTGCGTAAATATCGGTAATATTGATGCATATCGAGCGGCCATCTTGCCCTTGCGGAAGGTCTGACCAGCTGCAGACTCGGCAGCTCTCCTCTCACGCAGAGGGCTCTCATGCTGCGTAGGCAATCACAGTGGCTAATTTATGCACGCCCATGAAACGGCGTTTAAATGTACAGGTACGCCTGCATTTTTCTGACCACCCCCCTAATGCTGACAACCTGTCAATCAATGTGTACTGTATTCCTATGTGCATCCGTAATTGCAATGCGATCGCAGCACATGCGCAGTGTGACTTATACGCATGCGTGATGGAAAACAATCACTCGATTGTAAATCTGTGTGCTAATGCAGCATGAGGCTCTAACAAAAGACACCTCCTGCCATCAGATGCAAGTGCCTCAGCTTACTCAGAATGGGCAACGGATCTACTCAGTCGGAGCCAGGAAATCAGTGTCGGAAGACGCAGACCCTGGCCAGCAAAAGGTTGCAGCATGTCAATCAAATGCAGAATGGGTCTTGCACATTCCCCACCATCAAAGATGTACGCAAACCATCAGGCCCTAGACCATAACAAGCAGTCACACTCTTGCATCTAATGTGTCATTTGCACTATGAGTGGTGGTGGTGCTAACTGTGTGGTAGTGGTGCTAACAGTGTCCATCTCTGAACCAAGCTCTTGTGCAATGCTGAACGCAGATTCCTTACTATAAGGAATCTGCGCGTGTGCAGGACCCGTTCCAACACAGGCCCCCGCATGCCTCTGCCTGATTGACAGGCAGAGGCATTTACGGGATGGCGCGGGGATGTGCACGGCCGGCGTTCCCGGAAATGTGGTGCATCGTCCCAGTTTTCCGGGAGTGGCAAGGCCAGAATCTGCATCCACGGATGCAGTTTCCCGGCCTCGCAAGCCTGAGCTGAGGCTTACTCAGCTGGCCGGCTCCGTCCACTGATGGTCGCGATGGTTATCCCAGCCTGTGACCTCGGTCGCAGTGCTGGGATCGCAAATGCAGCAGGGGGTGTCAGACACCTCTTGCTGCATTTGCATATTTGCAAGGACGGAATTGCAAAGCTGCTTGTCTGTCACTTTGCAATTCCGTCCACTACTAAATCATCCCCTTAGTTCATTAAGTCTGCACCTAAATGCAAAGCCTGTAAATAAGCCCTACTAAGTCACCTGTAATCATACATTTTGGGGAAAGTTTCCAATAACCGCTACAAGCATTAAAGCATATTGCAATATCCATGATGACTGCTAAATTTAGCAGCCAAACAAATATCTCTGGGCAACAGTTTTTAGCTATAAAAACATATATAACAGGGCAAAAAGCCTGAAAATTTGAGCCTCCAAATACACTGCTCCTCCAAAGGATAAGGGGAAAGTGATAATTATGTCCACATTACATCTTACATATCAGACAACTGTAGGACATAGGGGATCTGTAGCGTTTGAGCATATGCACTTACCAATCGGCCTCTCGATATGTCTGGCCAGATATCACAACTGGGCGGGCTTTTAAATTTGCCTGTCCAGTTGTGATGTCAGTGTCAGTGGTTCCTGTGGCCAGTGTATGGTTCACGCGGTGCACTGCAGATACACACGCTATATCTGCAAGGTATATCGCATCTGCCATGCTGCACAGCCAACACAATATATATAAGTGAACAACATCATTCACAGATATATTGTGTGGACATACGAGCCAACTCACTTGATGATATACCAATCGTCGGCTGCACGAACGATATATCACATAGTATGTACCCAGCATCACACTACACATTGAGAAAGTTAATAAGCTAAAATTCACTAAAACTGCACTTTGCTAACAGCAAGAACTATCTTCTTTTTTGGCCGATTATAGAACCTTTACATGTACTAATTGATTTCACACAAATGATTGAGTTTTCCACCATGCAAACAACAGAGATTAAATATGGAATACATGCGCAGCAACCCCTACAAAGAAATCAGATGCATGATGATTACTGCTAACAACTGTTATCTGATTGGTTGATATTAATCTAAAATTTTACATAAGTAAAAGATTACTACTTACACATGGGGTTAATGTGCAGGGTTTTACATGAACTTTTACTGTTTTAAATTGACCTGTGAGTCTAAGGGGTCCAGTGGCGTAACTAGGGCAGGGCGAGCGGGGTTCGTGCCCTGGGCGCCGTTGGACCGGCGGCGCGGGGGGGCGCCGCCGGCCACAGTACCGGCCCGCCCTAGATAGCCAGTGTAGCGCCGACCGCAATGAGTGCGGTCAGCGCTACACATTTGCACAGGACCGGCGCTAGGCTTCCAGCGCCGGTCCTGTGCTGCACGCCTGAGCCCGTTCCCTCCCCCTGAGCGCTTGCCCAATAGCGCCAGGAGGCGGGCTCAGGCTGTGCATAACACATGCATCGCCGCCAGCGCTGGCGGCGATGCGTGTGTTAAACAGCAGCCAATGAGAGTCAGATAGACTCTCTTTGACTGCTGCAGCACCCACTGCAAGAGCCGGACTTCCGTCCGGCTCCTGCAGTGGGTAATGGGACTGACGTCATGACGTCAGTCCCATAATGCTGAGCGCGCCAGCCCGGGCGGACTGGAGGGCGGGAGCGGCATCGGCATCGCGGACAGGAGCAGCGTGGAATCAGGTAAGTATATTTTTATATATATTTATTTATTTTTAAACCTTACCTATCTGCACAACGGGGGAGGGGTTGGCTACTACTGGGGGGGACATCTATTGGGGGGGACATCTACTGGGGGTGCCATTGGGAGGACCTCTACTGGGGGGGGGCTACTCTACTGGGGACTACTACTTGGGGGGGGGACTACCACTGGGGGCATTCTAAAAGGGGCCTAGTATTAGTAGAGGCACTGCACTCGGGGGACCACTAATGGGGGCAATAATAGGAAGGGCCACTACAGGGACCACTGGATGGGGGGGGGGTCACTACTGGGAGCCTGCATCAGGGGGACCACTACTGGGGGCACTGCATGGGAGGGGGGGACACTACTGCTAGGTGCACTGCGGGGACCACTACAGGGGGCACTAGATAGGGGGGATCACTACAGGGTGCCTGCATAAGGGGACCACTACTGGGAAAACTGCATGGGGGGGACTACTGCTGGGGGCACTATATAAAAGGGCACTGCATAAGGGGATACCGCTACTGGGCGCACTGCATTGTGGGGGCTGCTACTGGGGGAACTGCATAAGGGGGAACACTACGTGGGGCACTGCATTTGGGGGGGCCACTACTGGGGGTACTGAGTAAGGGGAACTAATTGGGGGCTGTATAAGAGGGACCACTACTGGGGATACTGTATAAGGGGCACTACTATGGGCCTGCATGAGAGGGACCACAACTGCATACTGGGGGTACTACTGGGGTTAAGGTGCATATGGATAGGAATGTTCAGTTTGAAAATAAAGGGGTGTGTCATGTTGACACGCCCCATTTTTAAGTGACCACGCCCATTTTTTTTGCCGCGCGCGCACATGGGGGGGGGGGGAGTCCTCCCTTTTCAAATTTGCCCTGGGCTCCAAATACCCTAGTTACGCCACTGAAGGGGTCTATGTACTAAGCAGTGATAAGTGACAGAGTGAAAAGTGATAAGTCTGTGATAAGTGCCAGCCAATCAGCTTCCAACTGTCATCTCACAGGCTGTGTTTGAAAAATTACAGTTAGGAGCTGATTGGCTGGCACCTTATCACAGACTTATCACTTTTCACTCTGTCACTTATCACTACTTAGTACATAGACCCCTAAATATTAACTGCATTATCCTTAACAATAGTATTAACTATAGAATCCTATAGTAGGGTTTACATTAATTAGGGATTACAAACAGTATTAGCAGTTTAAGATTAGTTAACGCTGTAGGTTTGGGCAGCACAAACGGTGTAATGGTTAGCATTACTGCCTCACAGCACTGAGGTCGTGAGTGAAATTCCCACTATGGCCCTAACTGCATGGAGTTTGTATATTTTCCCTGTGCTTGCAGGTGCTTCGGTTTCCTCCCACACTCCAAAAATATACTGGTATACTGGTTAACAACATAGAGCACACACTGAACAATATCATTAACATTATCGTTCAATGCTGGCACCCTCCCTCATCCCCGAACCTGCACAACCTGACAGCAGGTTCAGGCGATGAATAATGTTGCCAACGACCAGCGGGAGCACGCATCTCTGGTCGTTGACTGCATACACACTGGCCGATATTGTGAACGATTGAACGATAACGATATCTTTATCATTCAATCACTCATAATATCGGCTAGTGTGTACATGGCTTAAGTCCTGGTTTTGTGACATTCTGACATGAGAATTAAGTGGCATAATGTGAACTGAGGGCACTACAATGTGGCATAATATAAACTGGGGGCACTAAAATGATGCATATAATGAACTGGGGCACTGAATGGCATAATGTGAACTAGGGCTAAAATATGAGCTGTGGGGAGCAAAATGAAGTAGTGCACTATTATGGGGCATAAAATTAACAACTCTACAGAAAGAGGTATCTCTCCTGGAGCATTGGAGTCCCTTTAAAATGTATACGCTATTGAATAGAGGATGTATTGGTAGGCCTAACTAACAAGGGTTTCTCAAAGTGTACAACCCCTTTAATAACTGTTTTTTTTTCTTTAAAAATAATCTCAATCTGGGTATTCCTTTTACATTTGTGCTGGTAATTATGCTATCACTTTTGTATTGGTAACAAATTAACAAATATGACACTGTCTATCTTGAAACTATGGAGATCTGCTAATTGGAGAAGGGAATATACAAGTTCATCTTTAATATTAACTTGCAGATTTAAGTGTAGGGCATTTTTACTGGTGCAGCAAGTCTTCTGACCCATAACAGTCTTGGATACCGGTGTGCAGGGCAACAATAAAATCTAGTGGCTAAACCCACTGAACATTTCATTAAAATGTATTCTGTGTACAACACACATTTTATTCCATAACTTAACATCAATATACAATATAGAAATATATGATTAATAATGTTCTTCTTGTATGACACATGCTATCGGTGCCCACCATACACTGTTGTCTGTTCAAGTCTGATGCAGAATGTTAGGTGGTATAAAAATAAAATTTGTGCTCAGCTGAGATACTGTATAATGTTATACTGTACTAAAATAGATAATATGGCATCAATCTCCCGACTTGACCCCGGCTTACAGAGCAGAATGAGGAAGCGGACTTGGTTGTGGGAGCTGTACGGCTGCTGATCAGTGGATAAGATGAAGACTAGCATAACTGCCATGTAAATTATTTACATCACAGCTGCACAGAGCTCATGTGAAGGGCACAGTCAATTAGCATTGCATGCGAGCAACCCGAAGGCTTTTAGCACATTTGGTGTTATTTTTAGAAGCTGCTATATAATGTATGATTATCTGTGTTTGTTGTTAGAATTTATTTCAGGATAAAAGTCTGCATGTGACAGATAATGTGACACACATGACAGCTAGAGGAAGAAACATTGCTAAAATGTTCCCATAGAGGAAATAGAGAAAATACAAACTAAAATCTGACTGGATTTATCAAAAAAAAATCTTGTGTGTTAATATAAAGAGATAAATATTGGTAAAGTTGCTGTAGTGGTTTAAGTATAGTTCTTTATAATCCCATCACCCAATAGATACTTTAATATAGTTTTATGGATTCCCTTATTACATACCTCAATACATTCCACAGAAAAATATATAAAATGGCGCCCTGATCCACCAAGTCATGGCTACATTTACAGATGCCATTCATATCACTATGTTTTGTTATTCACTATCATTTTAATTATCTAAAGGTTCATGGAAAAATAACACAATGTTACTTTTGAGGCTGAAGACTTGCTAAAGAGCCATCATTTAACTTATTTTTATTAACATTATTTGCATGGAGCCACCATACTCTACAGTGCTTTACCATTGGGAACAAACACAATAATGAAACAAGACAGACTATTAACAAATGGGTGAAATGGTTCTGAATACAAGCTAAAATGTAAAATTGGAGTTTGAGGAATGAGGTTAGGTGCCACACAGTGCATACTGATTCCGCTAGATTGCAAGTGTAAAATGTGCAGAGTAATGTTATATGATTCATTCACGCAGCAATAGTAGTTTGGTGGGGTCAGTGAGTTGTTTGTGTATAAAAACAGAGAACAAATGCACATTTTTGTGTGAAGTGTATAGAGCATACTGTACTTGCCTACTATCTGGGGATGTCTGGAAGATTCCTGTTTTTTAAAGAGTTCTCCTGGACAAAAAGAATTGCAGCATTGTGGTTCCTTGTGAATTGACAAACTGTGCAGTAGTTGTAGGGCCATGATGATCTCCCAGATGCCAGAGGCAAATGCAGGATTTTTAAGGGGTGATTTCCAGTATATATATATGGTGAGAGAAGTGTAAGGGCAGAGCACAATAAAGCTATATTCCCTTAGTTAAAGATAGAATATATTGAACAAACGTGCATCTAGTGCGATGTGTGGTTGTGAGCATATATGAGTAAAGTCACTGATCCTTAATTAAAAGGCGGCGGCAGTCCTCTTGGGGTCCGTTTTGGCTAACGGATGGATTGGTTCTGGAAAAGAGGTTTAAGAAGACATGCGCCTGATAGTGTAGTATTTAAAGTCAAATAATAATGAGTGGTCATAAGAATAAGTGTGCGTACCAAAAATAAAATCTTTTAGGCTTATCTGAACTCCAGGGATGGGTGGTCCACACTGGATGGGTTTAAATGGGATGTCGTCATGGGAGAAAGAGTATATATAGTGTAGTATGTGCTTAGAAAGAACACAATAGTTACATACAGAGGCTGCGTACCGGATGTTGCTACTTTAATAGCCTGTAGTGTGTCCTCCTCCAGAGAGGCCACCTGACCAGGCTGTTTCTTTTGATATCTACCTAAGAGGACTGGGTTCCCTTTTAAAAGATAAGCATATTTTCACATTTTTTATTTTATCTTTAAACCATGTCTCCCCATACCTTGTAATCCAATAAAAACCCCTGTTTTGAATGTACTGACGAGAGATTGTATATATCCAGCTCGTACACACTGAACATTCATACCCCCATGAGGGATTCCTAAAGGGTGTTAGGCGATTTCTGGAGGAGGACACACTACAGGCTATTAAAGTAGCGACATCCAGTACGCAGCCTCTGTATGTAACTATTGTGTTATTTCTAAGCACATACTTCACTATATATACTCTTTCTCCCATGACGACATCCCATTTAAACCCATCCAGTGTGGACCACCCATCCCTGGAGTTCAGATAAGCCTAAAAGATTTTATTTTTGGTACGCACACTTATTCTTATGAGCACCCATTATTATTTCACTTCAAATACTACACTATCAGGCGCATGTCTTCTTAAACCTCTTTTCCATAGATATATATATATATATACACACATGTACACACACTAACATACATATATATACACTACACACACACTGACATACATATATATATATATATATATATATATAAACACACACTGACGTACATATTATATATATATATATACACACACACACTGATATATATATATATAATATATAGCTATTTATTTACACACACACATATATGCAGGGCCGGCCCTAGCCCGAATTTTTTGGTAAGCAAGTATATTTTTTGGTGCCCGCCTATGCAATGCCCCTTTTACAGTGCCCCCAGTAGTGGTCCCCCCCTGTACAGTGCCCCTTGTGCCCCCAGTAGTAAGCCCCTTATATAGTGCCTCCAGTAGTAGTCCCCCTATTCAGTGCCCCCACTAGTGGTACCCCCTATGCAGTGCCCCTTATATAGTGCCCCTTGTACCCCCAGTAGTAAGCCCCTTATATAGTGCCCCCAGTAGTACTCCCCTCTATGCAGTGCCCCCAGTAGTGGCACCCCCTATGCAGTGCCCCTTATATAGTGCCCTCAGTAGTAGTCCCCCCCATGCAGTGCCCCCAATAGTAGTACCCCTTATGCAGTGCCCTTTAAACAGTGGCCCCAGTTGTAGTTTCCCCCCTATGCAGTACCCACAGTATTGCCCTTTATATAGTGCCCCTAGTAGTGGTCCCCCGATGCAGTGCCCCCAGTGGTAGTCCCCCCCCTGTAGTACCCCCCAGTGGTAGTCCACCCTCTTGTAGTGGTCCCCCCCTTGTAGTGCCCCTAGTAGTAGTCCCCCCTTGTAGTGCCCCTAGTAGTAGTCCCCCCTTGTAGTAGTCTCCCTTTTGTTGTGCCCCCAGTGGAGGTCCCCCCCTATGCAGTGCCCCCAGTAGTAGCCACCTTCTTGTAGTGCCACTAGTAGTAGTCCCCCCTTGTAGTAGTCCCCATTTGTTGTGCCCCCAGTGGAGGTTCCCCCCCTATGCAGTGCCCCCAGTAGTAGCCATCCCCTTGTAGTGCCCCTAGTAGTAGTCCCCCATTTGACCCCCGAGTAGACACACACGTAATAAAAAAAAAAAACACTTATGGTGCATACACACGATCAGATTTTTCCTTCAGATATGAACGATAACGATTTAAAAATCGTTCAGTCGTTCATATCTGAAGGAAAATCGTTCATATCTGACATGCCTGAACGATGGACGATCAACGATGCGCGTTCCCGTTTGTCAGATAACGATATCTGACATCTGATGGGTTTGCAGTCAGACTTGGACGATTCCATTCATTTTAATGCAGTCAAAAATCGTTCAATCGTTCAAATCGTTCAGATCGTTTAATCGTTCAATCGTTCATCTGACAAATCTGACAAGTCTGACAAATCTGACCGTGTGTACGCTCCATTACCTGAATGCCTGCTCCGGCTCCTGCTCCTGCTGCCATCCGCTCCTCAGTCCGTCCTCCCAGGCCGGGTCGCTCTGCATTATGGGAGACACGTCATGATGTCTCTCCCATTACCCACTGCGGGAGCCGGAAAATGGAGCTCATGAGTGAGCTCCAGCCCGGCTCTGGCAGTGGGCACAGCAGCCAATGAGAGTCTAACAGACTCTCATTGGCTGCTAATTAAACAAACACACAGCTGCCGGCACCGGCGGCTGTTTGTTTGTCACTGTTTAGTGCTGACCGAACTCCATCCGATCAGCGCTACACGCGTGGTGCAGCTGTGTCACAGAGACACAGTCTGCTCGCGGCCTATATGGTCGCAGCTGAGGCACCCTCCACTATGTGGCACCCTACTCAGCTGCGTACCATGCGTATGGGTAGAACCGGCCCTGCATATATGTCACACATACATTACACACACATGTACACACACTTACCATGCTGCAGGTTGGAGATGGAGACGGGACCAGGCACCATATCAATCTGCACTGCGATTCGCGGGTCAATTGAGGGGGTGAGGCCAAATGATGCAATTCTAATTGTATTGCATCATATTGGCTCCGCCTCATCCCCATCAACCCACAAATCGTGGCATTTTGCCACAAGGTGGTGGGGCTTAATAACATGGCGGTGCTTGCTCTCCCCTCTGTCGGGGGGGGGGGGGGGTTTAGGTACTCAAAAAAAAACCCTGCGTGTGCTACTGAGATGCTGGTTCAGTTTGGTCTATTTATAAATACTTGGTACATAGTGTACTTAAGAACATAAGATGCCTTAGATTATTCATATCACAAGAATGTAGCTGTTTTTATAACCATATGGTAGCTGGTGTTCATTCAGAATTGATCTTGCCATAAAGAAAGTCACTGTCCTGCACTTATATTGAATACTCCTGAAGCTGTGAATAATATGAGTCTCTATATAAGCATAAAGAAAGAAATATCAGCAGTAATGAAACTGCAAATCCCGACACTAAATTAGACTTTGATTGAAAATCAGAATGAAACTCAGTGTTGCTGCAAGCAATGTGGGTTTGGTTAGAACCCCAGAAACCACAGTCTCTATAGAAAAATCAATAGAAATAAATCTTACTGCGCTAGGCACTGTGAATATGAAACTTTGCTGATGATCTATAAGTGGTTTGCTAACTGTTGTTAAACAGGAGGCTTGAAAACATGCATAAGATGAAATATTTAATAAAGCACATCAATAACATATAAAACACACAAATAAAAATAAAAACATATACCACATGCAGATAATGAATGAATTGATTGTCACAAACAACCTGTATCAGGTATGATATAATGACTGAAGAAAACTTGAGTGAAAAAGTTACTCATGTAACAATGATGGACCAAGGTTCCACAATACAGACTGTCTGGTAATAACGTCACTAATAGTGCAACACTGTTGCTATAGGCAATGATCAAAGTCCCACGGACAAGTAAACTGAGCAGCCAAACTCCGCTGCTATATAATGTTTCACTACTGGCGTCCCAGTGTGAAACAAGTTGTCCGCACTTGTAATAAGTGAAGTGAGTTAGAGGATAATAATAAGACAACGACCTTTGATGTGATATCCGCATTAATGTCCATCCTGATGACGTCATCCAGGCAGACGAGGTATCCACAACACTAGCACACTGTGCATTGCTATTCTCCGGGCGATCTATCTGAACACTGACTGTTACCCTCTGGAGTCCTCCGTCATCCGGCATACGGCAGCCGCTCACCACCTACAGCCCTGCATTCCTTTACACGGGAGCCGGCATTTCTTCAGCCGCGGCTACACAGCATAGGACAGGCTGAACCAGGACGGACATTAATGCGGATATCACATCAAAGGCTGGCTGTCACAATACTGTACTAGTGTCAAAGGGGATCCGGTTAACATGGCGGCAAACGCTGGAATCCCGATACCCATCAGAAGGCCGACACCACTATCTCGAAAAGATCGAGATACCCACTGCGGGAGCCGGAAGGCAGAGCTCATGAGTGAGCTCCAGCCCAGCACCCTCCGTGGACGCAGCAGCCAATGAGAGTCTGTGTTTGTTGTGTAGTGCAGACCGCACTCACTGCGGTCCGCACTACACTGGGGGGCCCGGGGAACACTGGCAGTGGGTGCAGAGGCACTGTTGGCTGCAGGGGCTATGGGCCCCTGCACCACAGCAGGCCCGGGGCAAGCCACCGGCTGCGCCAACGCTAGTTCCGCCACTGGTGCAGGAAGGGTGCAGGAAGAGGGGTTAGAGTTAGGCACCAGCGGGGGGAGGTTAGGGTTAGACACCACCGGGGGGGGTGGCGGTTAGGGTTAGGCACCACCGGGGGGAGGGTTAGGGGGGGAGACAGAGAGGTTTAATGTAGTTACCGGCCCCTGTCAGTATTTTGCACATCGGGATGCCACTGTTGGTCTTGTGACAGCCGGCATCCTGTCCGCCGGTCATTCATACCGATTCCATGTCAAAGCGCAGAGTCTAACAGATTCACTGTAATCACCGGGAACCGCCAGGTAAATATTTGGAAAGTTAGTATATTAGTGGTGTTAGATATAAAGAAATACAGTAGAAACAGAAAGAACACCACTAACATACTAAGGGGCAAATTTACTAAAGTGAGAGTTTTTAGAAGTGAGTTTTAAAAGTGATGTTGCCCATAGCAACCAATCAGATTCTACTTAACATGTACCTAGCACCTTCTAGAAGATAATAGTTAGAATCTGATTGGTTGCTATGGGCAACATCACTTTTAAAACTCACTTCTAAAAACTCTCACTTTAGTAAATTTACCCCTAAAGGTGGGTACACACAGTATGATTTGCAAACGATCCAATCTCATTTGCGATTTCCTTTGAATTCTCTATGGCAGCTGCAGTGCACGATGTGCAGCAAAAGTTGCACAATGTACACCAGATCTATTGTGCACGATCTAATGATTTACATATTCATTAGATCTTGTGCGATAGCAGACAGATGCAGGCACGGATCAGGGAGATTGTGATACATGAATCTGTAAGAAAAATAAACAGAGATGCACGGACGGAATCAGAGAGATCCGTCTGTGCTGCTGTGTTAAAAAAAATTAAAACCTGTGTCCATTGTTTTTTTTAAAACGGCGTGGCCCCCCCACCAATAGAACAACCAGCCCCGGGCTTTGGAGACCCAGTGCTGGTTGTGCTAAATACAGTGGACAAGCGACGAAGGGGTCCCCTGTATTAAGCACAACCAGCACCAGGCTATTCAGAACCAGTCCTGGTTGCCAATATACAGGGGGCAAAAGATATAGGGGCTTAAAAAAAACACAGAACACACACACCATATGCATGTGTGTGTGCATGTATGTTTTAATAAACTTTTACTTTTGTTCTGTGGTTTTTTAAATATTTATTTTGCTGTGGAAGTACAGGTACCAGCGGGCCCGTAATGACCCACATGCTGGTACTTGTGGTTCACTAAGTACCAGCATGCGGGGGAGGCTTGCTGGGACCTGTAGTTCCACAGCAAAAGACATTATTTTTACTACTATCAATTGCACCACACTACATAATCAACCCAGCACCCACCGCTCCAGGGGTGCCGGGGATAGCCCTGGGCTATAAGCCTGGGCCTGGGGTGCCCTGGAGAAGAAGAGCCCTTTATTGGGGGGGTCCCCAGCTCCCCTGGGCTGACTAGCGGTCAGGGGTACTGCTTTGGCCGTGGCATTACCCTCTCGCTAGAAAAAGTTCAGTGCTGGTTCTGGAATTTTACAGGGGAACCCTACGCATATTTTTCCGCTGTATTTCCAGAACCAGGACCGACTCAAAGCCCAGTGCTGGTTGCGCTAAATACAGGGGACCCCTACGTCTTTTGTCCCCTGTATTTTGGCAACCAGGGCTGGTTCTGAATAGCCTGGTGCTGGTTTTGCTTAATACAGGGGTCCCCTACGTCATTTGTCCCCTGTATTTAGCACAACTAGCACTGAGTCTTCAAAGCCCGGTGCTGGTTATTCTCATGGGGAGGGGGCCACACCATTTTTTCTATTGTTACACAGGTTTTAATTTTTTTAAACACAGAAGCACACACGGATCTCTCTGATCCGTCCGTGTGTATGTGTCATTGACACACAGATGCATGTAGCACGGATCTCCCTTATCCACGCGGGCATCTGTGTCGTCCATGACATCGTTCAGCGTGCATACAGACGGAACAATGTAATGTAAATCGTGAACGTCAGGCCGCTGATCTTTCTGCATATTGAAGAGATCAGCAACAGTGGGAGCGCACATCGCATCGTTATCAGGCCCACACATGGCACTTTTTAAACGATATGTCGTTCCAAATCTATCGAAAATGGCCAAATCATTTTAAAAATCGTACCGTGTGTGGGGGCCTTCACTTTCCAAATACTTACTCTACCTGATAGAGACAACATTGAGCATTAATTAGTAACTGTTACTAAAAAGTGAAACAAAGTACCTATTACTAATCCACTGGACTGACTTTTTGTTTTTACTATTGCAGCAGTGTTTGTGAGACAGCTAATCTGCCTTTTAGCTGAGCATTTTAGATTTGCATTTTGCATAGCTTTTTGTGTTTTTTATTTTATGTGATTTGTGTATGTCAGTTATTGAACACAACATTTGTGAACCAATACATTTAATTTAATGTTATCTCTGCCATTTGACAGCGCCCCATTTGCATGTTAGTTTGTATACTAAGTAACTAGCTCCTCTTTCTGGTAGCGGCAGTCACGATCAGGGATTATGTTAGCATTTGATTGTATTGCAATATTTAAATTTTTCTCACGCCTGGTTCCATATAACGCTCTCTATTTTCTATACATTGATATCTCTAATTTCTCTGATCAAACCTTCCCATTCTGGTTATCAAGGGCACAGGCAATGACTTTATTAAATGGCACTGATGGGAGTAGTATTTCCACAGCAACTATTACAGTGTATTGTGTAACAACTATTGCCATGGAAATTTGAGTAGCTGGCAGTGCAATTGGCATATTATGGATAATATTTTACTTTACTACTGGCAAGCAGACAATGTTACACACATAACTAAATGCAAATAATTATTATTAAGTGTTTAATAGTTTCTATATGCTATGTTTGAACACTTTTAAGAAGGTAAATGGAAATGAACCCACTACAATAAATGTCAGTTTTCCGTTGATGTTAGAAGACGGAACACTTATTCATCAAACTTTACAGCAATGATAATGAGGCAGAGCAAAACTTTTGCCTCATGTATCAATATTTTGGGGTCACAAATTGCAGGAAACCAGAGACCACCTCCCAAAAGCACTCATTATATGATGTGCCATGCCATTAAGCTGAATTCACATGGGTGTGGCTTTAGGAAGACAAAAAGTAAGGTACCTTTTCACGGCCAGAGCACAATAAGCTGGGTCTGTCACAAATTATGTAACATTGGTCACAGGACAAAAGGATTGCCTTTACTTTGCTCCCTATAAAAAATATACACATCTCTATGTCCCAGGACTTGGGATAATATCTCTTATGAGACATTTATTATAAGGCAAATTATCAGCGCCTGAGTTAATCCTGAAGGGAGAATTCTCAAGACATTAGTTAATGTGAATTCAGGCTAATGTTTTGGCAGTTAAATATTTACACAAAGAAGGATACAAATGCTGTTAAGAGACACATGAACAACAAATAGAGAATTCATTCCAAGTATAACCATTCACATCACACCCTGTAAAGAAAGCACACAAAGGATAAAATACCTACTGTGTAACTGGGATAGACAATATAGTATTACCTATTTATACGTAGTGTATTTAATGTCCAGGATTTGTTTAAGAACCTAAGAACAAAGCTTACGTAAGGCACTGTCAACCAACATTCAGACACAGAAGCATATGACTGCAATGCAATTTCAATCATAACTGGAAGATATCTTTTGCAGCTTACAGCCAGATAAATCTTACCTTTCGAATACAAATCTCAATGCAGTGAGGGTAAGCATGCATGGGACACCCAAGAGAAGGTCACTGGGTTTTGGATATTGGATGTCTTCCGTCTCCTTCATGTCTTCCCAGCTTATTCCCGGGGGAAGCCAATATTCCTGTCGCCAAAGCCACTGATTCAGAAGAGCATCCATTCTGTTGCCAAAATAAATGAAAATCTAGCTATAAATTTTCACAGTTCATCAGCAAAGTAGATGTGAGTCTCACAAAGAAAGAATAAATGTGACTTTTTCTGGATATGTTGCAACTGGAGGTGGTTTGAACTAGATGTTCAGTTTTTTAAAATGACTTTTTGAAGTGTTAATAAAAAGAAACATTTGTTATGCAGAAAAACAAGTGTGCATTGCTTACATTTGGAGATATTATGGTCCTGGTAAAAAAAATCAGGACAACTCACTAAGCACCTGAGAGTTGAACTATATGAAGAGTGCACATGTTTTCAAAATGGATATCTATCTATCTATCTATCTATCTACGGTATCTAATCTACTGTATCTATATACTGTGCTGAGAGGTGTTGTCTCTCACCTGAATTGCCCACACTCTGGTGGGATCAGCTCCCTCCAAGGGAGGCTGGAGTGAAACCTGTGCATTCTGCATTAGCAGTGGAGGTATGGAACTCCAGGTTTTCACGGTTGCACAGGCCCAGCTGCAACTCATCACTGAGCAGCAGAGGAAGAGTTTTAAACTCTCACAAACCAACTGCTCTGAGCCCTGATGCTGTCTAGTGGCCAGGTAGTAGGACTAAGAGGGGTATTCAATATGAAACGTTAACTTCACTGTCGAAGTTAACGTTTCATATCGGAGTTTTTACCTGCGTTAAAGTATCGGGCGCGCTCCCGCTTATACCCGTATTCAATATAAAATGAACGAAAACGGGAAACTCCGAAGTTGGATTTACGAATTTTTCCTTAAAAAAATTGTAAGACCCCCTAAAGTAGTAAAAACATGGGGGATCACTATGGGTACCCCCGTTTTAGCCTTTAATTAAAAGTGGGGGATTTAAATAGCCGCAGCAGGTGTTTTTTTTCCGACATTGAAGAAGTGATGCAGAAGAGCACTTAGGTTATTTTCTTCGTTTTTTTTAGTGGTCCCATCAAATTTGGGGTACATGAAAATGGGTACTAGCATATTTTTATGTCCCTAAAGTAAGTTTTTAAAAATTCGGCATTTGTGCACCTGCCGCTATAATTCTATTCTAGAAAACACCTGCCGCATACTTGCAGAATAGCCCTGAACCTATTTCCCTATTGTTAAACAATTTTTTCCCTTTTTTTTTTTTCACGCCAATTTTTAAATAAATTTTTTGGGGTGTCCTTATTTTTTTTTTTTTGACACAGTTCTTTTTTAAATGTCAGTCCCAGGGGTGCAGGCTATTTTTTTTAAGCCTGCACCCCTAAACCCCAATTCTGCACTTTTTTTCGACACCTATTCAATGGTGAAAAGTTATCCCCGTTTTTTATCAAAGACTTTTCAAAACTGCGATAAGTCTTTGAAATTGAATACGGTGTAAAACTAAAACCTGCGATAATGACATCATACCTCCGATATTAACGCAAAAACTATGTTATCGCACCCATATTGAATACCCCTGTAAGTGTCTGTAGTGCCAAGGACCAAGGGCTATATTGTGAGAGCATGGCCGATTGTGGCTGCAAGCCACTGCTGCTTACTGAGTACGATGAGTGCTGGGGCTTTTATGTTTAGTTGTTTATTTGTGTTATATGCCTATGTGTGTCCAGGCCTAAACTCATGTATGCTAAAGTGCAGTGTCTGCTACCATTAAAAGACACTGCTTTACCAAATACCAAATCAGCGGTTCCCAACCATGATCCTCAAGGCACACTATCAGTCCAGGATGTAAGGATGTCCATACTTGAGCACAGGTGACTTATTTAGTACCTTGGTTATTTTAATTTACTCATAAGTGCTCAAGCATGTAAATCAATAAAACCAGGACTGTTGGTGTGCCTTGAGGACCGAGGTTGGGAATCACTGATATACTGTATTTTGTATGTGTGTAAGAGGTAGAGGCAGCATCCATCTGGTGAAGAATGTATGACAGGTATCTTCACTTACTAGTGCTCAGAGGTAGCTGATGATATCCCAATTAACACCAACTACAGTATCTTTTGTTGCTTTGCAATTATAGTACATAGTGGAAACACAGCTTATACATGTTTCACCTATTGTTGCCTGATAGTTTGCTCTCACTCACCTATTGAGACCTGACAAGCAACTATTTTTTAGAATATCACCGCTCTTTTGTAGGGATGCTGAAACTCATGATTGTATTTCAAAAAGAACAAAATACAATTTATGAATCTTTTGCTGATATTTAATCCTATAACACATTATTATTGTTATTATTATTATTATTATTATTATTATTATTATTATTATTATTATGTACCCCCACTCTATATACAGTATATCCACAATAACCTGACCTCTCAAATAACAAGCAGTGATCTCAAGTTGATGAGTGGGTATTTTCCAGTGTATAGGTAGGTGCACACTATAAAATGATCTCTCCAATCTGGCTATCTGTGGGAGCAAATGACAATTGACCATTTGCTCCCAAATGCCGGAAAACAGAAAAAAACGGTAGTTCGGACAAATTGTTTAGTCAAACGGATTTAACCAATTTGTTTGAATGACCATTTTTGTCTGTTTTCCAGTGTTTGGGAACAAATGGTCGATTGTCATTTGCTCCCATACATTACCAGATTTTCTTTCCAACTAGCCAGGTTGGACAGATCATCTTATAGTGTGTACCTAGCAGGTAGAAGACTATGGGAGGTATTCATTAAAGCTTGCAGTGGATGGAGATAAAGTACCAACTACCAACCAATCAGATCCTCACTGTCATGTTACAGGCTGTGTTTGAAAAATGACAGTTAGGAGCTGATTGGTTGGTATTTTATCTTTCACAATTTTATCTCTCTCCAAGCATTCATGCATACCCCCTTCTGGGAGAGATGTACTAAGCCTTGGAGAGAGAAAAAGTTGAGAGATAAAGTACCAACCAACCAGCCAGCTCCTAAGTGTCATTTTACAGACTGTGGGGTATATGAGTGCAGGTATCAGCTAGTCCTGTGAGAGACTGGCCGATGTTTTAAAGTAGCAGTCATTTAAAAGGCTAAACAAAGTTCACGTGACTACCAGATGCCTGCAGTCTGCAGGCTATTACATATGCCGGTGTTTCAAAAATGACAGTTAGGAGCTGATTGGTTGGTACTTTATGTCTATCTACTCTATGGGCAAAATTTACTAAGCGGCAGGTTCTAAACCCCGGTGAGTTGGTGGCGGTTTGGTGGTGGTTTTGCAATCTGCAGATTTCCTAAGGCCAATACCACTGCAAAACCGCCGTCAAAGCACATTTTAGAATAGAATAGAACAGGGCTGTCATTTACTAACCGCTGCAAAGACGCCACCAAACCCCCCGAGATTTAGAACTGAATAGAACCCGCCGTCAGACCACCACTGAACCACCAGGGTTTAGAACCCGCCGTTTAGTATATTTTGCCCTATCTCTCTCCAAGGCTTAGTACATCTCCCCCTGTATGTGAAATAAGAAAAAAAATGTGACAATTAAGTAATGCCTTACTTCATTTGGCACATATTAACTCATCTGTAGCTGTTATTAAATATTACCTTTTTGAATATATTTATTTTTATGATATTAACTCTCAATTATCAGCAGCACAGAAAAGCCAAAATATTTTTGCTAACAGGGAGTTAAATGGGATTTGTTACTGAATTTGGCTAAATGAATGATGGGCCAAATCACTGAAATTTGGTTGAACAAACTAATTGGATGACAGGGCTCCTCATGAGGTGTAGTTTGCTCAGGGTTGGACTGGCCCACAGGGGGACAGGTGAAATCCCTGGTGGGTCCCACTGCCTGTGGGCCCACCTCCCTCTTCTAGGTATCAGGTTCAAGACTTCAAATTATGGATTGTTACTCTATTAGATTGTAAGTTACCTGGTGGAGCAGGACCACTGATCAGCATGATTCCCTTCTATGGAAACTGCACCAAGATTTGCCTATTGGATAGCCAAGTGTCTGTGGTGGCTGGGCACACCCCCATAGCATGGGCCCTTACCACTCCATTCTCCCGGTGGGCCCTTCATGCCTCAGTCCGACACTGAGTTTGCTGATGACAGCACACATGACAATTTGCTGAAAGACCCATGGCATTTCTCTGGCCTGGTTACTATGTGTGTGGGCAGTATTAGACTGACTAGGAAGTTGATTGTTAATCCCCTTTATCTGCCATGCCCAGTGAGATATGCGCCACACTTCCATAAATAGTACACATTCCTCTTCGCCCACTGTCACCACAACAAAAAAGCATCACAGCTGCAGAGTTAGAAACTACCTGTTTAAAGTTCTTTGTTTTTGTAAATGTGTTTTGCTAACCTCATTATATACCGCAATATACATACTTATTCAATATAATACAACTATTTCTTTATCTTTGGTTTAGATTCAGCACAAGGACAATTCACATACAAGACTTGTGCTTAGAATAAACACACACTGTAGCTGACGTACTAGGGTATAAACAAGTTCAGCCATAGTTTAGCTTTGCCTAGAGCACTGATTGTATAGTCCAGAACAAGGAATCTTTAGAAAATCATGAATTACACTGTTCTTCAGTGTACCAATACTTAAATGATACATACCATTTTTATTTATTAGATGCATACTATAAATGTATTGCACTGTGCTTTTGATATTAAAAAGTCACTGTTCACAAAAACTGTTTGATTTGTATTTTACCTGCTCCCTATACCAACTATCTTTTTAGCAGTCTGTCGCTGTAGTTGTTGAACATATGCCAACTTGCGAACATGTAAATAACCATACATAAAAATTCATATTGCTGACAATTCCTATAGATGTAAGTGCTCGCTAACCTGCAATTATGGTGCTGAAATGGGGATATTCATTCACATGTAGCCTCATTTTACCTCCATTTTAAAGAACATTTTCATGAAATTTTACCACAAATTTTTGTTCCGTCATCGGGGGATTTGAATTCTGGGCTTGATTCAGACCCGCTCGCTAGATGCGTTCGCACGCACCCAGCGTATGCAAATCCAGCAAAGGCAGGCGATCTCACGGCAAGGCATTAGCACGCCCACTATGTCTTGGCGTGCGATTGCAGTATGTATGCAGACGCCCACCAGCCTGTCTTAAGACTCCCACTAATGCACGTCATCTCCAGGATGTGTATGCAGCCATCGGTAACATCGAGTACCATCGGATGCGATTGCAGCGCTTGTGGTTGACCATACCCTACCACAAGCACTGCGAGTGCTTCAGTGTCAAATACAACCAAGTGACGTGTACTATGAAGCTCTGTGTTAATTATGCACGCCTCTGAAACGGCGTTAAGACGCTCAGACACGTCTGCATTCGCACCACTACTTCCCCGTTTCCATCAACCAACCTCTGTTACCACCCACAAACGGCTTGTCCTGTCAGTCAACCTAGTGAGCTGTCTATGCGCAGCGAGCGAACGCTTCCCGATTGCCTGGACTAGTTTGCGCATGCGCATTGCGATGCGTATGCATGCGCACATTGCCAACCATCGGCAGCTATGAGCGAACGCAGCTTAGCGAGCGGGTCTGCATCTGCCTCTCTGTGCGATGTGCTGCAGCATTGCCCGCCAGCGCACATATCGGCCAGCTACAGTAGTGCTGACATCGCAATTGAGGTGAAAGGGAAAAGTTGTAGTTCTAGTGGATACAATGTTCCAATCAGAAATGGGACCACGCGCCAATGGCGAGGAATTGAATTTCCCCATACACTCTTAAATTTGGAAAATCTTCAATGTAAGCTGAGGTCTTAATGGGCAGTATTTCATTGTTGGCGCCAGCAGCTGTCCCCTATTCGCGCCCGACAGAGCTATTCAATTGTTGCTCCTGTCGGCCGCGAATAGCTGCGGCCGCCAGCATTTCAGCACGCACCCCCCGAGGGTGGTGAGCTGAAATGCGCGTAAAGTGACCTGTATGGGCGTCCAAACTGCACTTGTCGTGATCGCGCCCAGCACTTTGGACGGGTTTAGCTGTTTTACACAGCTAAACCCGATCTCTTTGGGCGCGATCTGTGCCATAATCGGAATAAATGGAATGTCGCCCCGAGATCTCCCATCACTGTAGACAAGAGATCGGGCACGCTAAAACAATGAAATACCGTCCAAAGTGTGTAGAATACATCAGCATACAATTAAGTCTCAGCAGCAATACATTGTATGATTATGTATAGCATGCACCATTTCAGCGATGTCTACAGAAATCTGGTGCCAGCTACCCAGTCAGACCTGGTTCCTTGGTGGGTGTCACGGGCAATCCTTGACTGGATACCCTATACCCATTATAGATATGTCACTGATTTTATAATATAGGGGAACAAAATATAGGGACTGATATTGAGTCGGATGCAAAGTGGCTGTGTCTGCGTAATGCCGCAAAAGCCTGATTTACTACCTACTGTTAATGCAAGTTTCTGTAGAGCTAATGCGTTGTGATGTGCGGCTTTGAGAGGGAAGTCGCTTCCAGGGCTGGCTTGAGGCGCACCCCTCCCAAGCATCCCGATTTTCAGCGGGACAGTCCCGTTTTTCAGGCACTGCCCCGCTGTTCCACCCGCGGGTTGAAGTGTCCCGCCGGTGGTCAGGACGTTGGGCACCGGAAAGGAGGAATGGATCCATTCATGCAGGGAGAGAGCTGGGGGCAGCCCAGCTACTGAAGGAGTGCTGGGCTCGCCCCCAGCCTGACGTTAAATGGGAGGTGTGCCAACCAGGCACACCTCCAATTAGGATTGACTTAGGGGCGTGGCCTATGGTAATTAGGCCACACACCCTTTTCGGTTGCGCACGGTTTCACCGCATGCAGGGTGGGAGGGCGTCAGTCCCTCTCCGCACAGACGCGGCAACACCTGGAGCCAGCCCTGGCCTCTCCTCACACTGTTTTTTTATCCACAGCTGCAACTGGCCTTAAGATGGGTACACACTGCAAAGATATATCTGTAGATCGAGTGATCTGCAGATGTATATTTGTAGATGATGGTCGTTCATATACATCGAACGGCCATCAGCTTCCAGGCAGCTGTGGATCCCGCTGGCCGTGGGTCGCGCCGCGACCCCCTCCCCACGACAGCCGCTGCATGTGTCCAGGCGATCGGCTGATCGCCCATACACACTTGCTGATGAACAGATATATCAGCAGCCGATGCGATATGTCTGTGAACAAAATATATCTGGTAACTGTCAGCCAGTGTGTACCAGCGATATGTCTGTGAACGACTTAGGCCCTCATTCAGAGCCGCTCGTTAGCGGCAGTACGCTCGTTCCGAGCGATGTTTGCACATCTGCGCATGCGTACGGTTTTTAGTACGCATGCGCGAACCAGTCAGTGCGGCCGAAAATCGTTGGTACGCAATATAGCGAGGGCCTGCTATTTTGAGTGACAGAATGAGGCGTATGTGGGTGGTAACAGGGGAAGGTGCTTGAAAATGGGGAGTGGAGATCCGAACGCAGGCGTGCTTAAAGGTCAAAACGGGCGTTTTATGGGTGTGCATATTTAAAACAGCAGCGTCATTGACCACGTCACTGGGTTATTTTATAGCCAGAACTGCTCGCAAATTTGTGGTAGCAAACACCAACCACAAGAATAGCGAGCAGTTCATACGCTGGTCGATGTACTCGATTAATCTAATAAATAGCGGACATGACGTAGGATGCGAGCGGCCAGGGGGCGTTTTTAACAAATAAACGAGCGTATGTTTTGCTCGCTCGTTCAGACTTAGAGGTGTGAACAGACTGCAATGTGCGTACGGATCATTTGAATAGCCACCCCTTGTTTTTAAACGAGCGACCACAAATAGCGAACGGCTCTGAATCAGGCCCTTAGTTCACAGACATATCGCTGGTACACACTGGCCGACGGGCACCAGATATACTGGCCAATATATCTGTCAGTGTGTATTGTACCTAGCTTTACCTTATCCGTACGCATGACAGAATAGCATGAAACTGCAGTTACATGCCAACGGCACTCCCATGACACTCCTCCAGAACAGAACAGTTCCCTGTGATCGCATTGTCGTCTTCCAGTTCCTGACCTGAAACGTCCATTTACCGCAAAGTGTGATCCGGCAAATATCCTTCCCGCGCAGAATTGGACGGTTACAAAAAAATACGTAAATTCGCTTCTGCGCATTTGCTGTATGCTAATACTCGCTCTTTGCATTATTTCAAACAGACCCGTACAACTCATAATCAGGACGTTAATGTGTAGAGAACTTATTTTATTTACTGCTTGTATTGCAGAGTTCTGTCTGTCTACAGCTATCTGCAATCCCCTTCTCTGTGCACACATCTGGCCCAAGCAAGTTGCTTTTCACATCGAAAAAAAAGGAGTAGTAGGAGTTACTGCCTCCGGGCAATGGAGAGGAAATTCTCCTACTGCTGGGAGTGTAACATTGGGCTTTGATGCCACTATGATGCCACTACCCAGCACTACATATGACAGTGGAGCAAAGAATGATACCCCTACCGATATAGCTGCCGCAGTTGTGCTGTCACAGACAAGGGCACCCACCAGAATTGCTCTTGCCCTGATGGTGAGTGATCTGCATCTAGTGTTAGCAAATCATTATACCATGTAAATCCAGTCACCTCAGTGGAAGACACTACAGTATGTAAATTCACTACTTTTTGTTCACATATGCTGCATACAGTAAAATCAGCAGGAAAGCATGTAAGCTAATTGTCATGTAATGTAATCAAATTGAAATAATGCAGGAATGCATTCTAAACAGAAATGTTTTTGTTTCTACACTGTACATGGTTTACAAAATGCCATTTCTAGGAAGTGAAACACTAAACACGTCATTCTCTTGTGGGCCTAGTTGTCTTAAATCTCACAATCTACTTCTGCTACTGCTGCTCATGTAAATACATAAAGTCCTCCACACTATACTCTCCATTACGTCCAGAACACTTTTAAAGCATTGTGTAACCAGATTATATATACACAGGCACAAATCTTACATTTACCAGTCTTCTGGGCAGCAGTACTGTAACTCAATACATGTATCTAAGTTTTAGTAGCGCTGTCTCAATCTATCAAGGTGTACCTGCCAGAATGTATTAAGCATTAAGTACATTAAACACTATTATGTTACTATTACTATCATAATTTATTTCTTATTAACTCTCTGGTGCAAACGCGGTCCTCAAGGCACCCCAACAGCTCAGATTTTAGAGATATCCATGGTTGAACATGGTATGTAGTTATGTGACTATTCGCCTGTCATAATCCAGACACCGGAATCCAGGACAACATGGGCCCGAACGAGGGGAGCAGGATGGGGGGTTAGGTTTAGGGCACCACAGGGGGACTTAGGGTTAGGCACCACCCTGGTAGGGTTAGGCTAGGGGAAGCGGGGGTTAGGGTTAGGCACTCCCAAGGGGAGGTTAGGGTTAGGCACCTCCCCAGGAGGGTTAGGTTTAGGGTGTGGGGAGGGGGGGTTAGGTTTAGGCACCCCTGGGGGGAGGTTAAGGTTAGGCACTAGGAGGGTAGGTTAGGGTTAGGCACCCCTAAAGGAGGGTTAGGTTTAGGGTGTGGGGAGGTGGAGGTTAGGTTTAGGCACCCCCTGGGGGGAGGTTAGAGTTAAGCATCTCCCCCAGGAGGGTTAGGTTTAGGGTGTGGGGAGGGGGGGGTCAGGTTTAGGCACCCCTGGGGGGAGGTTAGGGTTAGGCACTAAGGGGGAAGGTTAGGGTTAGACACCCCTAAAGGAGGGTTAGAATTTGGGGGGGGGGAGGGGAGAGTTAGGGTACTTAACTCGCACTGTCGGGATTTCAATCTGTCGGGCTCACAGTGTCGGGATTTGAACCCGCGACTAAACAGCAGCCAGCATTACAATCCCATTCCATTAAGCACAGATGGTTAAATCAAATTAACTGATGTACTAATTAAGTCACCTGTCTCCTCAGTGGAAGTCAAGCATGGATATCTTTAAAACCTGGACTGTTAAGGCTCCCACCCACAGACCGATATAGCGGCCAATCCGACGGATTGGAATGATATAGCAGCTATATCGTTCCATGTGTGGGCATGATATCGTCCGCTGCATGCTCACGTGGGGTCATCCGTCGCTCCTCCATATATTTCTGCATGCACAAGAGATCTCGTGCTGGTATATTGGGGAGGGAGGGGGGCGGCATATCGGGCGGTTGGGCACCGGATCGCTCCATGTGTGGGGACTGGCCGATATGTCGACCGTCGGATCGCATCGCTGGGTACACATTGTACTGTGTGTACCCAGCTTTAGGGTGCCTTGAGGACCAAGTTTGGGAACTTAGGCCCTCATTCACAGCCTATACGAGCGTGCAGGTTGATGGCCGCGATGGTCTTGACCATCGCGACCATCGCCACTGCGAGCCGGAGCCTGCAGTTGAGTTTCTCAACCGCAAGGCCCGGAGTGATTTTGGCTCTATCAGAGCCAAAATCACTCCCACTGACATCACTAGTGATGTCAGTGGGCCGGCTTCTGATGGTAGGCGTCCCCTTGGGAACGCCCCCGTCTCGGAGGCATGCCCCCAGCACGCCCACCAAAGGGGGCGTGCTGTCAATCAACATCGACAGCACGCCCCCTTTGATCAGACACAACGAGCGAAGGAAAGTCCTTCGCTCGTCGCGTCTGGCGCATGCGCACGACGGAGCTCCCGCCGTCGTGCGCATGCGCAGTGCACACCATCGACCCACTTGCGAGCGGACAGCCGCTTGCGAGTGGGTCTGAATCAGGCCCTTATGCTTTAGGTGAATTTTCCAACAAAACCAGAGACATGACAGATCCAAGAGAATTAACTTAAGCTGCATACACACACAACGATTGAGTTAATGAACGATTTTAGTAAATGATTTTCTACCTTGAAAAAAATGAACTACAATCGTTTACTAAAGTTGTTCATTTACTATGTTCATTTAAATGTAATGAACGATTTTTATGAACTACAAACGATTTTTGCATATTAACTTAATGAAAATCGTTGCGTTGACAAGTCTGACTGAACTACAAACTACAAACTACAAACTACAAATGTGAACGCGCATGAACAATAATCGTTCATCGTTTGACTCAGAAAGTGAACGATTTTTACAAACGATTATCGTTAAACGATATTGTTTAACGATAATCGTTCAAAAAATCGTTGTGTGTCTATGCACCTTTAGAGTTAATTAACCTTTGAACTTAGCAGCCTTTAAATCAGCATCTAAAACAGGGATTGGGAATATCAGGCTCGGGGGCCGTATAAGGCCCCCGGAATCATTTGGTCTGGCCCTCTGAGCATTTTTTCCACTAGCATCATCTGGATAGCACGGTGCCTAGAATGGCACACTGCAGCCAGAATCTATGCAGCAGTGCCACCTGGAGCATCCTTAGGATGCTTCAGACGGTCACACCGCTGCCCTTACAGCTCCCCGAAGCATCCTCAGGATGCTCCAGGGATTGCTGCAATCACCAGCGATTGTGGCCCTGTCCCTGTGTGACATCACACGGAGGGGGTGTGGCCTGCACCAGGCCCGCGAATAATATTATATATCAAAATAGCCCGCGGCAGAAAAAAGGTTCCCCACCCCTGATCTAAAAGCTAGGTGGCTTCTTGTGGCGGGGCTGCCTGTTCTCACACATACAAAAGCTGCAGTGGCCTCAGAGTAAAGTTATACTCAGACAGAGAACACAGAAGAAAGGCAGAAGAGTCAAATACAGTAGCAATCACACAGTAGGTTTCTATGGAAAGGAAAAGCTTCAGTGAACACTTCTGTTTCAGCATATAACATTGATGTGCATATAACATTAATGTTATGTTAAAATGAAGGATTCAATTTATCAATGACTTTTAACTGTTTTTAGACTTGTTACATATGTTAATCCTGCTTCTGGTATTTATCGATCATTACAGCGCTAGTTTTCTCCTGCCTTCCAGCGGCGATATTTTGTTTTCTTACCCCCTTAAATAATGTATTGCATACAAATGCCACACGTTGGCTAATTTTGTTTTCTCCTTGGTGCAGCTGATGTTATCCTGCGATGACGAGCGTTAATGTCCCGGCTGCATGACCCGCATATGGGTCTTTACCCAGAATGCAACTCAAATTTAACACACAAAGAAAACTCGTTGATAAACGGAGCCCTTAATGTTGGGAAACACCAGTACAAAATATTACATATCTTAATGATCAATAAAGTAATTAGAAATAACAGACTTTTATTATTTTCAAAATTTACAAAGCAAACTTGCGAAAATATATTCTAAGCATCATAAAACCAGACACATTTGAGTCATATGTACAGTAACAAAAAGCACCTTAAGCCATTTTGCTCAATTTATGTATACAGTACTCCTTTTGTCAACAGTTTAATATGAACTCACACCCTTCCTTTGTTGGCCAAAAACTCATCGCATTGCAGTGGATGATAAAACGGCAGTGTAGGAGACAATACTACTATTCTGCCTGTGTGAATATGGTAAGAAGCGGATTCGGTTCTACTTGGTTCCGTTCGGATTTTAAAACCGAATCTTATTGGCTATCCAAAACTCGTGACAGCTGATAGCCAATAAGATTCGGTTTTTAAATCCCAACGGAACCGAGTAGAACCGAATCCGCTCACCTCTAGTAAGAACTAAGACTGTGCTCCAGTGTAATGTAGAATATTGCATCAAAAACCAACCGTAACTACAGTACATGTACTACAGTCCATATGGTCAATACAGCAGTGGAAGCACAAATTATGTACAGTTACGCAGCAAATAAATCACACACACATTATATATATATATATATATATATATATATATATATATATATATATATTACATTGAACACAACTATATACATAGTTTTCATGTTCTATGCATCATTGCGAAACTACTTCACCAGGTTTTTATAGCAGTAGCTAACAGGTGCTATAGCCATCAGTCTAATATACAGGATGGCACACATTGGCAGCATGATTTTGCTATAGTGTACATACAATGTTACAGGAACAGATGTGGTGATGACCAATTGGGAAAGTGACAAAAACATTTAAAGACTGTACGTTTTCTCTCATAGGGCACCTAAAGTGACCAAGTAAAGTAACATATACATAGCTAGAAATGACAGCACTCCGGCCATACCCCATGTACACAAAATCGATGCCAGATGCTGGGGCATCTTTCCTTTAACCTCATGTCCCGTCACCGTCCCTTCGCTGTCTACCCCCGCAGTGTATGAAAGTATATGGCATAAGCCGGCTGCTACTCTCTATCACAGTCACCTCAGTCATCCGCCTCCCGTAACGGGGGATCCTCCTTTGCTTCTAATAATGCTGGAGACTCTCACCTGACTCGGAAAAGGGCCCGGAGTAATGAACCGTGAGAAGAATGGGAGCTGGGTGAGGATGGCAGGAGGAGGAAGGAGGGGCAAACAAGTGGCAGCAGAGGGGTGCTGCTGCTTGTACATATACAGACGGAATGTTCGAAGAGAAGAATAAAGAGCCGAGGAAGGAATCTGGGGGTAGATAGAACTTAGCTGGGGGCTACTGAAGTAGGGTTAAGGGTGAGAGTGGGTGGGAGTGGAGCATGATACAATTAAGTAGGGAGGAGAGACAGTCAGACAGAGTAGGGAGGCGCCATTTCACAGGGACAAGTGAAGGAGAGGGCATATGACAAAACCTGTTGCTGAGGATCGCTAATGCTAAATATACTTTTCTGCCACTAAAGTAATCAGTAAATAGCGTGGAATATGCTTATATAATAGTTCCTAGCATTCTGCACTACAGAGTGCTAATCACACATTCCTCTTCCTGTGTGTGATACAACAACATCAATATAGACATGATTCTAAACGACTTTGGGCCTGATTCAGAGCCGTTCGCTATTTGCGGTCGTTCGTTCAAAAACAAGGGGTGGCTATTCAAATGATCCGTTCGCAAATTGCAGTCTGTTCCCACCTCTAAGTCTGAACGAGCGAGCAAAACATACGCTCGTTTATTTGATAAAAACGCCCCCTGGCCGCACGCACCATACGTCATGTCCGCTATTTATTAGATTAATCGAGTACATCGTACAGCGTATGAACTGCTCGCTATTCTTGTGGTTGGTGTTTTCAACCGCTATTTTGCGAGCAGTTCTGAGTTAAAAAAAACCAAGTGACGTGGTCAATGACGCTGCTTTGTTAATTATGCACTCCCTTAAAACGCCCGTTTTGACCTTTAAGCACGCCTGCGTTCGGATCTCCACTCCCCGTTTTCAAGCACCGTCCCCTGTTACCACCCACATACGCCTCATTCTGTCACTCAAAATAGCAGGCCCTCGCTATATTGCGTACCAACGATTTTCGGCCGCACTGACTGGTTCGCGCATGCGTACTAAAAACCGTACGCATGCGCAGATGTGCGAACATCGCTCGGAACGAGCGTACTGCCGCTAGCGAGTGGCTCTGAATGAGGGCCTTTATCCACAAATTCAGGGTACAGGGGTGTATCAAGGGTTCCAATCACCCGTGGCAAAGTAAGGGAATGGCACCCCCCCTCCCCATCATATTTTCAGAAACATAAAATACTTAAAATAGAGATTAATTTAATAATAATAAAAGGATTTTAAGATGGAATTGATTAATAAAGAAAACACTAACCTTTTTTCCTGCTTCTCCCAGGGCGAGATGTAACAGGAAAAAAGGATGTTCCCTCCAGCACACTGCAGCAAAATCAACAAAAAATACTTAAATCCTACATAATAATAGAGATTCAGAGGTATTAGTTACATACATTCAGGAGTGTATCTAGGGATCCAAGCGCCCCTGGCAATGTAATGTACTGGCGCCCCCCTACCCCCCTTATGTAGTGCCCCCAGTAGTAATCCCCCAGTAGTAATACCCCCTATGCTGCTTTGCCCCCAGTAGTAGCCCCCCTATACAGTGCCCTCAGTAGTAATCCCCCTATGCTGCTTTGCTCCCAGT
Organism: Taudactylus pleione; assembly: GCA_031769625.1. NCBI lineage: Eukaryota > Metazoa > Chordata > Amphibia > Anura > Myobatrachidae > Taudactylus > Taudactylus pleione. Next base: position 9,361,233 of record JAUIMM010000453.1, read on the forward strand.
AGTAGCCTCCCTATACAGTGCCCCCAGTAGTAATCCCCCCTATGCTGCATTGCCCCAGTAGTAGTCCCCCCTATACAGTGCCCCCCTAATAGTATACTGTAGTAGTCCCCCCTATACAGTGCCTCCAGTAATAGTACCCAGTAGTAGTCCCCCCTATACAGTGCCCCCAGTAATAGTACCCAGTAGTAGTCCCCCTATACAGTGCCCCCAGTAGTAGCCCCCCCTATACATTTCCCCCAGTGGCAGCCCCCCCTATACAGTGCCCCCAGTAGTAGTCCCCCCATGCAGTGTCCCCAGTTGTAGATCCCCCTATACAGTGCCCCCAGTAGTGGCCACCCCCCCTAAATTGCTCCCAGTAGTGGCCACCCCTATACAGTGCTCCCAGTAGTGGCCACCCCCATAAATTGCCCCCAGTAGTGGCCACCCCAATACAGTAGTGGGTACCCCCCCATAAAGTGCCCCCAGTAGCGGACACCCCCTATTTCAGTGCCTCCCCCCCCGTGCCAGGCTTGCACACACAAATAACAAAAAATAATTCAACTTACCTGGTACCCGCTCCAGACGCGACCGCCGCTGTCCGAGTCCCGGCCCGCTCTTCTCCTGCATGGGAGAGACGTCATGACGTATGACGTCTCTCCCATCACATGCTGCGGGGGGGAGCCGGAACACGGAGCTCATGAGTGAGCTCCAGCCGGCTCCCTCTGCGGACGACGCAGCAGCTAATGAGAGTCAGGCAGACTCTCATTAGCTGGCTGCTATTGCAAACACACAGCCGCCGCTGGCGGCTGGCTGTTTGTAAACTGTGTAAGGCAGACCGATCTCACTGCGTTCTACCCTACACTTGTGGGGCCCGGGGGACTTGTCCACACCTTGGCTACTGGTGGCACTGCCGGGCGGCGCCCCCCCTTTGGTCGGCGCCCCTGGCGAGTGCCATCCTGGCCAATGGGTAGATACGCCCCTGCATACATTTGCAAATATATGAATAAGCGCCAGGCCAATCGTCAAGGCGTCCTATACTGGCGTCCCTAACATTAAGGGGTTCACGGCAGAGAAGCAGGGTACCCCAAAAAATTCCAGCCAAGGACCATCCCCAGGACATCACACGAAAAGGGGAAAAAGGTGATAGTGAAGTGTAAAGGATAAGTGTTAATGAAATGTGAAATAATTAAAATGGCATAAATAATAAACAAACAATTAGAAAAGTGATAAAAATATTCAATGTGAATTAAGTGGTGATGCCCTGAAAAAGGTCCAGCCAGAACAACTCCGGGGGCCCCATTCCCATAGGCTCACTCCAAAATAATTATTGTTACATAATAGCACCCACTCTGGGTCATATAACTACAAATTAGTGTACTGCATGATAACAGCACATGTATAAGCTGAGAGCTAACACACCTTGGAGGTACCCCAGAAAACTCTACATGGCACTATAAGGACCAGCACCTCCTCCTAATGCTGACTCCCTTCATGCCTCTCAAGACTGCATGCAAAAAGTATGGTGGTTGCTCAGATCAGCTTAATGACTTAGCACAGGTGCTTGTAAAGGGCGGGGTTTACACTGAACACAGAAAAAAGGGATTTGCCCTCCAGCACACTGTAGCAAAATCAACAAAAAATACTTAAATCCTACATAATAATGGAGATTCAGAGGTATTAGTTACATACATTTGCAAATATATGAATAAGCGCCATTTTCGTGTGATGCCCTGGGGATGGTCCTTGGCTGGAATTTTTTGGGGTGCCCTGCTTCTCGGATGTGAACCCCTCAATGTTAGGGACGCCAGTATAGAGGAGCCTTGACGATTGGCCTGGTGCTTATTCATATATTTATAAATGTATGTAACTAATACCTCTGAATCTCTATTATTATGTAGGATTTAAGTATTTTTTGTTGATTTTGCTACAGTGTGCTGGAGGGCAAATCACTTTTTTCCGAGATGTAATAGGGTCCGTGTTTTTTGTATGAAACAAACTCTGACCTTTTCTCACATTTAAAGGTCCGAGTTTGTCCCACAACTCGCCAAATGTAATTGCCTGCGAACTTGTGAGTTTGAAGCTATTGCAATGTGCGAGTGTGTTTTCTCCTACAAAAACTCGGACCTTGTTATGCGACTAGCATTAAAAGGTCAGAGTCATACAGAAGCCGCTTCTGTGTTCAAAAAAATAGTAAACAATTAAAAATAAATAAATAAATGACCCTGCCCCCCCACCAGCATAACCAGCCCCAGGCTCTGTTGAGCCTGTCCTGGTTCTTAAAATACAAGGAAAAAATGCATAGGGTTCCCCTGTATTTTAAGAACCAGATCATTCTAGCAGGTGTGTAGTGCCACAGCCGGGGAACCCTTTATTCGACTAAGGGTTACCTAGCTGTTCCCACCATTGAAGTCTTGCCTCTCTCAGCCAATGAACGGTCAGCCAAAGCATTCATATGGGAAATGCAGTTGCTGAGCCCCTCATTCGCAAGGTACTGTCCTTAAAGTAGGGTACATGTCCGTGGGCTCGGGTAATGGCGTTTTTTTTATTTTCCGAAGACATGGATGCCTACAGGGACAGAAGAGGACTGGAACAAAGGGTAGGTGAGTATGGATTTTTTTTCTTACAGGTTACATGGATGTTACAGGAGAAGTGGACGCGATTGGCTTCAGGGGTTATAGGTGAGTATGCATGACTGGGAATGGGTATGAAATACCGCCGGCCACATGGCCGGCGGTTCGATTCCCGTCAGCGGCAGCCCGACAGGAGCAGAGTGCGACGCAGCGGAAGCCCGACAGCGCTGGAAATCCCGATCGTGGATAGGTAAGTATCCACTAACCTAACCCCCTAACCCTAACCCTCCTTAGGGGGTGCCTAACCCTAACTTCCCCCCCAAGTGCCTAACCCTAATCCCCCCTCTAAGTGCCTAACCCTAACCACCCCCTTCCCCGCTACCTAAACCTAAGTCCCCCGGGGGTGTGCCTAACCATAAGTCCCCCCCAGGGGTGCCTAACCCTAACCCTCCCTCCCCCTAGCCTAACCCTAAACCTCCAGGGGGGGTGCCTAACCCTAAGTCCCCCCCGGGAGCCCTAAACCTAACCCTCCCCCCCCCGCGGCTGTCCGCTCGTGGCGTCCGGCATCACTACGATCGTGATGCCGGGCGCCGGTCTCCCGGCGTCGGGGAAATGCGGGCGTCTACATCTAGATGCCCGGCATTTCACCCTTGCCGGGATAAGACAGTCGGGAAGCCGGCTGCCGGTATATAGGCAGTCGGCTTCCCGATTGCTTCCCCATGAATGTGAGTGTGAGAGTGCTTGTATGTTAAAATATATAATGTTACTGTTACGGTGTCTGTGTCTTGTGGTTATTTTAATATTTCTTTTGCAGGTGAACTAGAGGTCCCAGTGAGCCCTTAATGCCCCACATGCGGATACTTGTAATTCTTCAAGTACCAGCATGTGGAGAAGGCTTGCTGGGACATCTAGTTCTCCAGTAAAAGACAATATTATTTATCTAATTTTCCATGCGCAATCAACCCAGCATTCAACGCCCAGGGGTGCTGGGGATAGCCCCGGGATATCAGCCCATGCCTGGGGTGCCCTAGAGTGGGAGAACCCCTTTATTGGGGGGCTACCTACCTCCCCAGAGATCCCAGGTCTGGGCTGACTAGCAGTCAGCTCTCAATGCTTTTTCCAGGGGACCCTGTGAAAGGGTTCCCTGGCTTTGGCATTACACCCCCCACTAGAAAGAGTCCAGTGCTGGTTACAAAGAATATGGGGGACCCCTACTCATGCTTTGGCCGGCGAACCCAGGTTCCCTGGCTGTGGTATTACACTCCCTGCTAGAAACAGTCCAGTGCTGGTTGCAGAGAAAATGGGAGACCCCTACTCATTTTGTGCCCCGTGTTTCCGCAACCAGGACCGGCTCATTGAGCCTACTGCTGATTGATGAAAATACGGGGGATCCCTACTTCATATTCCACCCCGTATTTTCTCAACCAGGACCACCTCAACAGTGCCTGGTGCTGGTTCTTAAAATACATATATATTCCCCTGCATTTTAAGAACCAGTACAGGGACTGGATCGTTACGTATCAGTAAAGTGCCGACAATATTAAATACTGGAACGCTGATTATTTATTATCAGGGGTGTAGGCAAAACTTTGTGGACCCCATAGCAACATTTTAAAACGGCTCCCACCCCAATGTTTTTTAGAGAGTCACCTCTCTCCACAGCGAGTGTTCATTTTATGCTCCATAGTAGTTAATTTTATCCCCCATTGTAGTGCCCTAGTACCAAATATACCACACAGTGTTCCCGTTCATATTATGTTACCATTACAGTGCCCTAAGTTCATATTATGCCACCTTACAGTGATCTCAATTCATATTATGCAACATTACAGTGCCCCCAGTTCATATGATGCCACACTATAGTGCCTACAGATCTACAGACGGCCTACAGTTCATATTGTGAAATATTACAGTGCCCTTCAGCTTATATTATGCCACATTACAGTCCGCCTAGTTCATACCATGCCATATTTAAGAATCAGTGACAGCTTGTTCGGTGAGGTGCCCTCTGCGGAGGGTCTGTGCATCATTGGATAAGGCTATGACCTCCATGGCATGCTTGTTTGTCCCTTTCTTTTCTTCTTTTGCGGCCTGGAATATATTGGGTGTTTCAACGTCAGTCCCTGCTGTGGCTCTTCCTGCATTGACAGCATTACAAATGGTTCCTTTTGTAGGCCAGTTTATGCAGGTCCTGGTTGCATCTGGCTTTGGCTCTCTAGCATCTATGGCCCCTCCTTCCATTGCATCACACTGGCGGGCCGACGGTTTGGCCTGATAGTGTCTCACATGTCCCTGTTCCTTGTTCTGCTATCCTGCCTGTCACTCAGGCTCCTCCAGCCCCTCTTATTCTTTTTCAGATACTGGGGACGAGTCCAGCCTTGAAGGTTTGGATCGGGATGTGTTTTTTTTTTTTCGGCCCATCTTTCAGTTGGTGAAATTGGCCTGGTACTTTAGATGGTTGCTATTTGGAAATGGATGTTGATGTGGATGTGCTTATCCTCTTATGGAATGCCTTGGTCTTCAGCTTTGGGGGTTTACTCTGGATCTACTGCTCCTGGAGTTGTTTCCTATTTGTATATAGCTGCAGATTTGGGGTGAGCGGTTAGGAAACGCAGCATTGTGCTTTGTTGTAACAATCTGGACGCATTCCCTGAGCCATCAGTGTGTTTCCAGCTTTGCACCTGCTCACGCAGCTAGACTTTCGTCACTTGCGTTGCAATATATTGTTCAAAGCGGTGCATGTGTCGGGCATTGTGAATGTTATCGCTGATGCCCTGTTTAGGATTCAGTGGGCAAAGTTTAGGCTGCTTGCGCCTGAATCTGACAAGTTTGGTGAGATCTGCCCTTTTATGTCTGGCAGGACATCGAGCTGGACTGGAGGGCTTAGCTGTTCTGTTTCTTGCACCTGGCACCCAAGACGCATGGCATGAATGGGAAGACTTCTCTTGGAATCGGGCACATGCAGTTAAGAGCAGGCATCACTTGAGATTTTCTTTTATTTGGTGTCTTTATGTTTCTGGTCTCTTGTCGGTATATTTTTTCTCATCTTAAAGATTTTACTAAGAGCTTTCGTATTGTGAAGGCCTTGAAGTGTTGGGCCAGCACTTTTCCTGTTCCATTGGACAGGAGGTATCTTTCTGACTTTCATATGCTACCTAAGCTGCTGGCAGCGGTTGTGGAGGTGGCTTCCTCATTGTATGAGGAGCAGTTGTTTAAACTGACTTTGCTATGGCCTTTCGAAAAGCTTTTTGGGTTTCAGATTTGGTGGCATCCTCAAAGTCGGCCGTAACAATGTTAGTGCTTATTGGGCACTGCTACCATTGTACGTAGTCTAAAGTTGTTGGATGATCTGATCTTATTCCCAGTTCTGATAAGCTGAATTTGATAGGCTACAGGGAGATGTTGTGGGATGCTTTGCTGATCCATTTGTTGAAGGCTGTGGCCCATCACAGTATGCCTCGTATTCTCATGGTGCATTTTAGTGGCAATGACTTGTGGAAGAGGTCGACTTTGGAGCTGCAGGATTTTGGATGTCTTCTGTCGGCCTGGCTGTGGTGTAGAATTTTGTGGCCCTGTATTGTCTCTAGGCTGGTTTGGCAGGGCGTTCCTAATGTTGTGGCAATAGCTGTAGCCCAGAAGAAGTTAAATGTGACCTTTGCTTTTGGAACGTGGGAGGTAGGGGGGAAGGGTTGTGTTTAAGCACCCTATGATTAATTTTTTCTACAAGAACCTTTAGAGAGCAGATGAAGCGCAACTGACTGATGATGGTTATATTACTTTTTTGTTATTTATTTAGGGTTTTGGATGGTTTATGTCGTATGGTGGTGGTGAAAGGGATATGTAACCAGAACCTCGCTTTGGCGGTAGAGTATGGTAGAGTTACAGAACAGGTGTAAGTTTATAGTTTTATATATATATAATATATATAAATATATATAATATATATATATATTTGGAGTGCACTCACCTTTGTGACTACATTGAAAGCTATTCACCCTTACAGGGGCATCAACACCTCCCTTACGGTATGAGTAGACAAGTTTAGAAGAATGGGGTTATATACCCATTATTGTTGATGTCAAGCAGCTGGGTGGTCTACCTTTGACGATTATGTATTGTTGGTTGAGCATGGTAGAGGTTTGCTGTGTTATAGTCGTCCTTTTTTCACCACCATACATTTTTTTTTTTCAACATTACAATTTTATTGGAAAGATACACATCAAAGCAACCACTTACAGACCACAGAAAAGAAATAAGTTTCCAGTGAAACGTACAAAAAAATAAATAGGTAAAAATAAATAAATACAATTATAAAATAAAAAAGGGGGGGTATCAAATAGTTACATCAGAACAAACAATGATATGCATACAAAAACAGAAAATAAAGTCAATAAGCTGCAGCATACTGTACACTACAAAGTTGCAAAACCTAAATAACATACCAATTTCAAATGAGGCAGAAAAAAAAACAAAAAAAAACGCTGAAAGTCAAAATCAGAATCGAAACCCAGTCCCTTGAATAGGAAAATTTACCAGGGAAGTGCCTGTAGTGTTATCAGATGCGTTGGAGGTGGCCCTATAGTCATTCCACCCACACCATTTCATCAATGGATTATTAGGCAAGGTTGAGTATGAGGCCCCTGCAGTCTCAAAAATCACAGTAAGGGGGGGGCATGGCTTGGCTGGCAAGAGGAGCAGACGTGCCTCAGGCAAGCTCCTGCAGCTATACCACAAACAGGCGGCATTCTGGGGCTTCCCCAATCCCAGTACACTAGTAGCAGTGCCTGTACCCGCTCACATGCAAACGGCTGGTCTCCCGCCGGTGTCCGGTCACCTACATGATGAATATCCCGGTCGGGGCCTACACCTCCTCAAAGCCGTGGCCTTGATTTGGTAGCTTTCCGCCACCGCGACTCGCGGCAACCACCTTGTTTTGCCTCACACGCTGCTCCTATCTCCCCCCAGCATCACCGCAGACCCTGGCTCTATCAACCAGCCACAGGGAAGGCCCCAAGCTGACAGTTCCCAGCTCTGCAGACCCGCGAATGGACCCGGCCGCCATCTTGGAAGTGACACTGATGCTGATTCCGGCCACAAGGGTAGCCGCTGCTGTCCCTAACCTCTCTCTACTGCCTGTGTCCTCTGAGAGTGCTCCCCTTTTGTCTTGGGGATATGGTCTGATGCTCCCCCTCATATTTGCAGCCATGAAGAGATACTGAAGTGACTTTTTGTTACATTCACATAGTCTGAGCTATTTCCATTTATTATTTGCGCCCTCTGGTGGCTGCTCACTGATATTACACTGGAATATCCAATATAATTTGCATGCCTCCACCATCTTCTCGAGTTTAATCTTATATGGCCTAGACACTTTCTGCACAGCTACACCCTCCCCTTTACTTCTGCAACCGGAGTGTGGTTTACCCCATGACAATCACCGATGCTACATGGAAATGGGCATCTCTGCATGCTGATTCCAGACTAGCCATCTTCTAGGGGGAATGGTCTAACAGCAGCCTTGACCGCCGTATACTCTGTTCACATATCATTTCAAGGGTGCCTATCTTTTTCGCCTCTCAGTTGATATAAACTTCTTGCCTCATGATTGACAGGAAAAGCTCTCAAAAAGATAGGAAGAGACCCCAAGCAAGGAACTCCACTCGCATGATGGATACCCCTTTCGCCTCCGATTTGCGACATTTTCTACAACCACAAGAACATGTCCCTTCTGGAGAGATCTCAGCCTTCTGGAGAGATCTCAGAACATGTCCCTTCCTCCCCCAGGCTCTCCTTGGCCTTTGTCCTGATTCAGGACAAAGGAACATACCTTGGGCCAGGATCTTACATCAGAGATGGGCGGTATTTCACAGATCTTGCAGCTTCTACGCTCCATGCCGACAAACAGGATTTTGAACAGTTGGAACGCAGGATCCAGGATACTGCATCTGTTCAAACGGAGGTGTCTCAGCTGCGGAGTCGACTAAATTCTTGGAAGATTTAACCTCTGACTCTGCTATTGCTCACAATGCTCTTCAGGCAGCTGTCCTCCAACAGGCAGTTGAATTTCAGCGATTTCAGGACCGACTGGATGATTTGGACAATAGAGGGAGGCGAAACAATTTGAGGATTAGAGGTGTTTCGGAAGATGTCTCTCCATAGGGCCTTACTGACTTTCTTACCATAGTTTTTAATGAGCTCCTGGGCCAAGACCCCAGCTCTTCAATTGACTTTGATAGAGCCCACCATGCACTACGGCCTAGAGGAGCCCCGTCAGATTGACCGAGAGACATTATATGTCGCCTACACTATTATTCTCAGAAGGAAGATATCCTCCGCAAGATCCGTCGCTTGGATGTTATCAATATTGATGGACAACATATCCAAATCTTCCAAGACCTCTCCTGGATGACTCTCCAAAAATGTAGAGCATTACAGCCTCTGACTGCTGAACTCCGCAAACTTGGCATCAATACAGATGGGGTTTTCCCTTCAGCCTTCAAGTCTTTCACAACGGCAAGCTGTCTACCTTCAAGGATCCGGCTAATCTTGCTTCTTTCTGCTCTGCCTTAGACATTCCTCTGGTCTCTCTCCCGGATTGGCGGGAATCTTTGCTGCAGTCTATTCCGCCGGGGCTTTCTCATCCCAACAATGATTGGCATCTAGTACAACGCAACCTCCTGCGACTCATCGTACATCCATGGTAATGGCTATAATGGCTCATATATAGCCTAAGATAGAATTCATTAGTGAAGTAGGTATAAAATCAATGTGCCTTACTACTGTTTCAACGGGAGACGTTTACCCTCTTTTTGTGTTCATACATAGGGACTGATGGACAAATGCCTCCTTTCTGGCTTTATCTCCCTTATATTTTCATATATATGTTCCATTGTACTGTGTGTTTATATGCTAAATAGGCATTTTGTATTTTTCTACTGTCATTTCTGAGTGATGCAATCAAGTATTCGCTTTGCTAATATGGTATAGGCTTTACTCTGTTTCTAATGTTTCGTATAGTGTTCAGAGTACACTCTATTCTCTGTTTTATATTCTGTTTTCTAATTAAGGTTGCTGTTATCACAGACCCCCCGATGACCCCATAACGCCCTCGTTTTACTTGGACTCGGTCATGCTTCTCATGCCCGAGCTCCCAAGTGGCGGTAGTGTATTGTTTTTACTCACTTTATGTTATTTTTTTCTCTGTCCATGAATTTCTCTTTGTTCAGTTTTCAGCATGTGTTCTGTGTTTTTTGTTTTATTTTTCTTTCTTCTCTTTTCCCCTAGTGTGTCCTTTTTTCCTGGCGGAGTTGATGCCCTCCTCCTCAGCTCGTGTTCCGTACTATGTGTAGTAGATGATGGCGGTTAGCACTCGAGCATCAACCATTCAATTGGTCTAGCTCAATGCAAAAGGTCTAAATTTGCCTAAAAAATGGTCTAGACTCCTCCGAGATCTATTCGCTGCTAAAGCTGATGTAGCGTTTATTCAAGAAACTAATTTTAAGTCTGATGCAGTCCCTACCCTCAAAGACCATCATTTTCCAGTCTCCTTTTATAATAATAATAGTAAAAGTAAATCTCACCCGCCATGACCACCAGCTGGTTGACACTTGGTGACTTCAACATCCGAGAGACAGGGATTATACATTTTATTCTCGACCTCACGATGTGTACTCCAGGTTGGATTATTTCCTTCTCCCACATAGATTTTTACATTTAATTCAGGCCACCACTATTGGTTTAATTACCTGGTCGGACCACGCTCCTATCGCTGTGACCCTCGAGACCTCTTGCCCCCACTTCAAACAATGTGCATGGTGGCTTAATGAGCAAATTCTTGCCGATCCACGCTGTCTCAATTAATTGAATCGATTAATGACTATTTCTCTAGTAGAGGCCCGAGGTCTCGAGGGTCACGGTGTGGGAGGCGCACAAATGTGTACTCCGTGGGAAACTCATCCAGCTAGGTTCAATGTTAAAGCGAGAGAAATCAAGTAGAAAACTTACCTTTCTCCAATGACTGAACGATCTCGAGACAATGCATAAGTATTCCCCCTCCCCTCAGGTTCTGTCTGACCTGATTGAGACTAGAGCTGCCCTTAATGCTTTACTCTTCGACGATATAAAAAAGGATTATAGACTCTGTAGGAATTGTTTTTTCCAGTGGGGTAACAAGCTGGGGAGATTGTTAGCGAGAGCCTTACGTTCTCAAAGAGCCACTTTATTTATTCAAATGGTCAAGTATTCTGGGGGTGTCCGGCACATGCTTACCCTTGACATAGCTGACACATTTCGCTTTTATTAGACCAAACTATACAACCTTCAAGACCCTCTGTCTCCCGAGTCCCTAGCCTCGTCTCGGGAGCTTGTGGCTCAGTATCTCCACGATGCTGGCCTGCCCAGACTGTCAGAGGAAGACAGTGCTTGGTTGGACTCCTCTTTTTCCCTTTTAGAGCTCGAGACAGCCCTTAAAAATATGCCATCTGGAAAAAGTCCAGGTCCAGATGGATTCACCATAGCGTATTATAAACTTTTTAAACTTTTTAAAGATTCTCTTTTGCCTAAAATGCTTGATGCCTTTAATACAATTTTGAATGAATGCGGGTTCTCCCCCCAATCTTTGAAAGCACACATTACAGTTATTCCTAAGGCAGGTAAAGACCCGACTCAATGCACCAGTTATCGCTCGATATCCATCCTTAATACTGATGTTAAATTGTTTGCGAAATTGATTGCCAATAGGCTTAAGACCATGCTTCCTACCCGAATACACTTGGATCAGGTGGGGTTTGTGCCTGGGAGGGAGGCACGAGATAATACTACTAAAGCCATAGACTTAATACATTTAGCTTCTGGTGGTTCCCTCCCAGTGGTCCTGCTTTCCACTGATGCTGAGAAGGCAATCGACAGGTTCAGCTGGATATTTATGGAAGGAATTTTGAAACACATGGTTTTCGGCCTTGTAGGCTTTTATTGGATATTAGTACTTTATCGTTCTCCCACGGCACGGATTAGAATTAATGGTGCACTCTCGGACCCGGTAAAAATAAATAATGGTACTAGACAGGGGTGCCCTCTCTCCCCCCTCATCTTTATACTATGTATGGAAGCCCTTGCGTGTACTATTAGACTCAACCCAAACATCACTGGCCTTAAAATTGGTGATGCTGATTACAAATTGGCTCTGTTCGCAGACGACCTGTTAGCCGTTTTATCTAATCCGGTTGTCTCGATACCTAACCTGATGGTCGAATTTCAGAAATTTGAACTATTCAAAGTCTATAGCTGTGAATGTATCGGCTCCACCCCACTCCATAGATGGGCTCAAGCAATCCTTTTCCTTTTCCTGGCATCCCTCTAGCCTGAAATATCTCGGGGTCACCCTATGCACTGACCTTTCCCATCTCTTTGCCGATAATTTTAAAAAGCTAATACATACCCTCCACTCTGAACCAAAAGGCTCTTGTGGCTTGGTAAAATTAGCGTAGTTAAAATGAATGTACTACCTAGGGTTCTATATCTACTTCAGACACTACCTATACTTATCCCCAAAGCTTGGTTTTTGGGAATTACTCAACGTTGTTAGAGACTTTGTATGGGGTAATAAGAGACCACGGTTTCAGCATGCTATCCTTTTTAGACGTAGACATATGGGAGGGCTTCAACTGCCACATGTCTCAGGTTATTATGATGCAGTGATGCTGGGTAGGATCATGGAGCGGTCCCGGACAACTGACATTAAACAGTGGGTTCACCTTGAAAATGTATCTTTGCCCATACATATAGCACAGTATCCCTGGATGTCTAAGGTTTTTGTTGTCTCCCATCCCACTATTGGTCCAACCCTGGCTCGCTGGAATAGATTGCAGAAACTTTCACGCATGTCCTCAAAATTTTCCTCCTTGACCCCTTTGTTCAATAACTCTGACTTTCCCCCATGGGTCGCTAACCCTGCTTTTTCTGTTTGGATGCGCTGTGGAGTGCAACGGGTCGGCCAGCTGGTGGAGCGGGGGGGTGTGTCTTACTTTTCTATATTGCAGATTAAGTGGGACATTCCACCTTCTGAGATTTGGAGATACTTACAATTAAAGCATTTTGCACAGTCCAGGGAATTAGTGTTGCTTCTGTCAGACCCCCGACTCTTTTTGAGGACATGTCCGTTCTTAATTTATACCATGGTTCTCCGGCAACATATAAAAAATCCCTCTTAAAGTTCCTCAATAGTGCCACGAAAGCTGTTATACCAGTTTGCTGGTGGTCTACTCCCCCCCCACTCTTAAGGAGTGGTTTGCTCGAATAGACATGTACATGTCTATGGAGGACCTCCGTGTGACCCCGGAAAGGAGTCAAGAGTTCATCTCTACTTGGCATCCATGGCTGGACTTTAAATCTTCTGGAACATATCTGACGTCTGTGGCATAATAATGGCCATCTCTCCACTGATGGAGTTCTAATGGTGGATTTGGCTGAGGGCAGTATTTCATTAACAACTCTCTCTATTTGTATTTTGAGGCATCTAACTCCCCCCCCCACAATTTTCCTTCCCCTTTCGTCCCAACCCCTTCCTTTTCTGTGTTTTCTCAGTTTTTGTCAGATTTTTGTTTCTCTAATGAAGTTATTTATTTTTATTATATATTTTTTATTTTATTATTTTTTCTCTTCTCTTTTTCATATTGGACTGGATAATATTTGGATACGGTTGTTATGTTTTGACAGTATTTGAATGATCAGTCTATGTTGTGCGTGATTTTTATTCCGCATTCTGATGTAATGTTTTCGATTATTTTAAATTTGTTTTGATAAAATTAATAAACATATATTGCAAAAACAAATAAAAAATCACAGTATGTTTGAACCTTATTTCTTATTGCTCATTGCTTCAAGGCGTGGTATGACATCGGAAGACCAAAGAGCTTTAGTGGCAATCAAGATATGATCAATCACATACCTATCCTCTGAGGCCACATCAATTCAGTAGAGATGAAACAATGCTATCAGAGGATCTGGAGATAGAGAGATCCCTGTCACTACAAAAATGAACCTGAAAACCTGATGCCACAAAGGACAGATCTTTGGGCACGCCAAAATAAAAACATGAATCAGATCCCCAACCAGTCCACAATTGCACCAACATTGACTGGAAACAGAAGGCCATATTATATGTAACCTATTAGGGGTCAAATACAATCGATGGATACGTTTATACATAATTTCAGAATGGGAGATGCACTTAGACAACGTAAAACATGTACAGAATATAGAGTTCCATTCCTCCTCTGTGGGAAATGTAGGCAAATTCATCTCCCATTTTAAAAGAGTCAAAATGATACCGGACTTTGAAGAGCTTATCAACAAACTATAAAACCAGGTAATACTTTTCTTGGCCCCAGCTAAAGAAAATTTCCCCAATGTATATTTTGGAGAGTTTGTGCACCCAAATGTAGGCTCTGTAACCAATGACGCAATTGTATATACTTACAAAAGTCTCTAGGAGAAACAGAAAATCAATCGTGGATATGGGTAAATGACAATAGCTCACCATTAAACATTATATCGTCTAGAGACTTTGCTCCCAAAGACGACCAATCATCAAGGCAAAGGTCAGGAATCAGTGCTGCCATCACTTTCAGAGTGAGGTTAAGGGTCAGAAGTTGAAACTCATCTAACCAAGAGATCGCCCTATGCCATGCAGTCACAGAGGCCAATATAGACATAGACTGGGAGGATATTTGAGATATACAGGACTGCGATAGCCCTAATAAATCGGTGAGTGGGATAGGATACTTTTTGTTCTGCTTTCACTGAACCCAGGGTTTAGTATTATCCATCACACACCAATTCCCCATTTGGCTTAAAAGACATGCCACTTGGTATTTTTCCATATAGGGAAACGCCAAACCACCCTTCAATTTAGGCCGGGACATGACCTGCCTAGGTAGTCTGGGTTTTTTAGACCGTCAAACATATTTAATAAATACGCTATAAAACGTGCATTTTTTTTAATAGTTACAATTAATATTCTATTCATTAAATTAAACTTAAATAAACAAATGCTGGCCTTTAATGTAATCCAATGAAATGTGTCAGAGTCTTTGTTTTAGTTAAGTTATTGTTAATTTTGTATTATCTGTATTTATTGTGTGGTTTACACTGGGTACACCTTTCAGCCAATTGGTAGTTTATAACATACATGACACACACAGTCTTACCATCATAATATCCACTACACAAACCACTCACTGAAATTGGAATATCATCACATCCGGCAGCCTTATCATACATAGAAATTGGTAGGAAATTATATATCCCATTGTCCTAATATCTTCTCTCGCATTATTTGCAAATGGCAACGCCTCAAGTGCTCCAACCCTATGGGCAGCTTTTGAATCTTATCTGCCAGTCCCATGTCTTGCACGTTCCAGTGAGTGTAAACACAGGGGAGGAGGGGGCAGAGACCAACCAGCTCGTAAGGAAATAGGCAAAACTATGGGGTGGTCTGGGTGTGCACAAGACCACCCATTAAAAAGGGCCGTATCACGAATGCTATGGGCAACCTGGTAGTGTACTTTTTGTGACCACTCAGGTCTATAAGAGAGCAGTGACTAAGGGGTCTATTAAATAAGCCTTGGATGGAGATAAAGTGAACGGAGATAAAGTACCAACCAACCAGCTCCTAGCTGCCATGTCACAGGCTGTGGTTGAAAAATGACAGTTAGGAGCTGGTTGGCGGGTACTTTATCTCAGTCCACTTTATCTCCATCCAAGGCTTAGTAATAGACCCCTTTGGTTAGGGTCTAAGCAGAGCTGCAGACTCCCTCCTGCCTCTATCGATGATCGATTGCAATCCCTACTCAGCATATTCCCAGGAGGAAGATGCAGCAGCACTGCAGGAGCTGTGTAAGACTCAGCACTCCATCCGTTCAGTCAGGCTCCTACTTCCATAGCATAAGCTGCTGAATACTAAGCAATTGGGTAGCAGAACATGACACACATGACAAAGGCCCTGATTCAGACCCACTCGCGAGCGGCTGTCCGCTCGCAAGTGGGTCTATGGACGGCACTGCGCATGCGCACGACGGAGGGAGCTCCGTCGTGCGCATGCGCGAGACGCGACGAGCGAAGGACTTTCCTTCGCTCATAGTGTCTGATTAAAGGGGGCGTGCTGTCGATGTTGATTGACAGCACGCCCCCTTTGGTGGGCGTGCCGGGAGCGTGCCTCCCAGACGGAGGCGTTCCCAAGGTAACGCCTACCGTCAGAAGCCGGCCCCACTGACATCACTAGTGATGTCAGTGGGAGTGATTTTGGCTCTGATAGAGCCAAAATCACTCCTGGCCTTGCGGTTGAGAAACTCAACCGCAGGCTTCTGCTCGCAGTGGCGATGGTCGCGATGGTCAAGACCATCGTGACCATCATCCTGCACGCTTGTATATGCTGTGGGTGGTGACCCACAGCTAAACGAGCGTCCAGGAGGACGCTCCATATTTATGGAGGTGGGCCCTGATTCAGAGCGAGCACTCTGGTCAGAGCGTCCGGCTCTGAATCAGGGCCAAAGTCCAATGCAGTAGTCACCAATACTAGCTTCTTTGAATGAAACAGCTATTTGTGCTCAGGGCCGTAACTAGGGTAGAGCGACCAGTGCCATGGCACAGGGCACCGCAGTACAAGGGGTGCTGTTCGGACCTGTCAATTTTCTGTTTATCATCATTCTCACTTGTAGCTTCCTCTTCTTTTATTCCCAGCATCTCCTGGCCTCCCCTATCTCTTCCCTGGCCCTTCCCCATGAGGCCATGGCCCTTTTTTGGGTGTGTTATGTCCCTATTTTAAAAATAGGGGAGCGCCAATGCTCTTTCTGGCACAGGGCACCAAAAAGTCTAGTTACGGCTCTGTTTGTGCTGGTTCAAACTTTAGGTAGAGATTGAATGGTGGTTTTACCATTATACATTGTTTATTGGAATCATTCACTGGGATCTAAATACTCTGAAATAAGTACAGCACTCATTGTCACCTACTGTGCTGTGAAAGTGATTGGTTTGTTCCAGCCCCAAGTAATGCAACATTACCCTCTGTTCTGTACAACATCAATATTTGGCACTGTACTAGCCTGAAGCTGGGTACACACTGAACAGATATATATGTTCAGCCACCCCCCCTACCCGCCTACAAAACGAGGCGAGCTGTCGATCAATGTTTTGCTGTGAGCTCCAGAGCGAGTGAAGGTCTCACTCGCTACGGGGCTCGCGCACGCATGTTGCGCACGCCGCGTGTGCACACTGGGCCACCATCGACACGCTTGCGAGCGCAATGTGCTTGCGAGCAGGTCTGAATCAGGCCCTTAGTTATATCTGCAACGTAAGTAGGATTTTATTAAATGTATACAAAGTCCTTTCTGGTGCAGGTTTACCCAATTAAAGAATCAATAATAGTTCTTAAAAGCAGCAGTTTATTGGGTATTTATCACAAGTCTTTAATTCAGTGACATCAGTGTCATATAGATGACCATCAAATACATCATACATCAAGTCTGCATAAACTTGTTACACATTTCACGGCAACACTGCTCACATCTTCAGACAGTTCTGCCCATTTTTTTCAAAAAATATAATTTCCAAGTCTTTGGGTAAGAGAAGCACCTTTAGTCCTTGCAGGGTGCCAACGCTGTGACCATTGTTTTTAAAGAATCCATCTGCCCCTAGCAGCCATTAAGAGTTCTGAGGGGTCAGGGTGTAAAAAAATACACAAGTTCTAATTAGTATACAGTAGCGCCAAAGTTGTTAAATGGCATTACAGCTGCTGTAAGTGTATACATTTTACTTCATTTATTTTACCTGTAAATTTGGGTGGAAAGTACACCAGACGGACCCTACAATACATTCTATTAAAATGTTATTGCTAGAGGGCCTGATTCAGAGTTGTATGCTAATGCCGCCGCCGTTGCTTATGTGTAAGCAACTGCGATGTGAAAATATGCAAATGTTGAGGCTGCCGGGAGGTGTATTGAGATGCCCACAGGCGGCTTTGCAAATCCATGCATCTGCGTAATATCAAATATCAAATGTTGGAGCATTGGTCGCAGATCATTCAATTGTCACATCCCTGAGTAAGCCGATGGTCCTGCAGAATGACTACAGGAACATACGCCGGAGTCATACTTCTTGCATATGGAATTATAGATGCAGGATGTGACAAGCCCTCGAAACTGTCACGATACACCTGCGTTCTTTGCTCCCACTACCCAAAACCTTGAACATAGGAAACATTTCACTGAAAACATATACTGCACTGACTAATTCATTCTACATCAAAACCCTGATAAAGTGGTCTTCAGTAGCAATATTGATGGCCCTCTCTGAACTAAACACATTTAAATAGAGATGAGCTGTTCGGATTCTGTGGAATCCAAACCGTTCTGAACATAGGGGATCCGAGTCCACCTGAACCCTGTTCCCCGCCTGACTCAGAACGGTGGCCTCCTGATGTATGATTCTCGCGAGAGAATCTGACGTCAGGGCTCCTCTAGTGTAGGGTAGACTGCTGCGATAGCGGTCTACCCTACATGGAAACAAACACACAGCCGCCAGCCATAGGCAAAACTAGACATCTGGTAATGGGTGGTCCCAGTTCCAACCCCTCGCTAGAACTTGTGTTACTTTGGGAGTACTGTTCATTGTAGTTCCAGTGCCGGGCACCGGACCTAGAAAGAGGGACCCCTGTGTGCGCCAAAGGCCACAGGAAAAGGGGGCGTGTCTTTAAGGCACGTTCTCTTTTCATCACTCTTGGGGGCATGCCTGGCACTTATGGACCTGCCAGGCTGCCCCCAAGCACTGCTGTGCATCCGGCATCCATATAGTGGTGGTGAACGCGGCACCGCTATTTTCCCACCCGCGGGACACTGCAGAACGCTGGTGGGGACAGCACCCGCAGGCTGTTTTAGTGGGGCACCGCTAAGAGGGGCAGAGCACATTGTGCCCACTAGAATCGAGCAAGGCGCGGCGCCCCACTAAAACAGCCTACCAGGAAAGCTATTGGAAGTATGGCATTTTGTTTCGTGACCATTAGTTAGGCAGCAAAGAGATGTGTCTGTTTAGTTGTGGAGGAGGGTACAGTGTGCCTGTGTAGGGGCAGGGGTGGAAAGATGTTTCTGTGTAGTGGTGGAGCAGGTACAGTGTGCCTGTGCAGGGACGGAGGGACGAGAGATGTGTGTCTGTGTAGTGGTGAAGCAGGTACAGTGAGTCTGTGTAGGGGCAGGGGGCGGAGAGATGTGTCTGTGTAGTGGTGGAGGGGGTACAGTATGCCTGTGCAGGGGCGGAGGGGGCGGAGAGATGTGTCTGTGTAGTGGTGGAGGGGGTACAGTATGCCTGTGCAAGGGCGGAGGGGGGAGAGATGTCTGTCTGTGTAGTGGTGGAGGGGGTACAGTATGCCTGTGCAGGGGCGGAGGGGGAAGAGATGTGTGTCTGTGTAGTGGTGGAGGGGGTACAGTATGCCTGTGCAAGGGCGGAGGGGGGAGAGATGTGTGTCTGTGTAGTGGTGAAGCAGGTACAGTGAGTCTGTGTAGGGGCGGAGGGGGGAGAGATGTGTGTCTGTGTAGTGGTGGAGGGGGTACAGTATGCCTGTGCAGGGGCGGAGGGGGCGGAGAGATGTGTCTGTGTAGTGGTGGAGGGGGTACAGTATGCCTGTGCAAGGGCGGAGGGGGGAGAGATGTGTGTCTGTGTAGTGGTGGAGGGGGTACAGTATGCCTGTGCAGGGGCGGAGGGGGAAGAGATGTGTGTCTGTGTAGTGGTGGAGGGGGTACAGTATGCCTGTGCAAGGGCGGAGGGGGGAGAGATGTGTGTCTGTGTAGTGGTGGAGGGGGTACAGTATGCCTGTGCAGGGGCGGAGGGGGAAGAGATGTGTGTCTGTGTAGTGGTGGAGGGGGTACAGTATGCCTGTGCAGGGGCGGAGGGGGAAGAGATGTGTGTCTGTGTAGTGGTAAAGGGGGTACAGTATGCCTGTGCATGGGCGGAGGGGGGAGAGATGTGTGTCTGTGTAGTGGTGGAGGGGGTACAGTATGCCTGTGCAGGGGCGGAGGGGGAAGAGATGTGTGTCTGTGTAGTGGTGGTGGGGGTACAGTATGCCTGTGCAGGGGCGGAGGGGGAAGAGATGTGTGTCTGTGTAGTGGTGGAGGGGGTACAGTGTGCCTGTGCAGGGGCGGAGGGGGAAGAGATGTGTGTCTGTGTAGTGGTGGAGGGGGTACAGTGTGCCTGTGCAGGGGCGGAGGGGGGAGAGATGTGTGTCTGTGTAGTGGTGGAGGGGGTACAGTGTGCCTGTGCAGGGGCGGAGGGGGAAGAGATGTGTGTCTGTGTAGTGGTGGAGGGGGTACAGTATGCCTGTGCAGGGGCGGAAGGGGGAGAGATGTGTGTCTGTGTAGTGGTGGAGGGGGTACAGTATGCCTGTGCAAGGGCGGAGGGGGGAGAGATGTGTGTCTGTGTAGTGGTGGAGGGGGTACAGTGTGCCTGTGTAGGGGCGGAGGGGGGAGAGATTGTGTCTGTGTAGTGGTGGAGGGGGTACAGTGTGCCTGTGCAGGGGCGGAGGGGGGAGAGATGTGTGTCTATGTAGTGGTGGAGGGGGTACAGTGTGCCTGTGTAGGGGCGGAGGGGGGAGAGATGTGTGTCTGTGTAGTGGTGGAGGGGGTACAGTATGCCTGTGCAGGGGCGGAGGGAGAAGAGTGTGTGGTGGTAGGGGGATATGTGATTGTAGTGGTGGAAGGGGTACAGTGTGCCTGTGTGTGTGCGTGGGGGGAGGGGCGGGAAGGGATTTGTATGTGTACTAGTATTGAGGTGAGTATAATGTGTCTGGGGACAGGAGGGTATAAGGTCTGTATGGGAATGTATAACCTATTAGTGGAAGGGAGGTGTATAATTTGTGTATGGGGGTGTATAATCTTTGAGGAGAAAGGTGTATAATGTGTGTATGGTTGGTGGGAGGAGGTGTATAAGGGGTGTATGGGTGGGGGGAGATACATTTAATGTGTGTATGGGTGGGGGAGGGGTGTATAATGTGTGTATGGGTGGGGGAGGGGGTATAATGTGTGTATGAGTGGAGGGAGGGGGGGTATAATGTATGTATGGGCGGAGGAAGGGGGGTATAATGTGTATATGGGTGGGAGGGGGGGTATAATGGGTGCTGGGGTGTTTGGATTAGTGTACATTGTCACCAGGGTCTTGCTGTTCCTCCCACCCGATTACCGACTAGTGCAGTCAGACTCTTACACCAGGCCCCGCCTCCCCAATTCTCCTCACCACTCACATATCACCTGTCTCTGTTTTTGCCGTGTGTAGAGGTGAGAGGGAGCCGGCTGCTGCCCCTGGTAAGTCCCCTTCACTGCAAGCTGCAACTTTGGAAAGACAGCAGGGATCAGGTCCTCCTCCTCCAGATGTAGGGCAGGTGAGCGCTGTGTGTAGAGCAGACTGAGCAGCGTTAACGCCTTCCTGACCGGGAGAGGACTAATTACGTTAAAAAAAATTGCGATTTGGCGGCAGAGGCTAATGGGTGGTCCGGTGCACCCCCGGACCACCCCCTAGTTTCGCCTATGCCGCCAGCGGCAGCTGTGTGTTTGCAATAGCAGCCAACGAGAGTCAGGCAGACTCTCATTGGCTGCTGCGTCCCAGGATTATGGAAGAGATGTCACGAGTGATGTCTCTCCCATAGTGCAGTGAGGAGCAGACGCTGCGTTCACAAGCAGGAGTGGGGATTCAGGTAAGTTTTTTTTTTGTCTGTGTAAAACGGCACTACTGGGGGCACAACTACAAGGGGCACAACTACTGGGGGCATAATCCAAGGGGCACAACTACTGGGGGCATAATCCAAGGGGCACAACTGCTGGGGGCATAATACAAGGGGCACAACTACTGGGGGCATAATACAAGGGGCACAACTACTGGGGGCATAATACAAGGGGCACAACTACTGGGGGCATACCTCAAGGGGCACAACTACTGGGGGCACATCTAATGGCATACTACAAGGGGCACAACTACTGGGGGCACTACTACTAGGGGCATACTACTAGGGGCACTTGTAATGGGGCATACTACTAGGGGCATACTACTACAGACACTACTACTAGGGGCATACTACTAGGGGCACTACTAATGGGGGCATACTACCGAGGGCACTGCATAGGGGGCACTACTACTGGGGGCATTGTGTAAGGGACACCACTGCTGGGGACATTGTGTAAGGGACACTATTGCTGTGGGCATTGTATAAGGGGCATTACTACTGTGAGCATTGTATAAGGGGCATTACTACTGTGGGCTTTGTGTATAAGGGTCACTAATGTGGGCATTGTGTAAAAGGGGCACTACAGTGTGTCGTAACAAAAATAAGAGACACTACTTTATGGTGTAATGTGAATCGGGCACTATGTGCGGTGTAATGTGAATAAGATTGTGCACTGTGACTCCTTGGGCCGTAGCCCACTGTGTATACAATTCCTATGACTCTGCTGGCCGTACCCCACTGGGACCATTCCATCTTGCACTACCTCTCATTTCTGCCACTGCTGTGTGGCAATGTGTCATAGATGTGCTTTAAACTGTGGTGTCTGTGCCGCTGCTCTGTCGCTTGGTAACCAGTCAGCTCACTGCAACCTTCGGCCAATAATGGTGGAAACTATCATTTAAACTGTGAGGTGGTCTAAATTGACTGTGAATGACTGTAAATTATGTTATTGAGGTTAATAATCCTCTAGGAAAAGAAAAAGCCCAATTTATGTGATTTTATCTTTTTTTGTCAATTTTTGTAAAAAAAATCCAAATCCAAATCCAGTCACCGCAGTTTGGCAAATCCAAATCCAAAGCCGGACGACGAATTAGAACCAAATCCCAATCCGACAAAAATGATCTGGCGCACATCCCTACATTTAAATTACATTTAGTCCCAGAAACAAGAAAAACAACTCCAGGGGGTAAGGACAGTTTTTAGAAGTAGAGATGTTGCCCATAGGAACCAATCAGTTTCTCCTTAACATTTGTCAAGCACCTTCTAGAAGATAATAGCTAGAATCTGATTAGTTGCTATGGGCAACATCTCCACTTCTAAAAAAAACACACTTTAGTAAATTTACCTCCAGGTATCCTTCAACTTTCTTCCTTTGCAGATGGATACACATCACTTCCAATCTCCCCCCAGTATTGTGTTGGAATAAGGAGGAGGTAAGATGAGCTTGAAAGAGTCATGAAGGAGGAGATTGGCTTTGAAAATGTAAATAGGTTATGTTAGGCAACAATCAGGATTCGTGTCTTGGTGGAGATCATGTAAATAAAGTTATCAGAGCCGGATTAAGGTCTGTGGGGGCCCCTGGGCAACAAACTTGTGGGGGCCCCTATCAGTGAGCCAAGTAAATATATATATTATATATATATATATATATATATATATATACACTCACATATATACACACACACACAGTGGACCTGATTCAGACCCGCTCGCTCGGCGTATGGAAATTCAGCTAAGTGACGTCATGGCAGGCGCTCGCACAGCAAGGTATAAGCACGCCCACTATGTATTGGTGAGCGATCACTTTGTTTACAGATGCCCACTAGCCTGTCTTTAGCTGCCCACTAGCGTACGTCATCTCCAGGAAGTATATCCAACCATCAGTACATCGAGTTCCATTGGATCTGATCGCAGCGCTTGCGGTTGACTGTACCCTACCGCAAGCAATGCGAGCACTTCAGTGTATAATTCAACCAGGTGACGTGTACTATGACGCTGCCTATTAATTATGCACGCCTCTGAAACGGCGTTGAAACACTCATGCACGCCTGCGTCCGCAACTCCACTCCCCCGTTACTACTGCCCTGCCCCTGTTACCACCCACAAACAGCCTCTCCTGTCACTCATTCCAGGTCTGAATCAAGTCCCGTGTGTGCAATATATATATATATAGAACAAATGTAGGTGTCACTCTCCGGTCTTGGTAATAATCCACACAGGCAACTCTGTCACATATCAACGTTTCGAGTGTATTATAAAACTCGTCCTGATGACGATGATGATGGTAGGAAGGCCCTGCTCGCAAGCTTACAATCTATAGGGAAATAGGCATTGATACACAAGGAAAGGAGCTATATATTGCATTTGGTCCAGCCAGAATGCACAGTTTCTTGGTTGGCTGCATGATCCAGTCACACAGGAATGTCATGAGGATGTGAGAGAAAGACAATGTGTGAGATTGTGTGTGGACTGTAAAAAGGGGATGTAATTAGATATGGAAGCTATGAAGGTTATGTGGGAGGTTCTGGAATTTGATAAGCTTGCCTGAAGAGGTGAGTTTTAAGGGATCGTTTGAAGGATTGGAGACTAGATGAAAATCTTATTGTGCGAGGTAGTTCATTCCATAGAGTGGGTGCAGCGCGAAGAAAGTCCTGTAACCGTGAATGGGAGCAAGTAATGCATGGGGATGAGAGACGCAGATCTTGTGCTGAGCGGAGAGGTCGGGTTGGGAGATATTTTGAGATGAGTAAAGAGATGTATGTTGGTGTGGTTTGGTTAATAGCCTTATGTGTAAGTGATTTTGTATTGAATACGGTAGAAAACCGGCAACCAATGGAGGGACTGATTTAGCGGGGCAGCAGAAGAAGAACATTTTGCAAGGAAGATAAGCCTTGCAGCTGCATTCATAATGGATTGTAATGGTGATAGCCTGCTTTTGGGAAGACCAGTAAGGAGGATATTGCAATAGTCAATGCGGGAAATAATAAGTGCATGGATTAGAGTTTTTGCAGTGTCTTGTGTGAGATATGGTCGAATTTTGAATATGTTTTTTAAGTGTATGTAACATGATTTTGAGACAGATTGAATGTGGGGAACAAAGGACAGTTCAGAGTCAAGGAGAGGATAGGTAGATTTGAGTATCATCCGCATACAGATGGTACTGAAATCCAAAAGAGCTGATTAGTTTGTCAAGAGAGGTGGTATAGATTGAGAATAGCAGAGGACCTAAGACAGAGCCTTGCGGTACTCCAACTGATAGAGGTAGCGAAGAGGAGGCAGAATCAGAAAAATGAACAGTAAAAGAGCGATCAGATAGGTAGGAAGAAAACCAAGAAAGAGCTGTGCCCTTAAGACCTATGGATTGTACTGTTTGTATGAGAAGAGAGTGGTCAACAGTGTCAAAAGCAGCAGAGAGATCAAGAAGAATTAGGAGTGAGTAATGGCCTTTAGCCTTGGCAGTGACAAGATCATTTACTACCTTAGTCAGTGCTGTCTCTGTGGAGTGTTGGGAACGAAAGCCGGATTGAAGTGGGTCCAATAAGTTGTGTGAGTTAAGAAAGTGTGTGAGGCGGGTGTAGACAAGTCTCTCAAGTAGCTTCGAGGGGAATGGGAGCTGGGAGAGAGGACAGTAATTTGAGAGAGTACTAGGGTCAGAATTTTGTTTTTTCAGAAAGGGAGTAATCACTGCGTGCTTGAACAGTGATGGAAAGTTGCCAGTAGAGAGAGAGAGATTACAGATTTTAGTTAGGATTGGGATAAGCACAGGAGACAAAGCTTTACTGATTTGTGAGGGTATAGGATCTAGAGGAGAGGTAATAGAATAGGAGGATGAGAATAGTTTAGATACTTCATCTTCGTTTGTGAGATCAAATGAGGAGAATGTGCCAGAGGGTTCAGGTAGGGAATTGAGCAGGTCACTAGCTGAGGAAGAGCCTACTATTTCATTTTGGATCTTATCAATCTTGTCCCTAAAATAGGAAGCAAGATCTTGTGCACAGATAGTAGCAGGTGGTTTGGGTGATGGAGGGGTAAGAAGCAGTTTAAATGTATTAAAAAGTCGCTTTGGATTAGAATCTTGAGCAGAGATTAGAGATTGAAATATGTTTGTTTGGCAGTTTGTTTGGCAGTGTCCAGAGCAGTACGATAAGAGTTGTAGATAGTCTTATATGTGAGGAAGTCACTTGGAGTATTAGACTTTCGCCACTGATGTTCAACTTTACACAAGAGTTTTTGTAGATGCCTTGTTAAGCTAGAATGCCACGGTTGACGTCTAACTCTACGTGGTGTGTGATGGGTAGCTGGAGCTACTTCATCGAGGGCTTTTTCTAGAATCTGGTTTAGGTGTGATGCAACAGTCTCAGGAGAATGTAGAAATTGGCGAAAGTTGTTGTTTTAGAGAGGTAGATAGTTGTTGAAGGTTAATGGCATTAATATTTCTACGGGTTTTGGGTTTAGGTTTGGTTGATTTCAATGATGTTGATGTAATGGAGGAGAGTGGGCAGGTGATAAGGTTATGATCTGAGAGAGGGAAAGGTGCATTAGTGAAATCAGAAACTGAGCATAGCCTGGTGAATACAAGATCAAGACAGTGGCCCTCCTGATGAGTAGAGGAGTCAGTCCATTGGGAGAGGCCAAGAGAGGATGTTAAAGAGAGTAGTTTGGAGGCATGAAGATTGTGTACTGTCAATGGGGATATTGAAATCACCCATAATGATGGTGGAGATGTCTGAGGATAGAAAGTGAGGGAGCCAGGCAGAAAAGTGTTCCAGAAATTGTTGGGGTGGCCCAGGTGGGCGGTAGATAACAGCAACTCGCAGAGAGAAAGGGGTGAAAGTCCTGATAGAATGCACTTCAAATGATGTAAATGTGAGTGAAGGTAAATGTGGGAGAACTGTGTATGTGAAAGATTGGGAGAGTAATATTCCTACCCCACCTCCTTTACAATTATCAGGCCTGGAGGTGTGTGAGAAGTGTAGGTTACCATGTGAAAGTGCAGCAGGGGAGACAGTGTCTGATTGTGTAAGCCATGTTTTTGTTATTGCCAGAAGGTTGAGGTTGGTTGAAAACTTTGCACAGTAGCATGCACTTACTCCAGCATCGGCCCCAAAATTCACCAGATTTGACAGAGAATTATCCAAACTCAATTGGCAATCCATTGCTGTAGTAGGAGCTTATCCAATATTTTATTTTTAGGTCCTGGATAGTAATGTGTATTCCAAGGATTTAGATGACCATCTAAGATACTGGACTGGAACTGAGAAAACAATAAAGGACCATGTTTGGAAACCTCTAGGTCAGTGGTTCTCAAACTCGGTCCTCAGGACCCCACACAGGTCACGTTTTGCAGGTCACCCAGCAGGTGCACAGGTGTAATCATTACTCAATGACACATTTTAAAAGGTCCACAGGTGGAGCTTATTATTTGACTTGATTCAGTGTGGAGACCTGGAAAACATGCACTGTTTGGGGTCCTGAGGACCGAGTTTGAGAACCTGTGCTCTAGGTTATTGGATATGCAATCAAAGCTGTAGGAGTGCACAAGGGCCCTCTGGGTAGTACCTCATGACATAACAGACAAGCACTGGGAAAGCAGGAATATCAGTGCCGTCGGGCCTTTCTGTGTAACAGGGTGCTTCTCCAGGAACCTTGTAAGCTGAAAAAGGATACCTAGGCCTTGTGCATTGTTATCACCCTTTATGTGCCAACTAATATAGAACCCTTTTACCCTTTCAATGGCAGCATCATCCTAAGAAAAATCATAGGGGGAGATGTATCAAAGCTTGGAGACAGATTAAGTGGAGAGAGATAAAGTGCCAACCAATCAGCTCCTAAATGTAATTTTGCAGGCTGTGTTTGAAAAATGACAGTTATAAGCTATTTGGCTTCTACTTTCTCTCTCTCCAAGGTGTGATACATCTCCCCCATTGTCACATATTCTGAAATATTTATCTAGCTATATGTCACACAACTCGGCAGTAGGTGCTTTGTTATTTGTCTTCTTTTCTTTTATATAATCAGCTACTGTATCAGTCTAGAAGTAGATATCTGGAATGAGGTCCCACCCTCTGCCTGATGCATTAACACAGGGTCTCTTCACCTCCATCCCAGTCAGCACTGAACCGATGTAACCATTACTGTATGTGCCCTCCTGTGAGCATCTCAGACAGAGGGGAAACATAGATAAGTGAAAATAGGGAGGGGGACAGATGGGTTGGACAGAGATGACAGGGCGGTGGGACACAGATGAAATACTGTCCCCTCTTATCTGTGCACAAAGCCCCCCCCACTCTTGTATCATCCTCAGCCCGTCTGCTCCCACCCATAGCTCATCCGCAGCATGCCTGCCCCTCTGCCAAAACTGATGCTACTAATACTTGAGTCCCTCCATCTGTGGCCCCTCCAGGGGACCGAGGAGGAACTCAGATGAGAGAGAGACAGGAGGGGGACAGAGATAAGAGATAGTGGCCCTGATTCAGAGCCAGACGCTCTGACAGAGCTCTCGCTCTGAATCAGGGCCGGGCTATTTTTTTTTTTAGAATGGCATCGTGGGCGCTCGCATAGCTGTTGGTGACCACCCACAGCTATAGCGAGCGGCCAGGAAGATGGTCGCGATGGTCAAGACCATCACGACCATCGGGCTTGTGATGAGACCCTTGTGGTAGGGTCTCGTTGCCGCAAGCCCCAGAGAGATTTCGGCTCTAACAGAGCCGAAATCTCTCCCACTGATATCACTCATGATGTCAGTGGGGCCGCCCCCAAACGGAGGCGCTATCCGGGTCTCGTGCATACGCACGATGGAGCCGGCTCCGTCGTGCGCATGCACACTGGCCCACAGCGCTTGCGACCGGGTCAGAATCAGGCCCAGAGAGAGGTGGAAGGATGACAGGTCTGAAACTAGGATTTTTGTCACCCGGGGCAAGACAGTAATTTTGTGCACCCCCCTGGTAATTCCCCCATAGTAATGCCCCCTGCAGCAGTACCCCTATAGTAATGCCCCTTCAGCAGTGCACCTACAGTAATACCCCTGAGGTAATGCCCCTGTAGTAGTGCCCATATGGTAATGCCCTTGTAGTAGTGCCCATAAAGTTATGCCCCAGTAGTAGTGCTCGTATGGTAATGTCCCTGTAGTAGTTCCCATATAGTAATGCCCCATTGTAATGCCCCTGTAGTGCCCATATAGTAATACCCCTGTAGTAGTGCCCATATGTTAATGCCACTGTAGTAGTGCCCATATTGTAATGCCCCTGTAGTAGTGCCCGTATGGTAATGCCCCTGTAGTAGTGCCGCTTACAGAAAAGAATTAACATTACTTACCGTAAACCCCACTCCTATGTCCTCCGCCGTCCGCTCTGCCCGGCTGCTCCTCGGAACTATGGGAGAGACGTCATGACATCTCTCCCATAGTGCACGTGGGGAGAGCTGGAAGCTGGAGTTCAGGAAAGAACTCCAGCCTCCGGCTACCACGGCGCTAGAGCAAGTAGCCGGGCGCCCACTGGTAATAACATCTCAGTGGGCGTTTGGCTTGCAGCCTCCCTGTGGCACCGGGCCGGAGGACACTGGCGGCGGGAGCAGCGGCGCACCCGGTGCACGTGCACCTCCAGCCCCCCCTAGTTGCGGCCTGAGGATGATAGAGATATAGAAAAGAGAGATAGACTGGGGGTGAATTAAACAGAGGCGAAAAAGCCAGATGGGGAAAGGGGACAGAGATGAGAGAGACAAATGGAAATGAGAGAGACCAATGTGGGGGAAAGAGATGAGCAGAGATGGGGGAGTGGGGACAGAAGTGACATCAGTGAGAAAGAGAGAAAGACGGGGGTGGATAGATGGGAAATTAGGGGGATGGATAGATGGGAAATTAGGGGAAGACAGGAAAAACTGCTGAGCACAACCGCTAGCAGTAGCAACCCAGCGAATGAAGAGCACAAGATACTTGTTATCTGTAAGAAAACAAAATAGTATTTATTGAATAGCACAATAATTAATAAAAAATGACTACAGTGGAATGTGACAGTGGTACAGTGTATACCATTCACTGTAATGTTATGTTGAGAGTGTGTATCAACACTTTAGGGCACTGTCATTTACTAGTTGGAAATCCTAAATTGCCTGTCTAACACTGCCCTTAGGCAACAGGAAGGATAACCTTATTTGTTTGGATCAGAATGTGTAATGATCATTAATCTTGTTCACCATGCTGTTAATATTGCAATTAATGTATAACTTAAAGTAGTACAGATGACTGAGTTTTTCTGAACTAACTGGAGGATATTTCACAAAAGCATATACATAATGGGGCTCACATAGCGTTCAATGGGCCTGATTCAGACCCACTCGCGAGCGGCTGTCCGCTCGCAAGTGGGTCGATGTTATGGACTGAGCATGCGCACGACGGAGGGAGCTCCGTCGTGCGCATGCGCCAGACGCGACGAGCGAAGGAAAGTCCTTCGCTCGTTGTGTCCGATCAAAGGGGGCGTGCTGTCAATGTTGATTGACAGCACGCCCCCTTTGGTGGGCGTGCCTCCCTGACGGGGGCGTTCCCACGGGAACGCCTCCCGTCAGAAGCCGGCCCACTGACATCACTAGTGATGTCAGTGGGAGTGATTTTGGCTCTGATAGAGCCAAAATCACTCCGGAGCTTGCGGTTGAAAACCTCAACCGCAGGCTCCGGCTCGCAAATTCGATGGTCGCGATGGTCTCGACCATCGCGGCCATCACAATGCACGCTCGTATAGCCTGTGGGTGGTGACCCACAGCTATACGAGCGTCCAGGAGGACGCTCCATGAAAATGGAGCCCGGCCCTCATTCAGAGCGTGCGCTCTGCTCAGAGCGTACGGCTCTGAATGAGGGCCAATGTCTTTTTGTGTGTAAACTACTTTACTACTTAGATACCCTCAGTTTTTGAAAGTAGTAAAAAAAAATCTATTTCGAATTACAGTTTCAATTATAACTAGAACGCCTCTTTAAATTCACAAATATAACATGGAAAAGGTTATGCTGCCACCTACTGGTAGAGTCTATGAGCCTGATTCAGAATTGTACGTAAACCCAATGGTTTACACAGAACTCTGATGTTTACTGATTAGCGCATGCGCTGGATTTGTACTGCGCATGTGCCGAAAACTAACTGCTATGGCGGTCGAAGTCCCCCTTAAGACACAGCATGATTGATTTGCTGTGGGGAGGAGGCGTGTTAACCCTGTTTTCTAGGAGTTCCGAAACCATTGTCTATGTCTTCTGAGGCAGATTTACTGGTTTTGCAAGCGGTCAGGAAGTGGCCATTCTGAGTAAGCTTAGGCTTACTCAGATGTCCAATGCTGCAAACATTGCGAAGGATGGTTGCGATGTTGATCTGATCCTGTGTCTTCAAATTCAGTCATCGGATCTGAGGTGTCTGCAGGAAATGTGTTTTTCCTTCAGACACCTCCTGCAGGCATTAGCATATTTTTACTAGAGATGAGTGGGTTCGGATCTAAGAGATCCGAACCCACCCAAACTAAGGGGATCCGAGTCGGATCGAAGCCGGCTCAGATGTTCCCGCCTTACTCAGATCTCTGACATCGAGGCAAAACCACAGAGACAAAATCTCACAGCTCGCGAGCTTTCGTGTCTATATATAAGGGACGCCTTTTCACTCCGGCTGTGGAGACTGAACAGGGAGGGTGGGTAGTGTAGGGCTGGGGAGAGGTGCTGTGCGTGTCTGCTGTGGACTAAAGGATAGGGAATTTGGAAAACACCTCTGCACAAGGATTAATTTGGAGAAATAGATTATTTTAATGGCCCCAATTCAATAATAAATCACAAATTGTGTTTTTATCCTGTGGGGGTGCTGCCATAGACAGTAATTAACAATATACAAGAAAAGAAGAAAGAAAAAAGCACTGTCTCTTGGTTGGCGCACAAAATTGAAGAATAAGTAAAATATAACTTTTAATGTATGATTATTAAAAATTAACTTAGCCTTACTTTAGTGAAATATTTCGTAAAAATTATTAAAATGTGAAACACACATATGAACAAATAAATATACATCTATGTAAATTATTATTAAATGAATTGTTATATGTTAGTCTCTGTGTCCTTATTGTGTTGTGTTTTATTAGGTATTATTAATTGAAATGACAAAAGATAGTGAAACGTACGTCGGCGTTTTGCGGCCATTGCCGCATGTTTTTGTCCGTGTTGTGATAAAGGGAGATTGCCCCCAGCATTTGTATATAACCACTGAGTGACCTAAAACTTTTATAAGTGGATTTAGTGATATGGGATAATGTAATTCCCTATAACTACAACATTATGTATTTGATAAAACTAACTTAAGCACTAAAGAGCAAATGTATATGCTAATTAAGCACTGATATAAGATTCATTTGCTAAAGAATTTTACAGCCCTATAGGGGGAGCTATAAAATCATATTAGTGTCTACAGCTATTGCCATGTGTTATATGCATGGTGAATGTGCATTTTAATTATGCACGAATACAATACCCATCTATAATTTACATATGATACCAACAAAATATATAGCCCTATAGGTGTAGCTATAACATCTATTGTTGATATAATAAGATCATTATGCTCCCATAGGATGTTATAACAAGTGTAGTTTAATGATCAAGGAGTTTTCCTGCGTAATATATGGGAATTAGATCAATAGACTTTATAGTGATATAACACACTTATGGATTATATGGTTAATTCATATAATAATATCAAAGTCTTATAGGAGGAATTATATTAATTATCTTGATTAGATTATTGTGCACACATCTTTATAAGGGATGTAATTAATTCTTACTAATAATTATATACATATGGGAGTGTTGTAATGACAATACTTATTATTATTTAATCCTCTTGAGAACAAGATATCTATTTCCCCCATATATATACCCCTATAGGAGATTATTGCAGCATTACAACTGGGAAATGATCTATACCCTATATTACTATGTGACTGACTGAATATTTTCAAACAAGGGGTATAATAATTTATAATGGATAATGAATGCATGTTCCCATGTGACATATCTATAATTAAAGGTATATTATTTCACCTACAGAGGGCGCTGTGATTATTACAGTGGAAATCAGTCATTTACATTCAATATATTAGTATTATATATGGGTAATGATATATATCCCATACCACTATATGACTGATCATATCTATCTAAAATAAGGGGTACAATATCATATAATAAATTATGAAAGCATGTTTCCAGGTGATATATGTTTGTAATCAAAGAACATTTATATTTAATAAAACCAATTTTTTTCCCCTATAGAGGGCGCTGTGATCATTATAGTGGAGATTAGTTATTAATATCCACTATATTAAAACAGATGGTAGTGTGCTATTGGGAATTTATATGAATATACTGTGTGATCAAATATAGAGTTAATACAATCACTACTATCATTGTATGAGGATGGTTGACAACACTATTAGCCATCCACACTTATAGGTTCTATTGTTGGAAGTAGTACAGGTATTATACTAATAAGGAAGACATTACATTTCAATTAATAATACCTAATAAAACACAACACAAAAAGGACACAGAGACTAACATATAACAATTCCTTTAATAATAATTTACATAGATGTACATTTATTTGTTCATATGTGTGTTTCACATTTTAATAATTTTTACGAAATATTTCACTAAAGTAAGGCTAAGTGAATTTTTAATAATCATACATTAAAAGTTATATTTTACTTATTCTTCAATTTTGTGCGCCAACTAAGAGACAATGCTTTTTTCTTTCTTCTTTTCTTGTGTACTGTGTCTGCTGTGTCCTGTTCGGAATGGGTATGATATACCGCCGGCCGCATGGCCGGCGGTTTGATTCTCGTCAGCGGCAGCCTGACAGGAACAGAGTGCGACGCAGTGGAAGTCCGACAGCGCTGGAAATGCCTAACCCTAATCCCCCCTCTAAGTGCCTAACCCTAACCACCCCCTTCCCCGCTGCCTAAACCTAAGTCCCCCGGGGATTGCCTAACCCTAAGTCCCCCCCGGGGGTGCCTAACCCTCCCTCCCCCTAGCCTAACCCTAACCCTCCCTGGGGGGTGCCTAACCCAAAGTCCCCCCGGGAGCCCTAAACCTATCCCTGCCCCCCGCGGCTGTCCGCTCGCGGCGCCTGGCATCACTACGATCGTGATGCCAGGCTTCGGTCTCCCGGCGTCGGGGAAATGCGGGTGTCTACATCTAGACGCCCGGCATTTCACCCATGCCGGGATAAGACAGTCGGGAAGCCGGCTGCCAGTATTTAGGCAGTCGGCTTCTCGATTGCCTCCCGTCCTGTTCTACTGCTGTGTCCTGGGCTGGTGCTGATCCATTCTGGGCTGGTGTTGTGCTCTCTGCTGTGTCCATCTGAGCTGTTGCTGCTGATCCATCAGGGCTGGTGCTGTGCTGTCTGATGTGTCCCTCTGGGCTGTTGCTGATCCATCTGGGCTGGTGCTGTGCTGTCTGATGTGTCCATCTGGGCTGTTGCTGATCCATCTGGGCTGGTGCTGTGCTGTCTGATGTGTCCATCTGGGCTGTTGTTGATCCATCTGGGCTGGTGCTGTCTGCTGCGTCCATCTGTGCCCAAGTTCTGGACCCAAATAAAGTTTATTTTTTTGTGTAATATATAGTTGTCTGTGTGCGTGTTAGGCTTAACTGAACAAAATACAGCAAGTCAGCAATGCAAGCTAGTGCTGCCTGACTTCAGTCATCATCCGTCTGTGGTCTGGGCCCAAGTTCTGAAGCTGAGAAAAAAAAAAATCTTGTCTGTTTTTTTCTAATAATTGTCTGTGTGTCTGTGCGTGTTAGGCTTAGCCACACAAGATCTAGCAAGTCAGCAACGCAAGCTAGTGCTGCCCGACTCCAGTTGTCATCAATCTGTCCTCTGGGCCCAAAGTTCTAGAGCTGAAATTTTTTTTAAAAAAACTTCTTTTTTCTAATAATTGTCTGTGCATCTGTGCGTGTTAGGCTTAGCCGCAAAGGATCTAGCAAGTTGGCAACGCAAGCTAGTGCTGCCCAATTCCAGTCGTCATCAATCTGTGCTCTGGGCCTAAGTTCTGGTGCTGAAAGAAAATAAAAAAATCTTGTCTTTTTTTTCTAATAATTGTCTGTGTGTGTTAGGCTTACCCGCACAAGATCTAGCAAGTCGGCAACGCAATCTATTGCTGCCCGACTCCAGTGTGTGTGTGTGCGTGTTAGGTTTAACCGCACAAGATACACCCAGCAATGCAAGTTGCAACCTAGTGCTGCCCGACTCCAGTCGTCATCAATCGGTGCTCTAGGCCCAAGTTCTGGAGCTGAATTTTTTTAAAAAGTGTCTTTTTTTGTGTAATCTTTTTGTGTGTGTGTGTGTGTGTGTGTGTGCGTGTTAGGCTTAACCGCACAAGATACAGCCAGCAACGCAAGTTGCAACCTAGTGCTGCCAACTCCAGTCATCATCAATCGGTGCTTTGGACCCAAGTTCTGGAGCTGAAAAAAATAAAAATAAATTGTCTTTTTTTTTGGTCTTTGTGTATGTGTGTGCGTTAGGCTTAACCACACAAGATACAGCCAGCAACGCAAGTTACAACCTAGTGCTGCCCGACTCCAGTCTTCATCAATCGGTGCTGTGGGCCCAAGTTCTGGACCTAAAAAAAAAAAAGAGATATTTATTTTTTTCAAATTATTTTCTGTTTGTGTGTAAGTGTTAGGCTTAACCGCATAAGATACAGCCAGCAATGCAAGTTGCAACCTAGTGCTGGCCGACTCCAGTCGTAATCAGTTGGTGCTCTGGGCCCAAGTTCTGGACCTGAAAAAAAATAAAAATAATTTTTTTTGTCTAATATTTGTCTGTGTGCGCACGACTGTACGTGTGTGAATTTTGTAACTGCACCTTGGCTACACTATTGGTGCTTGAGACACTGCTTCAGGACCACAGAAAATATGGAGGGCTGTCACATGACAGGAGAGCCAGTTCAAGAACCACATGTTGTAGCTGTCGCCAGCAGTGCAAGGCCATCAACTTCCTCGTCCTCTATGAAGGCCCGTGCCCCAGAGCTTAAGTCATGCCATCGATATGGTAAAGCAAGGGTTACTGAAGTTAAGAAAAAAAAATTGAAAGGAAATTTGCCTTTAGATAAACAAAAAATTGGCAATATGCCATTCACTACATGAAGTGGCAAGGAAAGGATAAGGCCTTGGCCTTTCTTTATGAAGACTGCTGATTCTGATAACCCTTCTGCTTATAGTAGTAGTAGTGGTGGTGGTCCAATTAAAAATGTGAAAGTTGTTAAGACAGTTCCGGGAAAACCAACTCAGTGCCCTGAGAAATCGAAATCACAAATCCCAGAGGAGAGTGCAAGTGTGTCCGTGGTTGCCATGTGTTAGCCATACCTAAATACTAGTGTACTGGAGGATCCTCCAAGTTCCAACATTTATGTGCCCTCTGTAAATGTGGGGAAGGGCAGTCAACATCTTGTAGATGTAGTCATTGAGAATGGTTCTGTGGAATTGCACATGGAGGAGGAGGATATTTTGGTCGTAGAAAGCGCTAAGGATGACGAGGATGTTGATGATGAAGATGTTGGTGATGAGGATGTTGATGCTGAGAATGTCCTTTGTGTAAGTAAGGCAACAGTTGTTGCCCATGGATTGAAAAAGCCAAAGCCCATTGTTGTCATGCCGGGGCAAAAGACAAAAAAAATCCACTTCTCACGTGTGGAATTATTTCCACCTCAATTTGGACAACAGTTGTCAAGCCATATGTAACCATTGCCTAGCAAGAGTGAGTAGAGGGAGGGACCTAAACCACCTAGGAAAGTCCTCCTTGTTACGTCAATTGGAGCGCATTCATCAAATATCAAAGTGTATGTTGCCAAGTTCCAAAACTCAAAACATAACAAGTCCAGTGTCACCTACCTGCTCTCTCTCTGTGGGATCCAAGCACCTTTTATCCTCAACACCAACACCTGCATCATCAACATCCTCATTCATCATCAGGAGTAGTCCTGCTGCATCCAATATTGTTATTGGAAGCATGATTAACTCCTCTCCTATCCGTGATTCCTTAGAAGGATCCTTGATGACTATGCCTGTTGCTGCTGCTGTTGCTGTCAGTGGATCTTCATCCCAGATGGGGACCAGGAGGAAGACTACTTGTAGTGTATCCTCCAAAAAACAATTAACTGTCAAACAATCGTTTGCAAGGGCAAACAAGTATGACAGCAATCACACAGTTACACAGTGGATTACTGACGCCATAACAGCTATGCTGGTATTAGATGTGCGTCCAGTATCCGCCATTACCGCAGGAGGGTTTCAACAGTTAATTGAGGTCATGTGTCCTTGCTACCAGATCCCTTCTAGATTCCACTTAGCTAGAACAGCAATTCCAAATCTGTACAAGGACATTAAAAAAACCTTAATAATGTCCTCAGAAATGCCATTGTACCCACTGTCCACTTGACCACTGAAATGTGGACAAGTGGGACAGGGCAAACTAAGGATGGCAGCCCACTGGGTAGGTGTATTGCCTACAACAGCAACAGCAGCAGCATCCACCAAAAGACAGCTGATACAGAGGCAGGCTATTCTTTGTATAACTGGTTTCACTAAGAGGCATACCGCTGAGAACCTCTTAGAAAAACTCAGGGAAATCATTGCTAATTGGCTTGCCCCACTTGGACTCACCTCAGGATTTGTGATTTCAGACAATGCCATCAATATTGTGGGAGCATTACATCTGGGTGAATTCCAAAACATCCCATGTTCTGCTCACACAACTAATTTGGTGGTGCAACATTTTTTTAAAAATGACAGGGGCATGCAGGGAGATTCTCTCCATGGCCCGCAAAATATCCGGACATTTTAGACATTCGGCAAACGCTTGTCGAAGATTGCATGACCAGCAGGTACTGTTACATTTGCCCTGCCATCAGCTGAAGCAAGAGGTAGTAACTCGGTGAAATTCTACCCTCTATATGCTTCAGCAGATAGAGGAACAGCAAAAGGCCATCCAGGGCTATACAACGGCCTATGACATAGGCCATGGATGGGGAATGCACCTTACTCAAATGCAGTGGAGAATAATTTCCGTATTGTGCAAGGTTCTCAAACCCTTTGAATTTGCCACACGTGAAGTTAGTTCAGACACTGCCAGCTTGAGTCAGGTCATTCCCCTCAACAGACTTTTGCAAAAACAGCTGGAGAAACTGAAAGAAGAGGTGAAACGGAGTGATTGTGCAAAGTATGTCGGACTGGTGGATCAAGCCCTTGATTCACTTCACCAGGATCCAAGAGTCATCAATCTATTAAAATCTGCAAAATATATTTTGGCGACCATTCTTGATCCTACGTTTAAGTCCTACCATGTGAGTTTTTTTCCAACAGACCAAAATCTAAAACTGTGCAAAGAGATGTTGGTAAAAAAATTGTCAGCTGCAGCCGCACGTGAAACGCCAGTATCTCCTCCTTCAGTTTCTGCAGCTGCCAGGAAAAGACTTAATTTTCCTTACAGAATGCCTGCTGGTCATGAAGTTCGTTCACCAAAAAATGACATCTGGTCGGGCCTGAGAGAACTGCCTACTAGTTACATGTCTTGTACTGTGACTATGTGTGATACGGTCTCCATTCAAAGAATGGTGGAGGACTATTTCAGAGATAACATCCTAATAGGAATGTCAGACAGTTCCTTTCAGTACTGGCAGGAAAAAGAGGCAATTTGGAGACCCATACACACACTAGCTTTGCATTACTTAAGTTGCCCGTGTGGGTGGCGTACCCTACTCATGTAGTTTTGCTGTTTTTGATTCTCCTACAATTGTTTCTTTTAATTCAATTGCTCACCATCGCAACACTGTAGCCCATTTCCTTCCCACACCTCACCCAGTGGTTTGAAAAGTAAAGAAATATGGGCGTAACCAACTTACAGCATAATTGTGGAGTGAATCCTGTAGCAGTTTCTTTATAGAGGTGTTCTTCTGATGGCCGGTCCCTTCTCCACCCGCAAAACCACTTTTTAATACCGTTGATCCTACACCATTGTGTTTTTCTTTTATCTATACCTTCTTTTTTATATACATCAAGAGATCATGTGAAACAAGACAGAGAAAATTTATGACCAGGAACTTGTCTTTTTATATGAACTTTTTATTAAGTTTAAGTTTATGTGAGCGTATGTGAAGACTGTGGGCCTGATTCAGCAGTGCACTGTTTAAAGCAGATTCCCATTGTTTGGGTATCTGCGCAGGCTCCAGACCCGTTCTACACATGTGCAGAACGAGTCTGCAAGGTCACTTGCAAACTGACAGGAGACTGTCAGTGATTGACAGTCTGCTGCCATTTGGGGGTGGGGAGGGGCAGCGACAGCCTTCCTTCCCCCTAATGGAGGCGCGTCGCCGCAGTTAGGGAGGAGGGAAGAGGCCATGATCTCTGTCGGGTGACGGAGATTCCCTGGCCTCTTCCCTATGGGTCACCGCAGCTGGCCGATGGTACGCAGATTAACAGATGCTGCTTTGAACAACGCAGCTTGGTTAAGTAATGCACAGGGGGAGTGATGCCTCCTGTGCATTACCATATCTGCAAGGATTGCAACTGCAAAGCTGCCTGAGTGTAGCTTTGCAATTATGATCCTTACAGAATCAGGCCCTGTGTTTCTGATTTATGTTTGGAAATTTGTTTCATGTATGGTGGTTGACCTGCATATAACAATCACACTGCACGTGTGACTGTTATATGCAGGTCACCCACACATAGTGTGCGCACTGACATCTCCATCTTTTTTTGAGGTTCATTAGGATATTTTTGCACAGCAGCTGCAGCCAAAGACACAGCTGCTGTACAAAAGCGTACATCTCTGAATCAGGCCCTATATGCATTAGCCTTTTTAAAAAAAATTTAAAAAGCTGCTCAATTTATAACTTGTATCCCTGCAATGCTGCACTGTAATATCATATGACTCGTTTTGACAAATATGCCTGTTTTACAAGGAGTGCATAAATTACTTTTGCAATATGATGGTGAATGTGTGAGATGAAATTTGTATAAAATAATTGATTGAGTGACTCTTGCATTGCAGCATAGCATGTCCTGGTGCAAATCTGTACCCTTTACATACCTCCCAACTATCCTGTGAGGAGACTGTCCTGTGATCAGAACAATCATCCCAATTTGCAGGGGTAGGAGTATAAAAGATGATCGCCCCAGCCCAATTCTGAACTCCTAAATGTTAAGCTTTAAACTGATTTACTCCTGACTCTAAGGGGTATATTTACTAAAATGCAGGTTTTTAGAAAGGGAGGTGTTGTCCATAGCAACCAATCAAATTCTAGCTATTATCTTCTTGAAGGTGCTAGATAAATGTTAAGTAGAATCTGATTGGTTGGTAAGGGCAACATCTCCACTTCTAAAAACTCGCACTATAGTAAATATACCCCTTAGAGTCAGGAGTGAGGCCCCAAATGTCTGTAATTCTGGGAATAATGTGTGATTACAAGCTGCATGGAAAATGATAAATATGTT
The DNA here is from genome assembly GCA_031769625.1 of Taudactylus pleione. NCBI lineage: Eukaryota > Metazoa > Chordata > Amphibia > Anura > Myobatrachidae > Taudactylus > Taudactylus pleione. The sequence goes on from JAUIMM010000453.1 coordinate 9,401,044, forward strand.
CATGGTGTGATATCAAGTTTCAGTGTCAGGCATGAAGGCCCATCAGGGAATGCAGTGGTAGGGGTCCAAGCTTAAGGGGTGCGGCTAGCCACCACAGAGGGACTTGGCCAACCATTAGAGAAGACATGCAAAATACAGGTCCCCTTTTTAAAATAAGGGGACAGGGGGTGTGCCACTTTGATTGACAGGAGGGCTAATCTTGGTGTAGTTTCCATAGAAAGAATCCAAGAATTCAAGTTCATCCATGATCCTACTCTACCAAGTTACTGATCCTTAGAGGAGGAATGGGATCCTCAGGCAATGGGGCCTACCGGGGATTTTCCCTGTACACCTGTGGGAAAGTCCGACCCTGGCCCAATGCACCGTGGTCCACCATGCACTCTTTTGTAGCTTTTAGTTACAGTACTCTATTCTTTTATCTGACGATGCCAGGCATGCAGAAAAATGTTTTGTGCTGCTCATAAAGAAGTGTTTACAAGGGCATGAGGACATCATCTCTTATAATACTGCTTATAGGAAAGCTATGACTTTAATATGCCCTTTGTACTGTATGTAACCTCAAAGCTATTTCACTAAAATGCTCTTTTCAATTAAATTCATACAGAAATCTGAGATCTCTATTATATCCTGAGGTTGTAGATTTTATTGGTAATGCGCACACAAAGGACCTGATTCAGAGACGGACACAAATGGTGAATACGCACGTAATCGAGCGATTGTCATTGTGCAAGCGTATAAGCCGCACTGCACATGCGCAGCAATCGCACTGCGATCACAGACGCACATAGGAATTAATTGCAGAGTGAGTGACAAGTTGTCAGCGTTTGGGGATGTCAAAACAGCTGAAGAAAGAAGCAGAAATGTCCAAAAGGTGGTGCACTGGAGAGTCCTTATATTCAATTAAAATATAACTTTTATTATTATTCAATAATATCAAAAAATGAATAGCGAAAATTGTTTAAAAACATATAGAGTGTGACAAGACAATAGAATATGTGTATTAAAAATAATGCCGCGTCCTCGCTACACTCCCGAATTTCTTATTATCAATTATATGTCGTTATTAATTACTGTCTATATTTATAAATGATATGTATTCGGCATGAAACCACTATGTTTTAATTGACAGATTTTGTAGATTAAAGAAATAACTTCATTTGATAGGACAGCCAATATCTGATATATTATATTCAAAAATGACAGCTGGGCAAAACTAGTTTCTAAATGAAGTACTTAGTTCTATATGGTTCCTTGTATTAGATAACAGGGATCTGTTTTTCCAATACAGAATACATGAAACCGAACAGTTAAGATTATATCTATTTTTGTACACACTGATGTCAATAAAGTATTGGTCAGTAGTTCTGCTGGAACATTATTATCCTAATAGTGAATAATCACTTGGATGTAATTGGTGCTTACACATGTCAGTTTATATAAATCAGAAACAAATGTTACCATATATCCTATAAAAACGTTTAATCAGACTTGTAAAGACTTTTATTCACTATAATGTATACTATCTGGTTTCTAATACAAATGCTTCCTGGGAAATAAATATGCAAATCTTTATTAAATATTCGATCTTCATGCCTCCATCTTTCAAACTGGCAATGGAAGTCCTTTATACATAGTTAGAAATGCTGTTATATTATTGTCTCCTGTTTATATACAGGGTAATAGAGTGCTCTCATAATAGGCCTCTCATATATATTAATCAAACAGGAATCCACAGATAATAGTATTATATGTATAGCCTAGTATGGCTTGCAGTGTCAGTGGAGGTTTTAATATTGCAGCCCTCTCAGGAAGTCTGACAAAACTAGTACTATTAGGTACACGTTACATATAGATCATTTCTAACTGGCTATCAACTCATTAAAGTATATATCTTGTATTTTTATAACATGATGGGAGAAGCGAGGCGCGCCGCACGACCGACGCGGTGTTTTGCTAGAAGTTTTTTCAAGGCAAATATTTAATCGAATATTTAATAAAGATTTGCATATTTATTTCCCAGGAGGCATTTGTATTAGAAACCAGATAGTATACATTATAGTGAATAAAAGTCTTTACAAGTCTGATTAAACGTTTTTATAGGATATATGGTAACATTTGTTTCTGATTTATATAAACTGACATGTGTAAGCACCAATTACATCCAAGTGATTATTCACTATTAGGATAATAATGTTCCAGCAGAACTACTGACCAATACTTTATCGACATCAGTGTTTACAAAAATAGATATTCTTCTAACTGTTTGGTTCCATGTATTCTGTATTGGAAAAACAGATCCCTGTTATTCAATACAAGGGACCATATAGAACTAAGTACTTCATTTAGAAACTAGTTTTGCCCAGCTGTCATTTTTGAATATAATATATCAGATATTGGCTGTCCTATCAAATGAAGTTATTTCTTTAATCTACAAAATCTGTCAATTAAAACATAGTAGTTTCATGCCGAATACATATCATTTATAAATATAGACAGTAATTAATAACGACATATAATTGATAATAAGAAATTCGGGAGTGTAGCGAGGACGCTGCATTATTTTTAATACACATATTCTATTGTCTTGTCACACTCTATATGTTTTTAAACAATTTTCGCTATTCATTTTTTGATATTATTGAATAATAATAAAAGTTATATTTTAATTGAATATAAGGACTCTCCAGTGCACCACCTTTTGGACATTTCTGCTTCTTTCTTCAGCTGTTTTGATATTCTGTATCTTGTCCGTGGTAGCACCCCCCTTCCTTTGATTATGAAAACAGGATATTGTGGGGAACTTTAAAAATAGATACTATATCCTATAATTCTTGTGCGACGGGGCCAAACCCATTCTTCTAGCGTTTGGGGATGGTGACGGGGGGGGTGGTCTGAGAAACACAGGCGTGTCTGTCCGTTTAAACTCCGTTATAGGGGTGTGCATAAATTAGCCACTGCGAGTGCATATGCAGCTCTAACGCTTCCAGCGCTGCGGCAGGTCAGACCTGCTGCAAGGACAAGATGGCTGCCGATGTGTGGAGTTTTTTTCCGATATTTTCGAAGTTATGCATTGTCGCATGCAGGTAACAAGGCAGCAGGGGTCATCTTTATGCTTGGGTGATCTTTGCAGACATTGGCATATTTTTGCTGCTGTGTTGCGTGTGAAATCACAGCTGCGATCGCATTAGCGTCCATCTCTGAATCAGGCCCAGAGCCCACACCCCAGCAGTTTGTCTTTGAACAGGTAAATTAGTGACATGGCACATTTGACATTCATGGTCTGATGTATGAAGCCAGCCATTTTCCCAGATAAATGTGATCTATTGTAGCAATAAGAAATTATTTATCAGGGATATGTACTAAAATTTTCATACAGTGTCATGGGCTCCGATAAAAGCCCATCCCTGCAAAATCTTGTAAGTAAACTTTCTAGCCTTCGAACATGACAGAGCTACTCTGCATGCACCCGAATCAAGCTGTGCATGCGCAAGTGAGCATTACTGGAGAGGACCCAGTAATGCTCCCTCTCTAAAAAAAAATTTCAATTGTGGCCTGTAGGCTATAATGGCTAACACATCAATAGAAGAGGCAAGCTCTGCAAAACAAAGTTTCTCGGAACTTAATACATTTGCCCAGATCATAACTTTTGACCCCTGGGCTCCAGGGGTCCCACACATTTCAAATATTATCTGCAATATGATTTAAGTAATCCCTAAAATATGGGGTCCCTAGCTCGAAATGCTTGTCCAGGGGACCCATAATACATTGTGCAAATCTGGGCTTTTGGCTTAGTCAATTCAATCAAGGGGGTTGTTTGACCATGTTCACTGGTCCAACCTTTAGGCTAGGGACCCCAGATTTTTAGAGTTCACTCATATTAAATTGTCAATGAAACCTGTTAAATCTGGGGCCCCTGGGGCTTTGGGGGCCTGAGCTGGAGCCCACCAAATTTATGAACTTTGACTAACTTCAAGGGGTCACAGCTATAGACCCCTGGGCTTCATGGGTCCCAAATATTGCAAATATCATCTGCATTATGACCCGAGTAATCCCTGAAAATAACTTTGGAGAGGGTTGCAACAGCTACAGACCATGTTGCCCCTATTAGTCCCAAACTTTGCAAGTATCATCTGCAATGTGATCCAAGTAATCCCTGAAAATATGGTGTCCCTAGCTTGAAAGGCCTGTCCAGGGGACCAACATACTTTGTGCAAATCTAGGCTTGCGGCCTTCATGTCAATTCAATCAGATTTTTTTTTACTGTGTCCCCTTTGGGGCTGGGGACTACATTTTAAGGGTTCACTCTGATAAATTTGTTGATACAAACTGCAAAATGTGGGACCACTAGGTTTTAGGGGGCATGAGCTGGAGCCCATCAAATAATTTCAGGTGACTACAGCAATGAAACCCTGGGCCTCAGGGGTCACAAAATTAGCATTATTGCCGGAGAATCATCTGCATTATTGCCTGAGTATTTCCTAAAATTATGGAGTCTCTAGCTTGAAAGGCCTGTGTAGGGAAACCATAATACTTTGTGAAAAACTAGGCTTGCAGCTGTTTAGGGGTGGTGCTGGCCTCCATTATAGAAAAACAAGGGCATTGCCTTGTTTTCTGGGAGTGCCGAGGCCAGGCTCTGCTTCTTCTGATGCAGACTTCCTGGCCTCCTACTGAATTAGTATATTTTCACAATGCAGTAATGTGAACTGCGTCCATCTCTGAATCAGGCCCAATAAGCTAGCTGTTGTACTATTAGAGATGGACTCTGTATATTCAGAGACTGATCTTTGTCTATACCACAAGACAATAGAGCATACATTGAGCACTGTAGTAATGTATGTGGATGATCTGTTGCTAGCAGGTCAGTTGAATAACACAGTCAGTGTCAAATATCTGTGCAGAAATTCAAGTTAAAAGATCTAGGGCCTGCACATCACCTACTAGGCTTAAGGATCTTACAAAACTTGGAGACAGGAACTGTCACTATTGATTGTGAGAAAAATCCTTTATAAAAGCACTGTTGGAAGTTTAATGTATGCAAGTTTAGGAACTCATCCAGACTTCATACATGCTGTGAGCCGGGTGATCTATTAACCCTGGGAAACAACACTGGATTAACATAACAAGATTGTGACAATAAAGGTGCAATTGACTTGTCCTACAGCACCAAACACATTGCTGTTAGACACCCCTTCATCCAGAAGTTAGTGGAAAGTCTATAAGTGTCCCTTTGTAGCAAGTGAAGATAATGCTGATGATATGTTAAAGAAGAGACCTTGCAAACTTCCATAAACATTGGTAACTTCCAGTACCATTAACCCCTCATGTAGAATTACAGCAGCCCTGACCTTACTTAGAAATTGCTAATCTCGTAGCATGCAGTAAGCTGCGTATGCAATTACAGTGGCTAATTTATGCACGCCCATGCAACGGTGTTCAAACGGACAGGCATGCCTATGTTTGCAAACCACTTTCCCGTCACCGCCCCAATTGCTAACTGCCTGTCAATCACTCTGCTATGGATCTTTGTGGTCATAGTGCAATTGCAGCATTGCCTTTGTGCACATGCATTGCGATGCATATGCATGCGCAGTATGCAACAATTGCCCGCAATAGCGATCCTTGCAGTTTGCAGCTGGTTCGGGGGAGCAAGACCGCTGGTCTGAGATAAGATTTAGCTGATGCACAACAAAAATATACATTACTCATATGCAGGGCTGCCATCAGAAATTGTGGGCCCAGGACTGACAAAATAGTCAGGCCCCCCCCCCCGCTACCTTATTCATAACCCCCCATGGTTATTAAAACCTTATTTTCACCCCCTTCCCCATGGTTATTAAATCCATTCTCTGCCCGGCCTTTTTTTTTTTTTTTTACCATCTCACTCCCCCCCAACCCTCTCCCCCCGGTTATTAAATCCAGTCCCTGCCCAGATTTTTTTTCTTTTTCTACCACCTCATTCCCCTTCCCCGATTATTAAATCCATTCTTTGCCCAGCCTTTTTTTTTACTGCCTCACTCCCCCTCCCCAGTTATTAAATCCAGTCTTTGCCCAAACTTTTTTCCCACTTACCTTATTTCTGTGAAGGAGAATCCGGCTTCTTCCACCAGCACTGCAGACGCTGCTCCTCTCGATTTGCGGCACCTCCGACATCGACCTCTCCCTCCAGCAGCATCCCGTGACGTCATGTGCGCCGACTCCAATTGCTTTGGAGTCATGTAAGTTGGTGGAGGAGCGGCCCGTGCGGGCCCTGGCTGCCTCCTCCCGCTCCATCCATTTCCCAATGGGGACCAGGTTGGCGGGCGGTAGCAGCTGCGGCCAGGCCCCCTTTCTTCTCTTCAAGGTGGTAGTTCTAGCTGCAGGCTCTGCAGTAGCGGTAGTAGTGGGCGTACCCCCTCCCGTTCAGCCAGGATCAGGCCTGGGACTCCAGTCCCCAACAGTCCCCCTCTGATGGCAGTCCTGCGCATATGTCCCATATTTGGTCAGTCTTTTTTCTAACATCTATATAATAAGCGAGAAAACATGTCTGTCTGTCTGCAATTTTGTCCTTTATGCACGGCCAGAGTTTTGGACCTAGCTCCACCAAATTTGGCATGGTGGTGTAGTTTGAGCATGATTAGGTTTTTTTCTAGGTTTGAACTTCTTCAGGGCCTCACACTGTCACACAATCGCTAAAAATGGGGACACTCTTAAATACATAGGTTCCAGGGCTGGCTCCAGTGAAAATTGGCAATCTGCCAAAAACCCGTGAACAGCTACAAATGTATTCTTTTATCCTCAATCTGAGCAAACTTGATGACTCATGCAAGTTCATATTAAATCCAGAGCTTCTGTGTTTGTATGCAAGGGCATAACTACAACTTTGTGGGCCACATAGCAAGATCTTAAAAGGGCCCCCCAAAGGTCAAAAAAACACATACATTTGCCCCCACACATAGCCCATTCATGTTATGTCACACAAACCCCATTCAAACTATGCCACAGAGAGCCCATTCAGGTTATGCAACAAAGCAGGGCTGGATTAAGGCCTCTAGTGTCCCCAGGGCAACTAGGTTGTGGGGGCCCCATCAAGCCTCACAGAGCCTACCTCCACCACAACCCACCTAAGGCACACGGAGCCTACTCTCCCTTCCCCCAAGCCACACGGAGCCCTACTGCCTTCATCCTCACCCCTGATTACTCACCTCGGCTCGCTCGTGATTCCAGCAGAGCTGCTCTCTAGTCCCTCATCAGTGTCATGGATGTGATGTGTCATGTGACGCAGAAGAGGGGACTTGGGAGCCACTCTGCAATGTATGTGACTAACTGTGTTGCTGCATACAGTACAACCACACAGTCATGGCAGCAGTACTCCCATCCGAGAACAGGTGCCCCTGGAAACCTGTTCTCGGCTGGGTCCCACCTCTGTGTGTGGGGACCCTGGGGCAACTGCCCCTGTTACCTCACCCTGCCACACAGTAATACCCCTTATACACATTATGCCACACAGACACCTGGGCCCCCCTCAACGGCCCTGATTGGACTGGCCCACCTTGTGTGCGTGAATGGGTGCAGGGAGAGGAGCAGGCCACAGAGGCAGCTCGGGCACCATAGCAGCCACACACCTTGCACCCACGGTAGTTACACCACTGTTTGCAAGTATTTTCGCAAACAGTGGGGTCCTGCACAATCAATGGAATGGGGTTATAGGTGAAAACAAATAAAGGCTGCAGGTGTACTTCAGAGTCCAGTCTTTAACATGCCAATGCCGAGTATACCAGCTGGATTATTGCATTATTGTTTGTGTGTATACGTACCACTGATTGTTCATGTCGTCGCTTGTTTATGTCATTATATTGTTTTATGTGAAGGTTCCATTTTTTCATGTGTCAGCAGGAGCTCACTTTCTTTCTCTATGTGAAGAAAGATAATGATGATGGTAAAAATAATATTAATAATAATAATAAATCAAATTGAAAAAAAATCTGCATACAATGCCAATGGGCCTGATTCACTATGGATCACTATTGCGATCGCAACTGTGATTACGCAAGCAGACCCTCTGCGAAAATATGCTAATGAATGCTATCGCAATGCATTGCACTGCCAGCATAGATGCCCAATTCTGCCCACTACCGCTATCTCACATCTGTAATACCTTGCAATCCTGCGTATACATCGGCAACATCGAGTAACATCAGCCTTTCATGCACAAACAGGTCTGCCCTTACTCAGAGATTGCTAACCTCGTTGCACGCACTGAGCACTCAAGCTGCCGTAGCAGTGGCAAATTTATGCACGCCCATGCAAGGGCGTTCAAACAGACAGGCACACCTGTCTTTCTCTGACCGCTCCCCGACACCACCCCTAAACGCTCACTACCTGTCACTCACTCTGCAATGACTCTGCGTGGTCTCTGCGATCGCAGTGGGATCGCAGGGATGCCTTCGTACACGAGCACTGTGATGCATACAGATGCGCAGTACACAACAATCATCCATCTGTGTGCGTAATCTCAATAGCGATCCATAATGAATCAGGCCCAATGTTCATGTAGTTGGGAGATAATTTGCAACTACGCATGCACAAACACTTCTGAAAACCCCAATGACACATGCGTTGCCCAGAGTGTACGCACAAAGTGTTGCAATTGATTCAGATGGTATCAGAAAAGTGGTGGAAAAGTAATGGGCATTCCTGGGCAGTGACTGCGCATAAGCAGAGCATCTATTCACCCGTTGTTCTGCTATGCAGAGCAGCAGTGTGTGATCTGCCCAACTTCCCTCCCACACCGGAGGACACTGTGGACTGCGGGAGAGATGGCTGGAAAGTCACAGAAAAACGTCAATGCAAGTGGCTATGGGTCACAGCCACACAGTCATAAACATAGGAGGCAACGGTCAGACAGAGAAACTACACCTGCCATAGAGCTGGTGCAATCTTCGATGGTGCGATCGATGGTGGTGTATAAGTACGCACCAGTCGGTATTGTAGAGTGCATGCTAAAAGTGGGTGTCCTTGCATATTTGGCCGCACAAATGTACACAAGGGAAGGAGTTTGTAATCCATTTGCATAAAGTCACAGACGGCGACTGCCAATAGATGCTGCTGTGTTCGCTTTTGTGTGTGACTGAGGCCCAGTATGTGCTATTGAATTAATGAAAAGAACATACAGTAACTGCTTCAGTGCCTCTTTTGTCCAGCAGATGGATGCATGGCACTACATATGATTGCTGAATTCAGGGCTTGGCAGTAACAGCATAGAAGTATTACTGTAAATCTGTGGAATGGCCCTCTTTAGTGGCTGCAATGGAGTTAAAAACAGGACTCACAAGGCCAGGGGCGCCGAGAGGGGGGAGGGAGCGGGTACAGATTACCCGGGCCCGGGCTTCCTGAGGGGCCCGGCGGGGGCCCGGGTCTGGCGCCGCTCCCCCTCCCTCACAGCAGCCCAGCAGCAGCCACAGCAGTCTCCTATGTGTGTGGGGGGGAGCGATCACACTGATCGCGCCCCCCCCTGGCTTTGCGCCGGGCTGAGGGGGTTCAGAGCGCCCCCCCTCCCCAGTGTGCAGCAAAACGGCAAAACTTTTTTTTGCCAGGAAGGGGGCGTGGCCACACCTCCCGCGATTAGGCCACGCCTCCCCGCGGCTCTCAGCGGGCCTGCACAAGGCCTGATTCATTACGGATCACTATTGCGATCTCAGCTGCGATTACAACGCAGTTCTACTGTGATAATATGCTAATCTTTGCATTTGCTCAGCCAGCATAGAGACGCCCGCTTAATCGGTAACATCGGACCCTCACGAAGAATTACAGCAGGTCTGACCTGTCTCAAAATTGCAACTCTTGTCACACGCAGTGAGTACTCCAGCTGGGAATGCTGTTGCAGTGGCTAATTTATGCACACCTTGGAAACGGCAATCAAACGGACAGGCAAGTCTGCGTTTCTCCGACTGCTCTCCCGTCACCACCCCTTAACGCTGAAGTCCCGTCACTTACTCTGTGATGGCTTTGTATCTGCGTACGTGATCACAGTGCGATCGCAAATTAACTAGAGGGATTTTTAACTTATCTAAAAAAAATGTAAGTGAATCCCAGATAAATCTATTATCAAAAGGTTTAAAATTTGGCCACTCCTCTAACCCCAATCTGTTGACCTATTTGTGGAACTGAATAAATACATTTGAAATGTATGTAGGAAAATATATTTTGCCATAAAAAATCTTAAAAAATGGAAAATTGAAGTCCTACCTGTTATTATTAATGCTTCTACTTTTGGGGATGACATACTCCTAACAGAGAAGGATAACACTCCGTTTAATGATTTGTGTGACCTTTTGGCTTAGAATAACATATCTGTACCCCATTTTGATATTAAAACAGACTTCAGTAGTACAGGTTGAGTCTCCCATATTAAAATATTCCGAAATACGGAATATTTTTAGCATGACTGAGATAGTGAAACCTTTGATTTTTGATGGTTTAATGTACACAAACTTTGTTTAAGGCACAAAATTATTAAAAATAAAGTATAAACTGACTTATAGGCTGTGTGTATAAGGTGTATAAGACAGATAAATTAATTTCATGTATTTACACAAACTTTGTTTGAGCTACAAAATTATTGAAAATATTGTCTAAAATTACCTTCAGGCTGTGTGTATAAGGTGTACATGAATCATAAATGCATTCTGTGTTTAGATTTAGGCCCTATTCCTAAGAAATATAAATATCTTATGCAATTATTCCAAAATACGGAATATTCCGATATCCAAAATACCCTTGGTCCCAAGCATTTTGGATATGGGAGACTCAACCTGTACCTTAAAAAAATCTGGGTGTAAATATAGATCCAAATTTTACCCACTTAAATTTAAAAGTCCCCCTATAGAAACTTTCTGCCAGAAGACTTTAAAAGATTTTGGGACCTTATGTGCTAAATCCTGCAGTACTTCCAAGTATAAACAAAACCTTACAATTAATGAGAAAAAAGCCTTGAAGGAACTTCAGGAGGACGAATCCCTTACAATGAAACACTCTGAGAAGGGGGTGGTTTGGTGATTCAGGACACCGTAGACTATGTAAGGGAAGCACAAAGACAGTTGTCTGATAAGAAATTCAGTATCCTTGAGAAAGATCCAACAAAGGAATATCAGGATATACTGTTGACTTTACTGCAGGATGCACTTTCTAAATCGATTATATCCCATCACATCTACTTATTATCACCTGTCACATCCACTTATTATCACAAAGCACTTCACAATCCACCTGGTCACCCCATTATCTCTGGTATTGGGTCCTCACAGCCAATTTGTCACACTATCTAACTATAAAACAAAAGAGAGAGTGGTAATAAAGGAAAATATGAGTCTTCTATGGCCTTTGTGTCTAAGCAAACTAGTGTAGCGCATAAGGTTAAGAATATTATAAATAAAAACTTTTCGGTTTTGAAACTTGATATGATGCTGAAAAATGAGTTGGATGTTACCCCTACTATCGTTTTCAGGAAGGCGAACAATACTCCATTGAATTGGCTCAGCACTAAACCCTGGGGCTGCTTTAAAAGCAGCCATAATAGGTGTATTACGTGTAAACACATATGCCATCAACAGACCAACTTTTCTTCCTTTTACACAGGACAATCATTCTCTATTAAATCATTTTTGAATTGTGAGTCAGATTTTGTGATCTATGTCCTTTTCTTAGAAAATAAAAAAATCGTATCTTAGAACACCGTAGAAACATCGTTAGTGGTGTAACGAACATAGCTTACTGCAACTATAATTGAACAGTTTCCACGCACTCAGCGAGGAGGCGACCGTTACCGTAGACTGTGTGCTAGAGAAGCATACTGGATATATTCACTTCATACCTTTTTCCCAGAGGGTCTTCATGAAAAATGTGGAATTGGATTTTTAATTTATTTTGATTTCTTATATTTTTATATTTTCTGGGATTTTTATCCGATATATATATATGCTGATATAATTAATATATTTTATTTAGTATGTTTTTTAATAGTAAGGATCAGGAATATCCAGTACATGTCATGTTATATTATTATGTCAGTATCAATATTCCTTAGTATGGATAATAGGTTGTTTATGTAATATTGGAATACTTTTTCTTGTGTAATATTGGAATACTATTATCTATGTTCATCAGCTCTATTTTTATGCCTTTTTTTTTCTTTATTTTTTACACTTAAGTCTATTTTAAATTGAATGTTATTATTGTAAAGAACTTTTTTTTATATATATGTCAGCTAGAGAATTACAGGCCAGGTGTAGGAAACTACAAAATAATTTACACTATTTGGAGGAAACTGCCTATTTAAAGAGCCACATCTGACATGTACTTTGCCTTCTGAGGAAACCAGGAGTCATCTGACCCGGAGAAACGCGTCAAGGTTTATGCTGACTCTACTGATTTATGCAATTTGCTATACTTCTGAAGCATGAGCATTAATGTATCGGAGCCTTGTACGGATTACCTCATAGCCTGGCCCGCCAAGAGCTGAGGTGGGCCCAGGTAACAGGGGGTGTGGCCTAATTGTGGGAGGCGTGGCCATGCCCCCTTTCCAAAAAAAAGAGAAAGCTTTGCAGCGCTGCGCACTGGGGAGGGGGGAGCGCTCTGAGCCCCCTCAGCCCTGCTCAAAGCCAGGGGGGGCATGATCAGTGTGATCCCTCCCCGTGACCACCCACAGCTATAGCGAGTGGCCAGGAAGATGGTCGTGATGGTCAAGACCATCGCGACCATCGGGCTTGCGACGAGACCTTGTGGTAGGGTCTCGTTGCCGCAAGCCCCAGAGAGATTTCGGCTCTAACAGAGCCGAAATCTCTCCCACTGACATCATTCGTGATGTCAGTGGGGCCGCCCCCAAACGGAGGTGTTCACATGGGAACGCCTGCGTTTGGGCAGCCAGTCCCCTGGCCCGCCCATCAAGGGGGGCAAGCTGTCACTCAACATCGACAGCTCGCTCCCTTTGTTGCAAGACCCGGAGCGACAAAGTGCCTGTCGCTATCTGTGTCTCGAGCATGCCCTTGTGGATGTTGCTAATCCACACCCATTCTCGCTGTCCACTCAGCTCCATTGTAGTTTTCCCGCATTCTCCTATGGTAATCCAATCATCTTAATTCCGGGCAATAACCCGGTATTTGGACCTAAACAAAGTCATCTGACTGTCTCCGGTGGCCATTTTCTAATAGACATTATCATTACATTCTGCCATTTTGGCATAGGTTACATCTTATTAATATATATGTTATAATAAAAACATTTATATTTTCACTATCCGAGGAATATATTTTAAGAGACAATAAAACTACAGTTCTAAAATGAGATTACCAAGTCAATTTAAAATACCATCATAATACATTAAAAATGTTAACACCTATAAATATACACAATGTCACAAAAATAAAATATATCCATAATAATAACAGTTAAAATTCCTCTTATAAATATAACATAAAAACAATAATCATTATTCCCAACTTTTTGTGAGGAGGGGATATACGTATATACACACACATTGATTACAAAAATGGTGCAATTTCAAAAGATTAGTTTAGGCCATGTGGGACCATTGTATTTAACGTATATATCCAATACATCTCTTTTTGCAAGAGTTTTTTCTCTCTATCTCCTCCTCTCTCTCCCAATTGTACCAATTCGATCGCTTTAAAGGTTAGACCTATAGGATCTGTATTGTGATATTTCATAAAATGCTTAGGTACCGAATGGTTATCCAACTTGTTTTTAATTGCTGTGAACATGCTCCTGTATTCTTATTTTAAGATTTCTTTGAGTTTTTCCTATATACTTTAAATGACAGGGGCATTCAAGTTGATATATGACCCATGAAGTTGAACAATTCATTAGGTCCTTTATTTTAAAAAAGTGGGAATCATTAAAATTATAAAATTTATTTGTGACTCTGCTTGTGTATTTGCATATATTGCACGTGTTACATTTATAAAAACCTTTTGTGCCTTGTAACCATGGTTTTTTATTTTCTCCCAGTGGTCTCAAAAGGCTTGGAGCTAGTTGATCTTTTAAATTCTTTGCTTTTCTAAATGTTATAAAAGGTTTTTCTGGTAGAATGGAATTTAATATGTTATCGGATTTAAGTACCCCCCAATGTTTATTAAAGGCTTTTCTAATTGCCTTATCCTTACTACTAAAATCAGTTACAAACACCATCTTATCGAAATCTTGTTTTTTAGGTTTATATTGTAAGAGTTCATCCCTGTTTCTTGCATTGGCTCTACTGGCTGCTTTTGTAATTATATCCTCCGGATATTTTCTTTCCCTAAATCTTTCGACGTATGTGTTGATTTGTTCTTTGCATACGTCATCAGAACTACAATTTCTTCTTATGCGGCAGAATTGTGAATAAGGTATGTACGTTTTGCAACTAGTTGCATGGCCACTATTAAAATGGATGTAGCTATTCGTATCCACATTCTTAATATAATTCCGGGTTAATATTTCACCATTTTTACTTTGTATCACCAGATCTAAATACTCAATTTCTTTGCTGCTTATTTTGTAAGTAAAGGACAGATTATATTCATTCATTTGGATATATTCTATGAATTTAGCAACATCTTCCTCCAATCCATCCCATATTATCAATATGTCATCAATGTATCTTGCATACAATATTATATTTTTTGTAAAAGGATGATCCCCATATACATATTTCTGCTCCCAGCTTCCCATATGGAGATTGGCAAAGCTGGGAGCAAAAACAGTGCCCATTGCGGTTCCTTCGATTTGTATGAAGTACTGGTCTAAAAATTTAAAGTAGTTATGACTTAATATGAACTCAATTAATATACATAAAAAATCTTTATGTTGTTCATCTATCATCTGGTCCATACTCAGAAACTCTTGACAGCTTTGTATCCCTTTGGCAATTAGAAAAGCCTTTAATAAACATTGGGGGGTACTTAAATCCGATAACATATTAAATTCCATTCTACCAGAAAAACCTTTTATAACATTTAGAAAAGCAAAGAATTTAAAAGATCAACTAGCTCCAAGCCTTTTGAGACCACTGGGAGAAAATAAAAAACCATGGTTACAAGGCACAAAAGGTTTTTATAAATGTAACACGTGCAATATATGCAAATACACAAGCAGAGTCACAAATAAATTTCATAATTTTAATGATTCCCACTTTTTTAAAATAAAGGACCTAATGAATTGTTCAACTTCATAGGTCATATATCAACTTGAATGCCCGTCATTTAAAGTATATAGGAAAAACTCAAAGAAATCTTAAAATAAGAATACAGGAGCATGTTCGCAGCATTAAAAACAAGTTGGATAACCATTCGGTACCTAAGCATTTTATGAAATATCACAATGCAGATCCTATAGGTCTAACCTTTAAAG
Source organism: Taudactylus pleione (assembly GCA_031769625.1). Classification (NCBI taxonomy): domain Eukaryota; kingdom Metazoa; phylum Chordata; class Amphibia; order Anura; family Myobatrachidae; genus Taudactylus; species Taudactylus pleione. The sequence continues at coordinate 9,416,425 of JAUIMM010000453.1, forward strand.
CGATCAAATTGGTACAATCGCAAAAATAGATGTCTTGGATATATACGTTAAATATAATGGTCCCACATGGCCTAAACGAATCTTTTGAAATTGCACCATTTTTTAATCAATGTGTGTATATACGTATATCCCCTCCTCACAAAAAGTTGGGAATAATGATTATTGTTTTTATGTTATATTTATAAGAGGAATTTTAACTGTTATTATTATGGATATATTTTATTTTTGTGATATTGTGTATATTTATAGGTGTTATCATTTTTAATGTATTATGATGGTATTTTAAATTGAGTTGGTAATCTCATTTTAGAACTCTAGTTTTATTGTCTCTTAAAATATATACCTCGGAAGGTGAAAATATAAATGTTTTTATTATAACATATATATTAATAAGATGTAACCTATGCCAAAATGGCGGAATGCAATGATAATGTCTTTTAGAAAATGGCCACCGGAGACAGTCAGATGACTTTGTTTAGGTCCAAATACCGGGTTATTGCCCGGAATTAAGCTGATTGCATTACCATAGGAGAATGAGGGAAAACTACAACGGAGCTGAGTGGACAGCAAGAACGGGTGTGGATTAGCAACATCCACAAGGGCTATTATCTAAAATGATGGCACCTGCGCTCTTTGGTGCTATACGCCAGTTCTCAAAATGGCGCCTGAAAAGTATCGCGGGATTTGGCCCCCGCGCATGAGAGGACGGGTGTGGATTAGGTACATCCACACGCGCCAACATCTAAAATGGCAGCACCCGTTGTTTGTGGTGCAGCACGCCAGTTTCCAAAATGGCATCTGTAAAGTATCGCGGGACTTGGTCCACGCACATGCGCAGTCTAGTCATTAATGGCGGCGCCGGAAACACCGCATATGGCCATTTCAATTAACTTCTAAGGGGTATAAATAGGAGACAAGATCACCTAGTGACATCCTCCTGACGAAGTCCAGCCTAGAGAGCGTAAGAGACGAAACGCGTTGAGGACGGGTGACGTATGACGCCAGCACTTTTCTCGAGCTGGGCAGTGGCCCTTAAGATAAGCAAATTTGAAATAATTTTTAATGTAATTGTGATTTTATCCAGGGGTTTATTTTGAGGGGTGTATGTAATAAACTTGTGTCAATGCTACACCATGAGAGCATTTTTCTTTTTTCTATGTATTCCCTCTAAACTCTGAACATATGTAATATTGGTGCCAGTTAAAGAGCGGAAGAACCCTGATACGGAGTTCCAAGAGTGTTTGGTTATATGCACAAATATATAACCCATCTGGTACGGGCATTTGATTATTTTTCTTTTCATATCCACATTAACAAAACTATTACACTATGAGGCGCTATGTTTTCACTTTTTGTTTTACATATATATATATATATATATATATTTGAAGTGGGGGTATGGAAATATCATTGCCCACATGATATTCCCTTGCCGGGCTGCCAGTGTACAATGTGAGTCTGGTATGTACACGCCCCTTCCTCAATTAGTCACGACCCCTTTCTGGAAGCAGAGGAACACCTTCTATAGAAAAAAAATGTTAGGGGTGGAGAGGCGCAACTGGGAATTTTTACCCTGAGCTCCGCAATGTCTAGAACCGGCCCTGATAGCAGTAGATGTAATACACTGTTTGTGGTAGTCTGGAGCTCAGGATATTGCTATCTGTTATAGGGCCTGATTCAGATGTGGACCCAAAGGCCATCACAGCTGCGATGTCTCAAGGATTCGCAATTGAGAAAATATGCTAATGAGACACTTGCCACCCAGTGCTTAGAGACGCCTACTAAAAGCATCTCACATCTGCTTAGAGACGCCTACTAAAAGCATCTCACATCCGCTGCTCGCGTACAAAACCAGAAACAGCGGATACATTGAACGCAGATCAGGCGGCCATCAACCTAAGCTATCGCAGACATAACGGGTCTCCAGACATGCAGAGGGCTTTACTGCTGCGAGCAAGGATGCAGTGGCTAATTTATGGATGCCCAGAAAACAGTGTTTAAATGGTCCCAACATAGCTGCGTTTTTCTAGCCACACCCGTTACCTCTCTCAAATGCTGTGCATGTGTAGAGCAGCTTACACGCATGCGCAATGGCTAACAGTAGCAATCTGCATAAATATCTGCATTGTGTACGCATCTCAATCAGCCCCATAGTGTGCTGGGCATGATCGCGGTTCTGACACTGAAGGATAATAGCACAGGTGGTCTAGAGTACAACACTTGTGATATAGTGTACTTGTGGGCAAACAGCAGTAGGGATCTTTGGAGAAGAGAGTCTCCTGGTCTGACATGTCCTCATGTATATTGGGGAGTAAATACATGCGGCGATTCTGCACATACACAGTAGCACATGTCAGAGGTCAGACCTCTCTTAGCTGAGTCGCAACAAGTCCTAGTGACCACTGTCTTTCTTCTTTTTTCTGGATACTGCTGGAGGGAGGCAGAGCAGGAGTACACTCCTATCAACACCCCCTTGCTTAAGACTGCCTTCAATCACAGGACACAACATGAGCATCATATCACATTTGACGTCTCTTTCCTGCAATAGAAGACAAGGAGGGCTAGGCAAGGACATTTTTTAAAACAAAGCATCAACATTTTAAATATGTTCCAGCCCACATTTCTGCAAAATAAAAAAAATGAGCATGAGAAATTATTCAACTGGAAACATAAACTGCACTAACTAAAACATTCGTCATCAGATACCTGACAAAATGGTCTTATGCAGCAATGTTGATGGCCCTCTAAATCACATTTAGTCGCAGAAACAACAAAAGCAACTGCAGTGGCTCTCCCATTTCCTTCCACCACAGTTGGATACACAACCCTTGATACATTCATGCTTTTCAGGCATTTGTTTTAGAAATCAGGATCAATAGTAGACTGCCACTTCTACCAATTATAGGTTTGGATCATGAAGTCTTTGAGGTATACAGCAAACAAGTCCAGCATCTTCTCACTAAACTTCCTAGGAAGTTTCCTCTTGTTGCTCCTCATGGATCTCCTGTTCCTTGAATAATTCTTATTTTTGCTATTTCACTCTTCTCAGACACACTTTCAGCTGCAAGCATACCCTATGACACAAGTACCCATGACTAAAAGTCATCACTGTTAACACTAACTAAGTTGTGGAGGCCCCCACCAAGCCACATGGAGCCTACCCCCCTCCCCTGCCACACATTAAACATGCACACACACACATATAATATATATGTAGCAAACATATATTTTATATAACATACACACTAACACACACATACAGTATACACACACATAAACACTAACACATAAACAATATACAGTACACACGCTAGCACATATATACACATTAACACATGCATACACACTAACACATACACAGTATACACACACTAACACATACTGTATATACAATACAACATACACATACATACACATATATACACACACATACAGTATACACTCACTAACACATACTGTATATACAATAACACATACACATATATACACAAACACATACATACATATATATAAATAATAAAAAAGTACATATACACACTTACATTCTATGCAGCTGCTGATCACTTCATTAGGCCATGCCCCCTTGCGCCGTAATGCCGTGATTTACAGGTCATATGGGGGTGGGGCTTGTCATTTTGGCTCTGCCCCATCTTGGCAATGGTAAGGAGGATTGGTCCGTTGGGGAGTTTCTAGGTACTGAGAAACCCCCACCTGTATGCTCTAGTGGTGGGGGCCCCGGGACTACCGCCCCTGTCACCCTCCCCTTAATCCGGCCCTGCTAACTGAATGTTAACACTAACTGGACTAGTATCATGAAACACAATGTCCTGTGAAAGTATAAGTTTTCTGTTGTTAATGTCCCATAGACAATAGCCTTTGCTCTGATCACAGTATCCAAGCATGATGCATTCAATGAACTTGAAATAAAGTTTGTGTCTTATTTCCTTGGGTACATGAGCATAAGGTCTACTTCCAAACACATGAAGATGGCTATTATTTTTTTTTTACCTGTCCATCCTTTCAATGGTGTCATCTCCTTGACAGCCACTGAAGGAGATCGATTTTTCAGACAAACGGCTGTTCTTAATGCTTCAGCCCAAAATTTCTTATAGAGATTTGAATCACAGCATAGCTCTGGTTCTCTCAACCATTGTTCTGTTAGTTCTTTCACTGGCGCCTTTTGTTCTGGAAGCCATTTTCTCTTAAAAACATGGCTAGTTCCCTATTCGTGTATTCTCCACCATTATAAGATTTTAGAACATTTAGCTTCTGACCTGTTTGGTTTTTCAATTAGATTCTTGTACATATTGACACTACTTGTTACTTTGCTTTGTTCTTCAAGTATTTAAACATATATCATCCTTGTGGCATCATCAACGAGTATCATGAAGTAACGCCTGCCACTCATGGATTAAACCTCCAATGGTCCCCACACGTCAGTATGTACTAATTCCAATGGCACTTGTGCTCTGAATGTGAAATTAAGAAATGTGCAACATGTTTGCTTGCCTTTCACACAGTTCTGACATGCTGGTCTTTCAGGATTGTCCTTTGACATGACAGCTACCATACCACTCTGAAGATTCTGTACTTAATCATAGCCTGGATGTTCCGCCTGCCTGTGCTACAGTTCCATTGATTGGGTGGGTTCCTCAGCGACCATAGCACAGCACTCCTCAGCATCAAGGGTATATAGTTGTTGGTACCCGGTAGATGTGGCAATAACTGGACTCTGTATCCTCTCTGCTCAAGAACACTCACAGCAACCAGACTGATTCCTAGGTTAGGGCACACAGTATGCCTTCCACATTAGTAACAACTTCCTTGCCTTATAACGATATGCAGTCGGGAAACCGGCTGCCTTAATACCGACAGCCGGCTTCCCGGCTGCTTTATCCCGGCGTGGGATAAATGACCGGCATCTATATCTAGACGCCGGTCATTTACCCGATGCCGGGAGACCGGTGCCCGGCATCCCGATCGAAGTGATTCCGGGCGCCGCGAGCGGACAGCCGCGGGGAAGGAGGGTTAGGTTTAAGGCACCCAGGTGGGACTTAGGGTTAGTCACCCCCCCGGGAGGGTTAGGCTAGGGGAACGGGGGTTAGGGTTAGGCACCCCCCCGGGGGACTTAGGTCTAGGCAGCGGGGAAGGGGGGGTTAGGGTTAGGCACTTAGAGGGGGGGATTAGGGTTAGGCACTTGGGGGGAGGTTAGGGTTAGGCACCCCTAAGGAGGGTTAGGTTAGTGTATACTTACCTTAGGGACGATCAGGATTTCCAGCGCTGTTGGCCTCCCGCTGCCGGGCTCTGCTGATCTGTCGGGCTGCTGCTGCCGGGAATCGAACTGCCGGCCATGCGGCAGCCGGGATTCCATACCGATTCCCTTATAACACCCTGAGCTCCAGACTGTCTATATATATATATATATATATATATATAATTTGCATATTGCTGTTACACCTGTGATATTCCTGTGTCATTTGCCAATTGTTGTTCTACCTGATCCAATAAATCTAAGAACTGATTAAGCTGTACCACATGTGGACTAATCGCCACCAGCACCAATAACATACTTAACACCATATGCATCTTGGACAAGCACATTGTAAGTAAAAAGGAGGGAAGAGGGGAAGAATTGGAAAAACAATTGCGCAGGAGTAAAAGTAGGTCAGAAAATGAAGTCTACTCAGGTAGGGTCTCTACTTCAAGGAAAAGATGGGGGTGCTCCCTAGAGTGTACGTTTATATGCAGCAAGAGAGGGTAAAGAAAAAGACTCCTATGCGAGGCACACCCCACAATTACATACTCACAAGAAATAGAATAGTAGTGTAAACATAACTTTTATTAAATAATCAATAAAAAGAGAAAAAGAGAACATCACTAGAATAACTATCTATGACCATATTACGGAGATAATTGAATGATCAAAGCACTAATATCACACACAGACAAAAAAAAATATTTAATTAAAATTGACGAAAAATAACAATAGTGACACAGGATAGTTATGTGTATAATCTCAGACACTGTTATCGTGTATCCCTATGCAATATGCAGAACACAGATGTATGTAGTCTGTATCTACTGTGATGAATATGGTTAGATCTAAGCAGTAACAGATATAATGTATGTGTTTTAAGTATGGTACCTTGCTGTAATTGCCATATATATATATATATATATATATGTACAGGATCTAAACGTTGTGCAAGCTGCGCTATCAATGCCGCCCACATGTATTCAGAAACCAAAATATTATTCTGCATATAGTGGAAGAAACTGAAATTTATACAAATGACAGTGTATTGTTGTTATCAATATGTATAGCTTGCTACAGTTGCTGCACACATATATATGAATGGAATCTAGTCATTCTGCATGCAGTGGTAAAAATAAAAAAATGGAGATCAATGTGACACCTCACTGTGATAGTCACACACCTATATGCAGAATCTAATAGTGCTGTATGCAGCAAAAAAGATATATAAGTTAAAGCTTATGAGCAAAAATCATACATCTAATATAAATGTCGAACACTAAGTACAGTAAGGGCAATGTCACAACATAGCAAATAAATATTACATAAATTATAAGAAAGAGAAAAGGTGAAAATGAAACTTAAATAAATCTAATATACATTTAGTCTAATACATATATACTAAAAAGCTGTTCACCATCAAACAGAACCATAATCTAATCACAATGGATATACTGGTGATACGAGGCATCACTCTATTATACCAGGGAGAGTACAGGTTCAAATGATATCTAAATAGATTGAAAAATCAGAGTATGTGCACTTACAGGCCAGATTCTGCTGTCCAACGTCATACAATGTAGAGGACGATGAATGAGTTTCACTGTCTCTAGGCACAATTGGAAACAGTGTAGTCTGCTTCTGCTGTTAGTGCCTATAATATCCTGAAATCCCTGTTGCACTAAGCAGCGCAGGGAATCAAAGTAAATGGCAACTAATGAGAGAGCAGAGAGATGAAAAGAGAAATAGTACCTGTCCCTAAATCTCCCAGGAGGTTGATGGTGTGGAGATCCACAGTGCGCACTGGGATCCCCTCAGCTGAAGAACCGACACGTGTTTCGCCGGAAGCAGGCTTTGTCTTTACCTTCTCTTGCTGCAAGCACATTGTACCCTGGTTTAACTATTGTCTTGGAAGACTACTGCTCCCAGCACAATTCACTTGCACATTATAGTGACAGTTTACTTTGCTATGAGGTCATACCCAGCCTGCTGTTGCTGTAACCCCAATACTCTGCCCAGGTGTTAGGATCTGTGTTTGTTGTGGCCCCAGGGTGGTAACAAAAGCAGACTCCGGAACAGATTTAGGGGTCTATTTACTAAGCACTGTTATGAGATGTTTGTTGTGGACCCAGGGTGGTAACAAAAGCAGACTCCGGAACAGATTTAGGGGTCTATTTACTAAGCACTGTTATGAGACAGTGAAAAGTGATGTCTGTGATAAGGTGCCAGCCAATCAGCTCCCAACTGTCATTTTTCAAACACAGCCTGTGAGATGGTAGTTGGGGGCTGATTGGCTGGCACCTTATCACAGACATCACTTTTCACTCTGTCTCATAACACTGCTTAGTAAATAGACACCATAAAGTGAAAAGTAGGTTGTTTAATGTAAGTACTAGTAGACATGTACAAGAATAATACTGATTAACATCTGTGACTGAAGGAACAATAGTGATGCAATGAATGAATGTCCAGATCAGTGACAGAACTAAAATAAAGTCTTGATTAACTGAGGTAACTGTGGAGCTGAAGGAAAAGTCCAGTAAGTGAGTGGTAATAGCTGGGTAGGGAATCCGGGAAAACTGTGATAATAGCTGAAAGGGAAATCAGGCAATGCTGAGACGATGGCTGAACAGGGTTATCCAGAAATGCTGTAATAGTTGCTGAAAGGGAAAGCAGGTAATGCTGGGATGATGGCAAAACAGGGTAATCCAGAAATGCTGTAATAGTTGCTGAAAGAGAAAGCAGGCAATGCTGCGATGATGGCTGATCAGGGTTTTAGCTGAAAACTCAGGTGCAGGCTGCAGTAGGTAATTGGGGAAATGGGTAGGTTTGGGAACTTCAGGTTCAGGGAGGTGTGGGTAGGTAGAAGGAGCAGGACTTGATCCACAGCAGGGAGCAAGGCAAGGTAGAGTGGTGCAAGTTTGCAGGCAGCCAGGGACCGGCAAGGAGCTGAGGTAACACCGGAGCTAAGGTCTGGATCAGGAGCGCAGAGAACTCTCTCATAGTTGATACTGAAACACGTTGCACTGGACACTACAGGGAGCTCTAAACCCCCTTAAGGACCCAGTAGCAGAGCGTGAGTGGCTGGAGTGATCACCTGATGCATCAGGATAGCCCACTGTCACATGACCTGAGGCAAGATGGCCACACCCATGTACCTGTGGTGCTGAGACACTGCGAGACTTACCCTTGCCAGGATGGCCCAATGCTGGCTAACCCCTGCCCATCTCCACGCGCCAGCTCCCTTGCCAGAAGGACCACGCCACAGCGCACTCACCGGTAAGGACCGTAAACCTCCACGATGCGAAACCCTGGTCGTGTCACCAGGGAGGCACATGGATGTCCTTGCAACAGTCTGTTGCTCTCTGAGCTACAAGATATACTACTGGCAGCCCACCCTCACTCACCCAACCACCGTGATTACATACCAAATCAAGATTTCTCCCCATTGGCAGGCACACTTGGGGGTTTTCATTAATAGTGAAGCACTTGTGTGACACAAACATGTACACGACAAGTGCCTCCTGGTTTTACTATATTCTGATAAGTATGGTTGCAGTGGTACATTTAACAGTGGATAAAATAACCCCAAAATTACCTTTAGAACATATTTTAGCCATATTTTAGATGGAAAGAGGAAGCTGAAATGTTTAAGAAAGCTTTTTGTTGTGACTAAAAGTTGTGAGGGAAATATAGTCTCCCTGTAATTAAAAATGAATTACAGAACTTAATTTGGAAATTTACTTTTGATATTGAAAGAAATGTATTCAAAAATGGGTTAAAATGTCTGTCCTGGTCATGTGCAGTCGGTGGCAGACAGTTATGCGCACTTGCTCTTTGTGCACACCCCGGTCACAGCAGCACCCTCCCACCAGTATTGCCCTCTATCCTTAACTCAATTGTCCCAGTGTCAGTGACAGAAAATCCACCAGACTCTCCACCAAGATGCCACTTAGTACTTACCCAGGGTCCTTCTTCAAGGCCTAGTGGCACTGAAACATCGCAATTTGGGCAAAGGTAGGAGACTAGCTGCCTCTGAGCAGCCATAGCTGCAGCCTGGCTCCTGCTGCGTTTGATGGGAACCGACCTCATAGAGAAGAAAGTGACAGTTGGAATTGAACATCGATGTTTTACCATATGCATTTCAACAATGAAGAAGACATACTTATACAGGCATTGGGAATTGTCCAATTCTTCATATATTCAGCTGCAGAACTCCAATATTTTAATGACTTGCCCCAGTTACAATTCATGAAATACTTTTGTTGTGTCATCAAAACACTAAGGGGGTCATTCAGACCCGTTTGCGAGCAAAGGACGCTCGCAAATGGGTCGATGTTGCCCCACTGCGCATGCGCGAGACCTGGATAGCGACGGGCTCTCCATCGCTCCGGGTCTCGCACCAAAGGGGGCGTGCTGTCGATGTTGATTGACAGCATGCCCCCTTTGGTGGGTGTGCCGGGGGCATGACTGCCAGACGGAGGCGTTCCCATGGGAACGCCTACCATCTGAGTCCGGCCCCACTGACATCAGTAATGATATCAGTGGGAGTGATTTTGGCTCTGATAGAGCCAAAATCACTCCTGGGCTTGCTGAAACAAGACCCTACCGCAGGGTCTCGTCGCAAGCCCGATGGTCGCGATGGTCTTTGACCATCACGACCATCTTTTTGGCCGCTCGCATAAGCTGTGGGTGGTCACCCACAGCTACCAAATTTAGCTGGGACGGCCCTGATTCAGAGCGAGCGCTCTGGTCAGAGCGTTCAGCTCTGAATCAGGCCCTAAGGCAGTATCGTTTACAAATATAAGTGTTGATTGTTCCAGGTGTTTACGGTGACCCCGATTTGCCGGGAAAAAAAAAAACCTGAATAGGGTGCAACAATTTTGGATTTCCACATTAATTGGTCTGTAGAAATGAACTCTTCTGAAAGGGTTCATTTATCTCCTTTGCAACTTTTCTGCACTGCCATATGATGAACTGTATGGTATTTTCTCCCAAAAAAGGTGGTTGGGACCACAGCTTTAGTGGTTCTCATAGTTTATTGTGTAGACCAGAGCTCTCTTACACTAGACCCTGCAGCAGGTAGGAACCTGTGAGGGTTCTGTTTTGGGAGGCTGAGGTGGGAGGGGCACAAATGACAAGGGGAGAATGGTGAGCGAGCATATAGTAAGATCGGTGAGGGGGTATGCCTATTTCACTTTACATTTATGATTGGGTGAGGGATGCTCTAACACTTCTTTTTCAAACACAGCCTCAGGGTCTGATACAGAGTTGCACGTGCATTACTCAGAAATAAATACAGCTCTTCCCTTGTTTGCAGACATCTATGTTGCCGCACTGACCAATCCATCAGCATATGAAATTAACCATCATCACTATCAGTGCACATTTGCAACAGCACTACTCCTGGTGCAAGATATCAGTCTGCAATCAGATGGAGCTCTGCATAAGCTCAACTCTGCATCACACGTAATCTATCTACATGACCACATCATGCCCGCAGAACACTTAGCCTAGGTGTGAAGCCAAAAAGTCACAAACATTCACCCACAAGTGTATATGTGACTGAAATATGTATGACTCTGACTTATAGTACGTATGCCTGGCTTGGAGGCACGCACAGTTTGCAAAATGGACTTGTAAAACTGTGAATGTGTTAGAATCCGGAAGAAGCACAGCTCAGGAGCTCCTGATGAGGTGAGCTCTAGCGGCTGTAATCGGTCTCCTGATAACCAATCATGTATGCAGACCAGGGGTCATTGTACTAGGCTGTGTTCTGAATCTTGATTGCTGAAGCTGAGTTCAAAGCCTTGTTGGTTTCTGGACATGTGATGTTTGGCTGTTCAGCCTTATTTAGGGATTTTTCCTCTGACACTCATATGTAGGTTGTAATCAGCATGATCCTGTCAGTCCTGGCATTTCTTGGATACTTGCTCTATGCTGCTTTGTAGAATTCATTTATTTGTACTATTTGGAAGATCTTTCAGCATTTCTCCATAGTTCAGTCACTCTACAGGAGGGGAAGGCAATAAGCAGTCATCCAGCTGCTGTTGAACTACATATCCCAGCATGCCCTGCCAGTTTTAAAATGTCCTAATAGCAAAACTTTGGCAGAGCTTGCTGGGATATGTAGTCCCACAGCAGCTGGAAGGCTGCTTATTGCCCATCCCTGCTCTATGGTTTAATTATGATAATTTCTCCATAGTGCAATCAATCTGGATTATTCATAAGATCTACCCAGCATCTGTCTACAGTTTAATTATCAGCATTTCTCAACAGGACAATCTATTTGGGTTATTCAGAAGATCTGCTGAGTGTCTCGCTACTGTTTAATCATCTGTGCTATTTAGGAGTCTGGAACCCTATCAGTATGTCTCTACATTTCAACTAATCTGGGCTATTCAGAAGATTTGCCCAGCATCTCTTTACTGTGTAAATAATCTGTATTACTTGGAAGATTTATTCAGCATTTGTCTACTGTGTAAATTACCTGTTCTATTTGGAAGAGCTTGCTAGCAATTCTCTACTGTACAATTATCTGTGCTATGCAGAAGAGCTTCTACCTGCTAGCATTTCTCTACTGTGCAAATGATTTGTGCTACTTGGAAGATTTGTTCAGCATTTCTTATCTATGTAAATTATCTGTTCTATTTGGAAGATCATCCAAGCCTTTCTCTTCTGTGAAATAACCTGTGTTTTGAAGAAAACCTGTTACCTGTTAGCATTGCTGCGCTTTGCAAATTACAGTACTTGTGTTATTTGGAATGATCTGTCCAGCATTTTCCTACAATACAATTATCTGTGCTATTCAGAAAACTTGCTAGCATATTCTTCAGTGTAATTGCCAGAGCTATTCTGAAGATTTCTGAAGATTCTGTTTTCTATATATAGTTTTAGCATTATCTAGTTATTCCTATTTAGTTGACAAATTTAGCTGGTGCATTAAGTTCCTGGCGCCATCAATGGTACATTTAGCTAGTGCTTTTGATTTCATAAGCCATTTAGTAATTTTTGAAGTGTCCTGTTCACTTTAAATATATGTGTCTATGATCTTAAATCAGCACTACTTAGAGTTTAAGTCCTGGTGGAAGCCGAACACCAGTGAATATAGGAAAAGGGGTTGTCATAGGTGAAGGACTCAGCAAATTGGTTCTGTAGGTTCAGGATGACAGTAGGCACTCATAACAGAATAATGCCCTATATCTATAAAATGCCCCAGGCTGTCTCTATGGATCCTTTCTATGAAAAAGTAATATGGATATTATAGCTGAAGGCTTACTTTTTTTTATATATATTTATCTGTTACTTTTGCATTAACTTGTGGACTGAACATTTCTAAGTGGTTATATATATAACAGACACTTGAATATCTGTGATTTTTATTGGGGTACCAAACTCTAAATATGGCATCATCATAATAGTGTTGATTGAAGCTACTAAATGTATTTGTCTATTTTATTTATAGATTTATTAATGTTCTAACCTTAGTTTTTAATTTATTGTAGTTGTTGTGAAGTGCTTAGTAAAATCCCTTCTGTCACTTTAGGTACAGTAGATATCTGGGAAAGTTTGTTACATATTCAATCCATATAAATTTTGTGTATGTACATAAAGTGTGCAGTAGATAGATTCAAACATATTAATTTCTGTTTCTAATGCTACTAAAGTATTGATTGTAAAGATTTTAAATTATTTTTGTGATTATGTTTTAGTTTTCTGATATCTATCTATCTATCTATCTATCTATCTATCTATCTCAGCTGATGTTTTGGTTCAATTTCACTTAAAAGGTGACTGCTATACAGTTCAATGTGATTTGTCAAAAGCAATGGGGAAATGAAATGTTATGATAATTTGATCTACTATTTTATGTTAATACATAAAAAATAAAGCATTGTTATGTCATTGTGCAGAGAAATTGTGTTATCAATAGCAACTACAGTACTCAGATATTTGCTTTCATTAGTTGACCGAAACTAGTAAATCATTGGATTTTGTGCCTATATTCAGTTTGCTGTAGTGTTGACCTGTGAGTGCCCTGTCTGCTTTCCTTGCACTAGACTTTTCACTGGGTCTGTTCCTAGTTGTGATATTGATATCATTTCAAAATCAGCCTTGCAGCATTTCCTAAGTCTGAGCTTTGCTAAATACTACCCATAAAAGCATCACTCACCCAGTTCTATTTCAATGGTGGATTGAGTTTACACCATTAAAAATTATCTCTATAATTCTGCCAGAAGCGGCACAATCCAAGTTAAGCAAGTCTAGTTAATCCAAAAACACTAAAGCAAGATATGTGTACATTCTTAAATGTTACCTTGTGTGGTCCCACATTACATATGAGCTTTATGTGTTTAACTCTGTGTGCTTCAAGAACAGATATATTGAACATTAAGTTAAGGAGTCAACGGAAATCATTTTAAATACAATCAGAGAAATAAACTGTAAGGAGATTTGGGTAGTCATTAGTAAAGGAATTAAAGGTAGTAATTAGTTTTGTTAGTTGTACCCTATATAATAAATTCTATCAATGTGTAAATTAATTATCTTGTCTTCTCTTAGAAAAAGATTATAGTTTTATAGTTCATTATTGATGGTCTTGTGTGAGTAATGTGTAATATAGTTACACTAACAGAGGGAGACATGATGGAAACCATGTAGATATCTGAAATGGGAATAGTTGCATCTTGCAGTAAAATTAATTATTGAGTATTGAGTAGAGAAACAATTCTACTTAATTACTATAAGATTCTGATTTTCTAGATGTAGCTCTGTCCCTAAATTAGTTAAAATTCAAATACTGTTCATAAGACTAATAAGTGAGATCAAATGGAGAGACACACAGGTACTGTACATGTGTGGTTGGCTGCCAGATGAAGTACTCGAGAATCTATATTGGTGAAGATTGGTTCTAGAACAGTGGCATAACTAGGGTATTTGGAGCCCAGGGCAAGTTAAAAAATGGGGCCTCCCCAAAGTATGTGCGCGTGGTGAAAAAGTGGTCATGGCCACAGGGGGCGTGGCTATTGGAAAATGGGGACGTGTTAACATGACACACCACCATTTCTCATCACTCTGGGAACACTCATTTCCATTCCATAGGCACCTTAATGCCCCCAGTAGTGCACTTATACAGTGGCCACAGTGGTACACCCTTATGCGGTGCTACCAGTAGTGCACTTTTATACAGTGCCCCAGTAGTGCACCTTATACAGTGCCCCCAGTAGTGGTCCTCCTATGCGGTGCCCCCAGTAGTGCTACTTATACAGGACCCCCAGTAGTGGTCCCCTCTATGCAGTGCCCCTTACATATATAGTACAAAGATACACACAAAAAAACCCCAAACGCAATTCTTACCTGAATCCCCGCTCCTGTGCCCGCCGTCGTATGCTCCTCCATCCTTCTGCTCGGCACTATGGGAGAGACGTCATGACGTCTCTCCCATCAACCACTGTGGGAGCTCATGAGTGAGCTCCAGCCTGGCTCCGGCCATGGGTTTAGCAGTCAATGAGAGTCTGTCTGACTTTCATTGGCTGCTAAAACAGAAACACTGCCGCCGGGTAGTATGAGTGTACTATCTGGCGCCGGTGTGTTTGTTTTACTGAAACCACTGTCCTGGACTGTGGCTGGTGGCAAAACAGGGCGGTCCGATGTCGCTCAGGGCACGTGCTCCGGCTGACCCCCCATTGTTACGCCACTGTTCTAGAACAAATGCTGTAGAGTCCAAGAGGTATATTTACTAAAGTGACAGTTTTTAGAAGTGGAGATGTTGCCCATAACAACAAATCAGATTCTAGTTATTGTCTTCAAGAAGGTGCCAGTTAAATGGTAAGTAGAATCTGATATGGGCAACATCTCTATGTCTACAAACTCTCACTTTAGTAAACATACCCCCAAGTCAGACAAGGTCATACAATTCCAAAAAGAAGATGTGGAGACTATGGGTAGTTTCTATGATAACACTCAATGCCTTATACAGTAGGACCTAGATAAATGTAGTCATAAAGGTTATGTTTTCACTATTGTCATATTGGTTTGTGCACCATATGTTACCACCCTTTGCTTCTTCTACGAATCAATGTGCTATGAATTAATCGATAGTTAGTAATGTAGCAAAGATAAACTGATTTCCTCATATCTTTCAAGAATGAGCAGAAGAAATTTATCCTAGATCTAACTATATACCAGTCATCTACATTCAAACCAGCTGACAATGGGATGCATTTGGTAATATGGCAATTATAGGAAAGAATAAAACAAAAAAATCAGACAAGGAACATTATAAACAGTAATAAACATATCTGGAGGAAGGAATAGCCAGAGTATGGGGAATAAGAAGTATTATTTGCATTAAAAATATTCCTGAATCTTGAACATTTCTTAAAATAATTCTTCTCTCACCTAGACCAGGTGAGCTCCCTTTAAGAGATTCTTATAGATCGGGCACCTAAAGCCTTAATAGACAGAACACATTCTTTAGATTCTCTTGAGAATGTGGAGAGACTCCTGATGGAAATAAAACAATTCATAAAATTTTATTTTGTTCATTGAGCACAAACAATAAATAAAATTCATAAGTCAGCATTTACTACAGACACAATTTTTTATTTTTAATTTTAAGCTTGCAGTTTTGGAAAATCGTGTACCATCTACTCTAATATACCATCTATACCATCTACTGTATATATGATCTGAGAGACTTTAAAGGAAAAGATAAATCATAAATGGGGTTTTCCTTTTAGTTTGATGGTGTATCATGAAGCAAGTATAAAACTTTTTGAGCCATATGTATCATTAATCACAAAAAAGACCTGGTGATTTTCAGACTTTTAATACGTTATCGCATCTCTGAATTTCATTTTCCTTGCCATATGTATCAATTTTGAGCTGACTTAAATGAAAATGTTATTAACTATTGCTTTTGTGATTTTTTTTCCTGTTTTTTTTGTGATTTTATAGTATGTAGGTGAAATTAGCTGGTATAATTTCTGTCCTTACTTTGTTCCCCATACTCTGGCCATTGCAGCCTCCCAGATACAGTATGTTCATTACTGTTTATAATGTTCCTTATCTATTCCTTTGTTTATTCTTTCTTATAATTGCCATAATATTTTATTATCAAATGAATCCCATTGCCAGATGGTTTGAATGTGAATGTAGATCTAGTATAAATTCTTCTGGACATTCTTGAAAAATTCTGAGGATATCAGTTTGTCTTTTCTACATTACTAACTACCGATTAATTCAAAGCACATTGATTCCTGGAAGAAGCAAAGGGTGATAACATGGTGCACAAACCAATATAACAGTAGTGAAAACATAACCTTTATGACTACATCAAATAACATATTTTCAGAGAATATGCTGATTGTATTTGTATTTTATGTGATCTGAAGAAGATGGCTAATGTGTACCAAATATAAAAACAGCACATTAGGGACAATTACTGAAGGACCAGGTAAGTATGGTAGTGATCACTTTCATTGTGATTAATAATAATTGTTTTCTCACAGCGCCGGAGGGGGGGGTCACTCATCACGATGGGGGGGAGGGACGACTACTGGCGGATTAGCACAGTGCTTGAAAAAAAAACATTTAATAACTGTCCACGGCTGCAGGGGGGGTTGGCAGGCCCCTTAAAGCTTGGGGTCCTTGGGCAACTGCCCAATAAGTCCAATGGAGAAGACGGCCCTGATCACCACTAATCACATTCCTACATAAGACTAGCGCAGAGCTCCATTGTGCATTTCAGTTGACTTAGTAGGGACGGGGTAACCTACAAGGTCGTGCAGCTGACAAATAAGAACCCCATTACCAAGTGCAGCGCAGGTTTTCTCCTTGAGTAACACAGGTATACATGCTCATGACACTCCCATGAGACCGAAAAGATCCATGTTCTCACATGGTCACTGCCCAGTTACCACCTAGAAACGCCCATTTCACAGATAGCGTGCTCCATTGATGGATCAATACATGTGCACCAGCAACTACATCCATGTGCATATACCTAATACGGGCAATGCGCAGATGCTAATTTCTTTCTTTGGCGCATGTGCAGTATGAAGATATCAGCGAGATCCATCCACATTTCCACTTGTGTCTGACTCAGAATTAGGCCCTATTTTCCAATGCAGTGGTACATCAGTGAAACCAGCTTGCTGACACTCCAGACTTTACTCTAATGCCTTTCTTCTCTGACTCTGCTGTGGACTAAAGAGAAAGTGCCCCCCTGTAGGTGTTTCTATCTGCCACTTTCACAAGTCCACATTGACAAATGGCTGGGGAGAGTGTCAGGACCATAGGGACTGCCCGGGGATATGCCCACATGCTACCTTTCTGTGACAGGTACAGGGGTGAAGCTTGGAAGAGGAAGAACCGAAGAGCAGCAGGAGCAGTAAGACACCAAACTGGAAGAAAAAGGAGCAATCCAGCTGCAGAAATGAAGGTAAGCGGGTTGGTTGTTGAGGTTACTCGGGGCTGGAGGCTGGAATGACAGGGGCCAGGAGGGGAGACTGGATGACAGGGGCTTGGAGGGGAGACTAGATGACGGGCCTGGAGGGGAGACTGGGTGACAGGGGCTTGGAGGGGAGACAGGATCACAGGGGCCTGGAGTTGAGACAGGATGACAGGGGTCTGGAGGGGAGACAGGATAACAGGGGTCTGGAGGGGAGACAGGTGGCCGGAATGTTGGGGGGCTGAAGGGGACACGAGGCTGGAATGACAGGTGGCTGGAGGGGACACAGGGGACTGAAGGCTGGAATGTTGAGGGGCTGGAGGGGACAGGAGGCTGGAATGACAGGTGGCTGGAGGGGACACATAGGGCTGAAGACTGGAATGATGATGGCTGGAGGGGACATGGGGCTGAAGGCTGGAATGACAAGGGGTTGGAGGCTGGAATGATGGGGGCTTGAGGGTACACAGAGGACTGGAGACTGGAATGACAGGGGACAGAGCAGTGGATGCTGGAATGACAGGGGGATGGAGGGGATGCAGGGGGCTGAAGGCTGGAATGAGAGGGATCTGGAGGGGACAATGGGCTGAAGGTTGCAATCACAGGGGTCTGGAATGACAGGGGCTTGGAGGGGAAACAGGGTCCAGGAGGGGAGACAGGATGACAGGGACCTGAAGGGGAGACAGGTGGCCGGAATGCTGGAGGGTTGGAGGGGACAAGAGGCTGGAATGACAGGTGTCTGGAGGGGACACAGGGGGCTGAAGGCTGGAATGATGAGGGGCTGGAGGGGACACATAGGACTGTAGGCTGGAATGATGAGGGCTGGAGGGGACAAGGGGCTGAAGGCTGGAATGACAAGGGGTTGGAGGCTGGAATGATGGGGGCTGGAGGGTACACAGAGGACTGGAATGACAGGGGACTGGAGGGGCACAGAGCGGTGAATGCTGGAATGACTGGGGGCTGGAGGGAACACAGGGGGCTGAAGGTTGGAATGAGAGGGGGCTGGAGGGGACACTGGGCTGAAGGTTGGAATCACAGGGGTCTGGAGACTGGAATAATGTGGGGCTGAAGGGTACACAGAGGGCTGCAATGACATGGCTGGAGGGGACACAGAGGGCAGGAATAACAGTGCTGGAAGGAACACAGGGGGCAGAAGGCTGGAGGGGACACAGGGGGCACATTTCTGGTTGAACTTCTGTTGTATGATGATGACATTGATTATATTCCTACACAAACAGGCATCTTCCGGACCATGTGATCTTCAACGTGAATAGTGACTACTGATTGAGGACACTGTCTGCCCATGGAGGATCAATTTCTTCAGACGTTCCCCATTGCCGAGAAACCACTATATGGGTAAGGTGAGTTTTTATTTAGTACAAACAAAAACAGTATTGATTTTTTTGTCCTTTTAAATGGGGCACCAAAGGAATTTTCACCCTGGGCTCTACTTGCTCTAGAACCAGCCCTCATATGACACACAAGGTCCCCCTCCTACAGGTGACTAAAACCGGATTAATGAGAAGTCTGAGGACACAGGCGACACGTACCTCACTCACAGGGGTCCCATTGGGATCCATGATGATGGACGGATTGCCGACACGGTGGCAAGCACATCCTTGCCACCACTGCACATACACACACACACACCCCCCACTAAAGCAAAAGTCTACATCCGCCTCTGATTATAAGGTACATTTATTATAATCTTGAGCAAAGTTGACATGAATAGTTTTATTATTTTTACCCTGCTAAAGTATTTGTTTTTACACTGAGGCGGTAACCTTAGAGAACTGTATGGATTGTGCTGTTTTGTGTGGAGTAACCTTATCCAATGGGACATATCCCCTACTAACTATTCCAATTCTCATTCCAATGAGATAGGCGTAAAATTTTTCTTGTTATATCAAAATATTTGGAATATGTTATTTAAGTTTACTAACTCTACTCTCTTGCCAATAGTTCTTTTTTACTGTATTTAGCAAAATCTCAACACAGGGAATCTAATTAAAAGCCTTAGAACTGCTGCTTCAGATCTCTATGAGTACTACTTCTACAAAGAGAGCCAAACCAGCAAGGAAAGTGATTGGCAGAGATTTTGTCCTCATTAGAAAAACACTGTGGAATATGCAGACAACATAGCAATAAAGGTTGCTTTTATAGCACTATAAAACCCTAGACAATTAGGGGCTGATGCATAGTTGCACACAACTCTGTTTTGTTTGTGTATCTCGTAAGGCTTAGCACTGCGCATGCTTTGTAGTCAAGCATATGCAACTATGAGGAGCTATGGGCAATTCAGGCATGACTAAGGGTCTGATTCAGCAAGGATCACATTGCAGAACTGCACGCAGGCAATGCGATCCTTGCAATCATGCAAATGCAGCAGGAGGTGTATGACACCCCCTGCTGCATTTGCGATCCCAGCACTGTGGCGGAGGTCACAGTGCTGGGATCAGCATCGCGGCCATCGGTGGTCGATGTTCATGATGGTGGGCGGTGCCGGGCGCTCAGCCAGTAGAGTAAGCTTACTCAGGCTGGCCGGCTGGCGAGCCCAGCAGACTGCGTACATCCACGCAGTCTCTGGGCCAGCAACTCCCGGAAAATGGGGCGGACATGCCTCAATCAGGCAGAGGTATTCAAGGGCTAGCATGCGTGTTAGCAGGACCCAATCTGCACACTCGCAGAATGGGTCCTGCGAATGCGCAGATTCCCGATAATCATGAATATGTGTGCACTGCTGAATTAGCCTGTCAGGACTGCGACTATTTCAGTACATAAAGATAGATTACTTTTTCCAAAGTTCATTTGTGGTCGTTGGAGGAGCTATCCTGCTTGCTGGCGTTCTTCACATACAGGGAATAGAGAGTTAAAGTGATCATCTGTTTCCAAGG
This sequence comes from Taudactylus pleione, assembly GCA_031769625.1. Lineage (NCBI taxonomy): Eukaryota > Metazoa > Chordata > Amphibia > Anura > Myobatrachidae > Taudactylus > Taudactylus pleione. Next base: position 9,437,024 of record JAUIMM010000453.1, read on the forward strand.
TGTTGTCAGGTTGTGGCATTCCTAGATTGCTCATTATTTCAAACCTGATTCCATTTGGGTCACATGTTCTGAACTTCCTATGGATCACAGACCTCTAGTATAAAGCTTGTTACTAACTGTGTCTCAGTGTCTGTGCAACGTTACTTTCAGGTCTTTCTTGGACTCCTGCCAAATCCCTGCTGTGCCTGTGGGTTGCTGTGGACTTTGCTATATCTCCGCTCATGTTCCAGCTAAAACTTCTGATGCCAGTTACCAGCTGCACTACAGAGCTCAGCATAGCCATTGCTATTGTTTTTGCTACATTGCTGTGGTTTCACCTTTTCCTGCACGATTTACTTTGCCTGTTGCCTCTCACTCCTGTGGACATCGAACCCATCTTCGTTACAGTTGTCAACTGCACCATTACAGTTATCATCACCGCATCATGGGGCTCAACCCCGTTCTGGATTCTAGTCACACCGCAGGGCTCAACCCTGTTCCAGAACTACACCTCTTCACAGGGCTCAGCCCTGCTTCAACCTTCATTGCATAGTGGGGCTCAACCCCGCTCCGGATACTAGTTACACCGCCGGGCTCAACCCTGTTCTGAAACCACACCACTTCACAGGGCTCAACCCTGCTTCAACCTCCGCATCACATGGCTCAACCCTGCTTCGACCTCAATGCATCACAGCGCTCAACCCTGCTCTGACCTTATCGCATCACAGGGCTCAACCCTGCTCCATCTTTCACCGCATCACAGGGCTCAACCCTGCTCCGTCATTCACCGCATCACAGGGCTCACTCTGCTCCGGATCTCCATCACTACAGGGTTCCACCCAAGTGAAGCTCCTCTATACCATCCTGAGGTGTTAACCTCATACTGGAATCGGGGTTCCCTGGCATATTAACCTTTCTGTGTTAAATATTATATACTCATTATTGCTTATGTGAACCTCAGTGTTGTTGAGACTTTATGTGAGACGTTACTATTATATTTCTCCTGTGAATAAATTCTATTTACTTTATTCCATGCTATCGAGATTTCATGAAAAGGTCATTCCTAAAGCCACCCCAGTTTATTGTACTTAGTAGGCCTGCCTCCTCCCAGGAGTCTCAAGTGTCGGCAGCCATGACAGTTTGCACAGACCTAAAAATGAATTCGGATCTGGAACAGGTTACTGGGGTACAGGTGCTTCAGGGTTTGACTGCTCATTTGGAAGTACAGGAAAACACTCAAGTTCAAATTTTGCAATGTCTACAGGATCTTTCTACACGTTTTGATAAACTTAAGATTCCTGTTGCAAGTACATCAGGGGTTTCTGCTTCTCCTTTATGTTTACCGACTACTACCTCTTATGATGGTAATCCAAAAACATGTAGAGGATTTCTCAACCAATGTGAGATTCAGTTTGAATAGTTACCTCAAAGTTTTGCCACCTCTCATGTTAAAGTGGCTTATATTATGTCATTACTGTCTGGTGCTGCTCTTGAGTGGGCCTCTCCTTTATGGGAGAGAAATGATGCCTTAATGTCTAATTACCAAGCTTTTGTTTCAATTTTCATAAAGATATTTGATGAACCTGGAAGATCAGTGGCCGCATCTGTGGATATTTTGCGAGTAAAGCAAGGAACAACTCAAGTTCGTCAGTATGTGGTTCGTTTTCAAACTATAGCTGCAGAACTTAAATGGAATGATGAGGCATTAAGAGCAGCATATTGGAATGGTCTCTCTGAGAGACTTAAAGATGAGTTGGGGACTCGGGATCTTCCTGAGAATTTGGATGAGTTAATTTCATTGACTATTAAAATTGATCTGCGTATGCGAGAACGAGGGGCTCAGAGGAACCGCTCTGAGTGTTCTAAAAATTCTCTTCCCCAGTCTCGCTCTTTTCATAGTACATCTGATGAGCCTATGCAAATTAATAAAGCTAAATTGTCTGAAGTTGAGAAGCAACATAGGAGGCATTCTAATTTGTGCTTGCATTGTGCATCCTCAGAACATTTCTTGGCTAATGTCCAATAAGGCCGGGAAAACGATCCTCCCTAGTTTATGGAGGGGAAGTCAAACTAGGGGCACTTTCTGAAGTTTCCCCCAAAAAGGATTGTTTAATTTCTGTAAACATTCCTGATTTTGGTTCTTCGTGTCAAGAGTTTTCTGCATTGCTAGATTCTGGAGAAGCTGGCAATTTTATTTCATTGTCTTCGGGTCAGAGATTAAAAATTCCTGTTGTTAAATTAACCCGTTCTTTTTCCCTTTCTGCAGTTAATGGGACTAGAATTTCTAATGGATATGTTACGCATCAAACAAAGTCTATGAAGTTGAGGGTAGGAGCTTTGCATGAAGAAAGTTTAGAGTTTTTGGTATTACCCATTTCTATGTATGATATAGTTCTTGGTTTACCATAGTTAACTCTTCATAACCCTCATATTGATTGGACTTGTTCTCAAATTCTTTCTTGGAGTCCTAAATGCAAATTAAATTGTTTGATTTCTGTGGTACGATTGGCTGAAGTGAAAGTAGATGTTCCACCTTCTCTCAAACAGCCTTATCATGAATTTGCTGATGTCTTTTCTGAGCAGGCGGCAGACGAACTTCCATCGCATCGTCCCTGGGATTGTCCTATTGAACTTATTCCTGGTAAAATGCCACCCAATGGTCGAGTATACCCTCTCTCTGTTCCTGAGACCCAAGCCATGTCGGAATATGTGCAAGATGACCTACGAAAGGGGTTTATCAGGCCTTCTTCATCTCCAGCTGGAGCGGACTTCTTTTTTATAAAGAAAAAAGATGGTGGTCTTCGTCATGTATCGACTTTAGAGGTCTAAATGAGATCACGGTAAAAAATAAATATCCTTTGCCTCTCATTACAGAATTGTTTGACAGAGTTAAGGGATCTCGACTGTTTACTAAACTTGATCTAAAGGGAGCTTACAACTTGATCAGAGTTAAAGAGGGTGATGAGCGGAAAACTGCATTTAATACGTGAGATGGCCATTATGAGAACCTCGTCATGCCTTTTGGTTTATGTAATGCTCCTGTGGTGTTCCAGGAGTTTGTGAATGAAAGTTTCTGAGATATACTTTATCAGTTTGTTATTGTTTATCTTGATGATATTTAGATTTTTTCCAGGAATCTTTCTGATCATCGTACCCATGTTAAGAGGTATTAAGTCGTCTTCGAGCTAATAAGCTTTATGGTAAGGTCTCCAAGTGTGTTTTTGAAGTCCCAGTAGTACCCTTTTTGGGGTATATCATTTCTGGTTCCGAACTTCAGATGGACCCAGAGAAGTTAAAGACTATTCAAGATTGGGTTTTGCCCACTTCATTAAAGTCTATTCAGAGATTTTTAGGCTTTGCCAATTATTACAGAAAGTTTATCAAGGCGTTTTCAATGATTGTAGCTCCAATTACTGCTATGGCAAAATAAGGGGCTAATCCCAAAGTGTGGTCCCCAGAGACATTGGATGCCTTTCAGACTCTCAAAGATGCATTTTCCGCGGCCCCCATTCTAGTTCAACCTGATATTGAGAAACCATTTATGCTAGAAGTGGATGCCTCCACTAATGGAGTTGGGGCTATTTTGTCTCTAGTGGCTGCAGATGGGAGAACAGTGTCTTGTGGATTCTTTTCACTAAAGTTTTCTAGTGCTGAGAGTAATTACTCCATCGGGGACCAAGGGCCAAATGTAATTGGGTGTCTGTTTTTGGTAAATTGCGAGTTTGGTGCTAAACTCGTAATTTTTCTCAACTCTCCAATGTAATAGGCTGTCTGTTCACTAAAACTCGCATTTTTCAGAGTTACTAAAACTCTCCATTCTCAAACTCGCATCCAGATGTTTTCAACTCGTCCAATGTAATAGAGTGTCTGTTTCAGACTCGCAAAAAAAAGATTACCAAAAGTCCCCAAATAATAGATCTGCTTCAGGCTAGCGAGTACATCCTGAGCAGGTCAGATTAACACAGAAACATGCACATATCCATGAGATATGTACATGTTTCTGTGTGTACTTATGTTAAATGTTATAAAATAAAAAAAAAATGACGTGCACCCCCTCCCCAAAAGCATAACCAGCCCCGGGCTTTATAAAGCCTGTTCTGGTTCTAAAAATACAGGGGCCAAAATGCGTAGGGGGCCCCTGTATATTAAGAACCAGCACAGGGCTTTGTTGAGCTGGTCCTGGAAAATCAGGGGACAAAACGAGTAGGGGTCCCCTGAAAATTCCTGAACCAGCACCGAACTCTTTCTAGCAGGGGGATAATGCCACAGCCAGGGAAAACCTTTCACCGGTTTCCCCGGCCAAAGCATTATCCCTGACTGCTAGTCAGTCCAGGCCGGGGATCCCTGGGGAGTTGGGTACCCCCCCAATAAAGGGGTACCCCTCTCCAGGGCACCCCAGGCCTAGACTGATAGCCCAGGGCTATCCCCGGCAACCTAGGGCGGTGGGTGCCGGGTTGATAGTGTAAAGTGAAAGTGTAAAATTACATTTACCATATTGTCTTTATTTGTAGAACCACAAGTACCAGCAAGCCTCCCCTGCATGCTGGTATTTGGAGAACCACAAATACCAGCATGCGGGGCATTACGGGCCCGCTGGCACTTGTAGTTCCACAACTAAAGAAATACGTAAATAAACAAACTTACACCGTGAAAGTATAATTTTAATAAAACATACATGCACACTCACACTCACACATACTCACCTATTATCCGAAGTAATCCATAGGGGTGTACCTGAAAAAAAAAATCCATACTCACCTCTCCTATGCGTAGATCACGACCTCTTCTCCAAGTAGGCAATCCAGGGGTTAAAATAAAAAAACGAAAAAAAAAACGATCCATGCGGACTGAGCAAAGGTATGTGTGTACACATACCTTTGCTCCGCGTAAATGACCGGGGCACACGTGTGCCCCGTCAGTGCAGGGGCCGCCAGCCAATCAGGGAGCATCTCCGTCGGAGCAGCTCCCTGATTAGCTGAATGCGGCCAGCCTCTGTCTCCCATAGCCGTCTATGGTGAGAAATCCCCATAGCCGTCTAAGGTGAGAGCCGCTACATAGTAACCGCAAGATTAATTGATGTTAATCTTGTGGTTACATCAATGATACAAATACCAGCATGCAGGGGAGGCTTGCTGGTACTTGTGGTTCTACAAATAAAGACAATATGGTAAATTTAATTTTACACTTTCACTTTACACTATCAACCCGGCACCCACCGCCCTAGGGTGCCGGGGATAGCCCCGGGCTATCAGTCTAGGCCTGGGGTGCCCTGGAGAGGGGTACCCCTTTATTGGGGGGGTACCCAACTCCCCTGGGATCCCCGGCCTGGACTGACTAGCAGTCAGGGATAATGCTTTGGCCGGGGAAACCGGTGAAAGGTTTTCCCTGGCTGTGGCATTATCCCTCTGCTAGAAAGAGTTCGGTGCTGGTTCAGGAATTTTCAGGGGACCCCTACTCATTTTGTCCCCTGATTTTCCAGAACCAGGACCAGCTCAACAAAGCCCTGTGCTGGTTCTTAATATACAGGGGCCCCCTACACATTTTGGCCCCTGTATTTTTAGAACCAGAACAGGCTTTATAAAGCCCGGGGCTCGTTATGCTTTTGGGGAGGGGGTGCACGTCATTTTTTTTTTTAACACACACAGAAGCCATCACAGATCTCACTGATCTGTGATGGCTTCTCTAAAACTCGCACCTTTTAATGCTACTCGCATTAAAAGGTGTCAGTTTACATAGTCCTAAACTCGCCTGCACTCGCAAATGCAGTAGCCTCGAGCTGAAAAGTTCGCAGGCTATTGAATTTGCGAGTTTCAGTACAAACTGGCACTTTCTAAAAGTGCGAGAAAGAGCGAGTTTGTACTGTTACTAAAACTGACTACCTATTACATTTGGCCCCTAGAGTTGTTAGCTATTAAGTTAGCTTTGGAAGAATGGAGATATTTATTAGAAGGCGCAAAGCACCCTGTTACTATTTTTACAGACCATAAAAATTTGTTGTATTTGAAAACTGCCCATTGTCTGAACCCACGACAAGCTCGTTGAACACTCTTTTTTTCTCGTTTTGATTTTACCCTCAGGTATCGTCCAGGTTTATTGAATAAAAAGGCAGATGCACTCTCACGCTCAATGTTGAGAACAACATGAGGATCAAAGGTACCCTATAATAAACCCTCTGGCTTTTTCTTCAATTTCCATCTCTCCTGATCCTCCTCCTGGAGGTACCAGAGTTACGAGGTAAACTTCTTTCCTGGGCTCATAATTCTCGTTTCTCTGGACATCCAGGGGTACGTAAAATGTACTAATTTTTGCAACATTCCTATTGGTGGTCTTCCATTAAAAAAAGATGTCCAAGAGTTTATACATTCTTGTTCTAAGTGTGTACAACATAAGTCCTCCCGGCCGTCTCCATTTGGTCCTCTCCATCCACTACCCATTCCCACTAAACCATGGACCCATCTTTCCATGGATTTTATTACAGATCTTCCTGAGTCTAGGAGGTGTACAGTTATTTGGGTAGTGGTGGATCGTTTTACCAAGATGGCTCATTTTTGTCCTTTGGCTCGAATTCCATCAGCCCCCAAATTAGCACAAATATTTATCAAAGAGATATTTTGTCTTCATGGACTTCCTTCTGAGATAGTGTCTGATCGGGGTGTAAAGTTTGTTGCTCGGTTTTGGAGGGCTTTATGTTCATCATTGCAAATTAAATTATAGTTTTCTTCTGCATATCACCCTCAGTCAAATGGACAAACCGAAAGAGTGAACCAGGAGTTGGAGACCTTCTTGAGAATGTATATTTCTTCTTCTCAAGATGATTGGATGGATTTCTTGCATTGGGCTGAGTTTGCTCATAACTTTCATTATTCGTCTGCTACCGATGCCTTTTTTTGCCAATTCTGGTCGGCATCCTCGAGTTCCTGAGCTTCAATCAATTCCTACAGTGGATGTTCCAACAGCCAAAGCTACCCTCCAACATTTTTCTGGAATTTGGAGACAGGTACATAAGTGTCTTAGGAAAGCCTCTCGTAATTATAAGGTCTTTGCTGATAGAAAATGTTCGGCTGTTCCTAAATGCTCTGCTGGGGATCATGTCTGGTTGTCTACTAGAAATCTTCGACTTAAAGTACCTACTATAAAGTTTGCTCCCCGGTATATTGGTCCTTTTCGTATTATAAAAATGATCAACCCAGTGGCATGTACATTACAGTTACGTCAAACTATGCGTGTACCTAACTCCTTTCATGTCTCCTTGCTTAGACCATTGATTCTCAATCAATTTCATGACAGCTTGCCTAAAGTACCTCCCATAACAACTGCTCGAGGTGTGGAGTTTGAGATCGATAAGATTCTGGATTCATGTAAGCATCAAAATCAATTGCAATACCTTGTAGATTGGAAGGGTTACGGCCCAGAGGAGAGATCTTGGATTAAAGACTCTGATGTCCATGCTCCTAAGTTGATACCTAATTTTCATGATAAATTCCCTTTAAAACCTGGTGGGTGTTCGGAGACCAGCCAAAAGGGGGGGGGGGGTACTATCAGGACTGCGACTATTTCAGTACATAAAGATAGATTACTTTTTTCAAAGTTCCTTTGTGGTCGTTGGAGGAGCTATCCTGCTTGCTGGCGTTCTTCACATACAGGGAATAGAGAGTTAAAGAGATCATCTGTTTTCAAGGTGTTGTCAGGTTGTGGGATTCCTAGATTGCTCATTATTTCAAACCTGATTCCATTTGGGTCACATGTTCTGAACTTCCTATGGATTACAGACCTCTAGTATAAAGCCTGTACTAACAGTGTCTCAGTGTCTGTGCAACGTTACTTTCAGGTCTTTCTTGGCATCCTGCCAGATCCCTGCTGTGCCTGTGGGTTGCTGTGGACTTTGCTATATCTCCGCTTATGTTCCAGCTAAACTTCTTATGCTAGTTACCCACCGCACTACAGAGCTCAGCATAGCCATTGCCTAAGTATTGTTTTTGCTCCATTGCTGTGGTTTCACCTTTTGCTGCACAATTTACTTTGCCTGTTGCCTCTCACTCCTGTGGACATCTTTGTTACAGTTCTGGATTCTAGTCACACCGCAGGGCTCAACCCTGTTCTGGAACCACACCGCTTCACAGGACTCAACCCTGCTTCAACCTTCACTGCATCGCAGGGCTCAACCCCGCTCTGAATACTAGTTAGACCGCTTCACAGGGCTCAACCCTGCTTCAACCTCCACATCACAGGGCTCAACCCTCTCTGACCTCACTGCATCACACGGCTCAACCCTGCTCCGACCTCATTGCATCACAGGGCTCAACGCTGCTCCGACCTCATCGCATTACAGGGCTCAACCCTGCTCCGACCTCATCGCATCACAGGGCTCAACCCTGCTCCGTCTTTCACTGCATCACAGGGCTCAACCCTGCTCCGTCTTTCGCCGCATCACAGGGCTCAACCCTGCTCCGTCTTTCACCACATCACAGGGCTCACTCTGCTCTGGATCTCATCACTACAGGGTTCCACCCAGGTGAAGCTCCTCTATACCATCCTGAGGTGTTAGCCTCATACTGGACTCGGGGTTCCCTACCATATTAACTTTTCTGTGTTAAAGACTATATGGGAGGTTTTCTCCTATACTCATTATTGCTTATGTGAACCTCAGTGTTGTTGAGACTTTATGTGAGACGTTAGAATTTATTCACAGGAGAAATATAATAGTATTTACTTTATTCTGTGCTATCGAGATTCATGAAAAGGTCATTCCTAAAGCCACCCCAGTTTATTGTGCTTAGTAGGCCTGTCTCCTCCCAGGAGTCTCAAGTGTCGGCAGCCGTGACATAGCCCCTAAGTCATATATCCACTTGTGGCTGGATGGCAATAACTGGGAGACAAGGCAGGTTTGCATGTAGGCTAAGAAGGAGATTTAGCAAATCTTGGAGAGAGAGAAATTGGAGAGAGATAAAGTGCCAGCCAATCAGCATCTGTCATTATACAGGCTGTGCTGGAAAAATGACAGTAAGAATCAGATTGGTCTGTACTTACAGCTCTCCAATATTAGATACATCTCCAATTAATTGTTTTCAAATGATTCCCCTCAGATAATGCAGTGTGTACACACTACCGAACGACGAACGATATGTCGCTCTGACCTGGCCGATGTGGCCGTCACTTGACAGGCACTTCCTGGACACTCCCCTCTTCCATTTTGTTCCAGGCTCGATCAACCCACACATCATTGGTAACAGTGAGTATTAAATGCCTCTCTGTGTATTGCTGCTGACACCCTGCTGACCACCAATGTTTTTATATGTTGCTGACCACCGATGTAAATATACGTAGGGATGTGCGCCGACCCCCATTTTTTGGGGGGGGTTTTGGATCTGTATTTTTTCTATAAAATCAACACTTCAGTGCATGCATGAAATATTCAAATATTTATAAAGTATACATATAATGTATCAATAAATATACAAAAGGACATGACATAAACGGAGAATATTAAATCTATAAATCCACCAAGGACCAAGGTGATTGTAGGAATGGAAATGGAAACTCTCTCTAAAGTCCCGTGAGGATAAGTGGTGTCAATCCCACATTACCAATTGATGGCTGAAATTGTTATTGGAAAATCCTGTAGCATCCAGCGTTAATGATAATGCAAGTTGGAGCGCAATGACATGGGAATAGCAGCACAACGTTACCAGTTCATGGCTGAAATAGCTGTTTGGGAAGTCCTCTGGCATCCAGCAGTAGTAGAAAACAAGGCTGAAGCGCAATTATCAAGGAAGTGTCCATGGCTGCAGGGATTAATCCAAGGTACTATCCGGGGAGAGAGTATATATTCAATAGGTCTGATGGGTCCCAAAGGTCCAGGTGGCATTAGGTTAAAAGTCTCAATACGTTTCGCTGAGCATGGACTGCTCAGCTTCATCCGGAGTGCCAGTGGGGGAGGGGGGACCTTACAAGACTTTGTTATGGGGCCCACAAAGTTCTAGCTACGCCCCTGCTAAGACTTGTTGATAATTGTATGCTAGTAGTTATATTGTTTACATATAAATCTATGCACATAATGTTTGTTTTAAAATGTGCCAATTTAATTTTACTATATGTAGGCCGATATTTTATTAGGCCCATATTTTATTGTTTAATTAGGCCTAAAATATTTATACATTGTTAAACAATATACAATTTTATTATATGACTATGTATGCACATACAGTTTTGCATTACATGTGCAAATGTTTAAATTTTGACAAATATGTTGCTTGGTATGTTTACAAATTTATAAAACAAGAAAGGGTGCAGTTTGTACTTTTATATGCACAAGAAAAGAAAGTGTGTTGTTTATTCTTGTTTTAAATCTTTTTATTGAGTTTTGTAATAACAACATACAAATATTACAAGAATAAAATGGTATGAATGGAGACAGGGGCCGGCTGGCAACTTTTAGCCTGGGTGGCAAATGCATGCAAGAGGCCCTGGCTTTACTACCTGTGCACAGCAACAGAAAAATGTGCGTGAACCTAGCATACGCAAGTACAAGAGATGTAGATTCGTATGCATTTCAAGTGCATCTCATGCTGGTGGGAACCTCGCAGGGACAATGTGTTAACACGCGTGCTGTCCCTGAAATGATTTTCCTGCATAGCGGGTAAAAAGTAAATAGAAATTGATAATAATCACAACGATATTGGCAGAAAAATTCATATTGTGATTATTGCTAAATAGACCCTTTAGTACCATAGACAAGACAATCACTTTGCATATAAATAAATATATTGTATGTTACAGTAAGTATTAACTTACTTGTCACTTTGCTGAGGTTGTGCATTGTGCCACTCAGTTTTTGTTCCTGGATTCTGCCATTTGTACTCAGAAAGGGGGTGGGGGTCCTGTCCCTGGGCTCCTTGCACAGCATTTTGCTGCTTGCCGAATGACAGGTCAGGCTCGGGGCTGGTTCTAGACCAAGTGGAGCCCAAGGGTGAGAATAGAAGACTCCAGGGTGAGAATTTCTTTTAGAGCCCCTCACCTCCTCTCTGCCTCCATAGACTCAGACACACACTGCTGCCATTGCCTCACACACATGCGCTGCCCCCCATAGCCTCACACACACACACACACACACACACTGCCCCATAGCCTCATGCACACACTACCCCATGGCCTTACACACACACACACACTGCCTCCCATAGTCTCACGCACACACTGCCAACAAACGCCTCACACACACTGCACCCAATAGCCTCACACGTGCTGACTTCATAGCCTTGCGCACACGCTGCACCCCTCACAGATCACACTGCTCCCTCACAGCATACCCTAACAGATCAAACAGCCGCCCCTCTCAGAACGCACTGCCTCTTCATACTGCCCCCCTCACAGATCACACTGTCCCCTCCCATAGCACACCCTTACAGATTAAACAACCCTTCCTCACAGATCACACAATTTTCCCTCGCAGATCACACAGACGCCTCAACAACCCCCCTTCCCAGGTCACACAGCCCCCCTCACGGATCACACAGTCCATCACTCACAGATCACAGCCCCCTCTCACAGATCACATTGTTCCTTCACACAACCCCCCCTTACAGATCACACAGCCCCCCTTATACAACACACAGCCCCCCCTCACAGATCACACAGTCCATCCCTCACAGATCACACTGTTCCTTCCATAGGCGAAACTAGAGATCTCGTAATGGGTGATCCCAGTTTTAGCACTATCGTCCTTCTCCATGATGTCACCCTGTATGGAGAAGGATGATGTGTGCGCGGCGTAGAAAAGGGGGCATGGCCTCAATGGCAGGGGGCGTGGTCACTCAGGAAGGGGGTATGGTCTCGTGGCCCGAACCTCAGTGGTCCGGTGTGTGGGGGGTGCCGACACTGTGCAGTGCCGGCTCCCTCACACTGTTAGGAGCCGAGTGCTGCAATTAATGCTACAGTTCAGCACCCGCCTCCTGTCACCCCTTGGCAGGTTTTTGGGGCCCCAGTCAGTTTGAAAGTCTTTTCTTACCTATATGCAATGGGGAACGTCTGAAGAATTTGAGCCTCACTGGGCAGCGTCTTCAGCCGGCATTCACTATTCATGTAGGAGATCACATTGTCTGGAAGATGCCTGTTTACGTAGAAATATAACCCATGTCATCATCATAACCAGATAATATATACAGTGTCGGACTGGGGCACAGAGGGCCCACAGGGTAATGCAATAACATGGGCCCACTTAAGGGGCGTGACCAAACATTAGGTAGGTGTGGCTATCAATTGGAGGTGGTCATCTCACATTATTATATTAGTAGTATTATTTCTTCAATAATTGGTGCTGCATTTTATTAAAATAGTATTAACCTGGGCACCCTTTCATTAAAATATTAATTTGTGCCCTCTTTTATTAACATAGTAATAAAATAACGATAATATGTGCAGTTTTAAAATATAAAGGGCTTGATCCAATAAGGTGCAAGTTACTCACATCTGCGAGTAAGTGCGGCTGTATGCCGCACTTATGGTGCCTCCGGACTCACATTTCTGTTCGGATGAGATCGGGCCAGGAGGGGGGTGAATTGCCATTGCCGGTGTTTCTATGCAGTTGCAACAGCAATTCATCCCCTTCGCGACTAATTAGATTGAGCCCTCAGGGCCTGATTCAGAGCCAGACGCTCTGACCAGAGCGCTCGCTCTGAATCAGGGCCCTCCTACCTCAAATTGGAGCGGCCTCTTGGACGCTCGCATAGCTGTGGGTTACCACCCACAGCTGTAGCAAGCGTCCATGATGATGGTCGCGATGGTCAAGACCATCGCGACCATCGGGCTTGCGATGAGACCCTGCGGTAGGGTCTCGCTGCCGCAAGCCCTAGAGTGATTTTGGCTCTATCAGAGCCAAAATCACTCCCACTGACATCACTAGTGATGTCAGTGGGGCCGGACCCAGACGGTAGGCGTTCCCATGGGAACGCCTCCGTCTGGCAGCCACGCCCCCGGCACGCCCACCAAAGGGGGCATGCTGTCACTCACCATCAACAGCACGCCCCCTTTGGTGCGAGACCCCGAGCAACGGATTCCCCGTCGCTCGCCGGGTCTCGCGCATGTGCACGACGGAGCTCCCTCCGTCGTGCGCATGCGCACTTCGGCACCATCAACCCGCTTGCGAGCGTACAGCGCTCGCGAGCGGGTCAGAATCAGGCCCTCAGTGTGTTGCCATCAGCATAATAATAAATGTTAGGTCTTCTTTAGGATATGTAGCTATATAATCTGTGCCACCTTTATTTTATATTTTTCTATATTGCCACCTTTACTATAATAATAATAATTTCCCCCCCATATTTTCTTAGTGTATTGATTTTCCCTAACCACCCGGACCATTAAGCTGGGTACACACTAAACGACGTTGGGGTGCCCAGCGATGCGACCAGCGACCCTCCCCCCAGTCAACAGGCCGACATATTGGGCGGCCGGTATACACTAGACGAACACGTGCCCGATCGCCCAATATGTTGTCCCTTGCTGCATCTTGTTACATGGGGTTGTCAGCAGCACCGGCAGGTCGACAGTGCGTACACACTTAACAATTTTAATGATTTGTAGTTCCCTTGCGTCGGAATCAGGCAAATCGTTTAAAAAAATTGTCTAGTGTATACGCACCCCTAGGGTACTTTACTTACCTTTCCAAAGTTCTGAGTCCTGGTCCTGCATGCTATCACTCGTTCCTGAGTCCTTTCTTCTATCTTCAGTCACTGCAGCCTGTGGGATTGCAATCACAGCTACTTAATCGCACGCAGGTCTGATGTGAAAATATGCTAATGATTGCTATCGCAATGCCAGCATAGAGACGCCCACTGCCTCCCACTACCGCTATATCATATCTGTAATACCGTGCAGTCCTGTGTACACATCGGAAACATCGAGTACCATCAACCCCTTATGCACAATTACAGAAGCCCTGAGCTTACTAGGAAATTGCTAACCTCGTTGCGCGCAGTATGTACTCAAGCTGTGTAGGCCCTTGCAGTGGCTAATATATTATGGCGTTCAAACGGACAGGAACACCTGCGTTTCTCCAATCAATCTCCCTTCACCACCCCCCAAACGCTGAATACCTGTCACTCACTGTGCGATGGCTTACCGTGTTCTGCATAATCGCAGTGTAACCTTCGCACATGCGCACTGCGATGTATGTGCAGTAAACAACAATCACCCAACTGCGTACGCTGTTGCAGTTGCGTTCCGTAATGAATCAGGCCATGTGTCCGCTGCTCTGACCATGCTCCGGCGACAGAACCATGCATGAGCTGTACAGACATTTAGGTGAGGATCTGTTCTGCAGGCCCTGACAGTGACTAGGTAGCCCCTCACCCCTGAAGCAGTGGGCCTCACCAGGGGATTCAACATACCCCCCCATCTGGCCAGTCAGAAACTTCAACATTATATACTTTAAATAGAAAAAAAACAATAGCTTACTGTACTTAGCAGCTGCAGAGGTACAGCTGCATGAACTCCTCTTCATTTAAAGGTCTCACTCTCATCTCTTCTTTCCAGACAGTGGCACTGCTAAGTTTCAGTGAGAAGGTGTCTGGTGGGGGCAGAGCTTAATCTCCGCATGAGTCAGAGGGAAGGGGAGGAGGGGGAAGTGCACTGCACGGAAGCTGCTGCCTGCACCAGCACAAGAAGTTATGGCACAGACTGTGACTGAGCCATTCAGAACATGCAGGTCAGACCCCTCCCCCCTTCCCTGATCTCGGGCCGTGAAGCTCCGCCCCCTCACAGAAAGGGGCGTGGTCAATAAGCAGTGCGAGTGCAGCAGATCACTCCAAGCCTGGCAGCAACTCCCCCCGTCGCGGGTGCTAAGCCCCGCCCCCTCCTGAAAAGGAGCGTGGCCTGCAATCAGTGGGGCCCACCGGGGCAATGCCCGAATCCCCGGCAGCCCAGTCCAAGCCTGAATATATACTGTAGTAATAGAAGTTTTTGTGTAGGAAAAATGTGAATTTCCCTGATCAAACTTCTGTGTCTCTCCAGGCTCCCCTGTGTTACTCCAGACCCCCCAATGTCTCCATCCCAGGACCCTCTGTGGTTCTCCAGGATCTCTGTGTCTCTTTATCGCCAGACTTCCATGTCTCTCCATTTCCAGGCCCCCTTCTCTCTCACCAGGACCCCCTGTGTCTTTCCATCTTCAGGCCCTCAGGCTCTCAGGCTCATTCCCCGGACCCCAGTGTGCATCTCAGCCCCATTCCCCCAGCCCCAGTGTGCGTCTCTCAGCCCAATTCCCCCGGGCCCCAGTGTGCATCTCAGCCCCATTCCTCCGGGCCCCAGTGTGCATCTCAGCCCCATTCCTCCGGGCCCCAGTGTGCATCTCTCAGCCCCATTCCTCCGGGCCCCAGTGTGCATCTCTCAGCCCCATTCCCCCAGCCCCAGTGTGCGTCTCTCAGCCCCATTCCCCCGGCCCCAGTGTGCGTCTCTCAGCCCCATTCCCCCGGCCGCAGTGTGCGTCTCAGCCCCATTCCCCCGGCCGCAGTGTGCGTCTCTCAGCCCCATTCTCCCGGCCCCTGTGTCACCCCAGCCCTGCGTTAATTCCAACTCCCCCAACTGAACATGGATGGGCCAATTAATATTAAGGAGCTCAAGTATAAATATGGGGTATGCACCGGCAACTTATCGTGTTTTGGTTTTGGATCTTTCTTCGTGTTTTGGATCTGGATTGGTTTTGCCAAAACCACCCTTCAGTGTTTTGGGTTCTGGGTTTTGTGTTTTGGATCTGTATTTTTTTTAAAAAAAGCATAAAAACAGCAAAAATCATAGAATTTGTAGGTTTTTTCTGCTCCTATGCTATTATTAACCGCAATAACCTTAATTTCCACTCATTTCCAGTCTATTCTGAACACCTCACAATAGTGTTTTTATGTCCAAAAGGTTGCACCGAGGTAGCTGGATGACTATGCTAAGCGACACGAGTGGGCGGCACAAACACGTGACCCATCTAGGCGTGATACTGCAGTGGCAGACAGGATGGCAGTTTGAAAAACTAGGCCCCAAACTGTACATAATGCAAAGAAAAAAAAGAGGTGCAAGATGGAATTGTCCTTGGGCCCTCCCACCCACCCTTATGTTGTATAAACAGGACATGCACACTTTAACAAACCAATCATTTCAGCGCCAGGGTCTGCCACACAACTGTGGCTGAAATGATTGGTTCGTTTGGGCCCCCACAAAACAAGCTGGCAATTAATCTGTCCCTGCACAAACTGGCTCTACGGAGGCAAGATGTCATCCTCATCCTCCTCATCCACCGATTCCTCACCCTCTTCAGTGTGTACATCCTCATCCTCACAGAGTATTAACTCGTCCCCACTGGAATCCACCACCACAGGTCCCTCTGTACGTTCTGGAGGCTGGTCTCCCTGGAAGAGCTGATAATTCATTTTGATGATCATCTTCTCCACATTCTGTGGAAGCAACCTCCTACGCCTTTCGCTGACAAGGTTCCCGGCTGCACTAAACACTCTTTCGGAGTACACACTGGAGGGGGGGCAACTCAGGTAAAATAGAGCCAGTTTGTACAGGGGCCTCCAAATTGCCTCTTTTTCCTGCCAGTACAGGTATGGACTGTCTGACATGCCTACTTGGATGCTGTCACCGATGTAATCCTCCACCATTCTGTCAATGGTGACAGTATCATATGCAGTGACAGTAGACATGTCAGAAATTGTTGCCAGGTCCTTCAGTCCGGACCAGATGTCCAAACTTGGTCCTGCCTGCCCTGCATCACCGCCAGCGGGTTGCTTAGGATAGCTAAGTTTCTTCCTGGCAGCCCCAGTTGCGGGAGAAAATGAAGAAGGAGCCGTTGACGTGTCACGTTCCGCTTCAGCTGACAGTGTGTTCACCAGCAGGTCTTTGCACCTCTGCAGGCTTGTGTCGGCCGGAAAGAGAGACACCACATAGGCTTTAAACCTAGGATCGAGCACGGTGGCCAAAATGTAGTGGTCTGATTTCAACAGATTGACCACCCTGGAATCCTGGCAAAGCGAATGAAGGGCTTCATCCACAAGTCCCACATGCCGAGCGGAATCGCTCCGTCTTAGCTCCTCCTTCACTTTCTCCAGCTGCTTCTGCAAAAGCCTGATGAGGGGAATGACCTGACTCAAGCTGGCAGTGTCTGAACTGACTTCACGTGTGGCAAGTTCGAAGGGCTGGAGAACCTTGCACAACATGGAAATCATTCTCCACTGCGCTTGAGTCAGGTGCATACCCCCTCCTTTGCCTATGTCATAGGTGGATGTATAGGCTTGTATGGCCTTTTGCTGCTCCTCCATCCTCTGAAGCATATAGAGGGTTGAGTTCCACCGCGTCACAACCTCTTGCTTCAGGTGATGGCGGGGCAGGTTCAAGAGTGTTTGCTGGCGCTCCAGTCTTCGGCACGCAGTCGCTGAATGGCGAAAGTGGCCAGAAATTTTTCAGGCCACCCAAAGCGTCTCCTGCACGCCCCTGTCGCTTTTCAGAAAATTCTGCACCACCAAGTTTATTGTGTGAGCAAAACATGGGACGTGCTGGAATTTGCCCAGATGTAATGCCCGCACAATATTGGTGGCGTTGTCAGATATCACAAATCCCCAGGAGAGTCTAAGTGGGGTAAGCCACTGGGCGATGATTTCCCTCAGTTTCTCTAAGAGGTTGTCGGCGGTGTGCCTCTTACTGAAACCGGTGATACACAGCGTAGCCTGCCTTGGAACGAGCTGGCGTTTCTGAGATGCTGCTACTGGTGACGCTGCTGCTGTTGCTGCGTAAGGTGATACATCTACCCAGTGGGCTGTCACAGTCATATAGTCCTTAGTCTGCCCTGTTCCACTTGTCCACATGTCCGTGGTTAAGTGGACATTGGGTACAACGGCATTTTTCAGGACACTGAGGACACTTTTTCTGACGTTTCTGTACAGTCTCGGTATCGCCTGCCTAGTGAAGTGGAATCTAGACGGGATTTGGAATCGGGGACACACTACCTCCATCAATTGTCTAAATC